>CM061051.1:25952676-26292676 GCA_030762985.1 Adelphocoris suturalis
ACGCGCGTGGTGATACCAGGGAGCACTCCCGCCGAGACGCCCAACTCGAGCAACTCCGTGGCACTTTTCCTGCACCACACCCCATGCCTAGACAGGGTCGTGGCCATAACCTTGATGTTGTTGGTTGCCACACCTTTTTAGCACGGATACCGTTTGCGGCTGGTGACACACCCACACACACACAACCCTACGGTTTTTTCACGGATTTGGTCTTAGAAAGGTCTGAAACGGATTTCCAGCGGAATTTTTTTTTTTTTTTTTTTCTCATGCTTGGTTTGTCCCCCACCACCCTGGATCAATTCCAATACTCTTTCCTTATTTACGAAACATTTCCTTTATGACTTAGCTTCAGAGGGACGTCTTAAAAATGAAAAAGGCTAATTATAGTGAGAGAGGGAGAAAATATTTGGCCCTATACAAGGTGACCCATCACGATATATCCATATTTCACAAGTCGATTCTAGACCTCATTCCAAATAAAAAGTTTCATCAAAGCTTTAAGCCGAAAACTGGAAAAAGTGGGGGGAAATTGTGGTTTTTCGCAAATAAAAAAGCTTTGGTGTAATGAAAAGTTCTTCAACGAGAAAGGGAATATGGGGAAAGGAAGAATGTATGACTCACGTGGGCAGTTGCAGACGTATTGAATGATCTAAGTTACCAGTAAAGGTATATTTTCAGAAAATGAGGTAGTTCTACGTTGTGGATCCCCAACCCCCAGTAGAGCCTCACATTCATTATTTTGAACGGGCGACAGTAGCAAGAAGAAAACATGTCACAAAAGTAGTGTGAAACTTTTCAAGAAACATTTTCCTTGGTGACTTATTTTTCAAGATTTTTAACATGTTGTACTTGTGAGATGTGTGTGTCTCTTAAGTGGTGCTAAAAAGAAAAACTTCTTCATTTTATGAGTTTTCAACAGTGAAGTCAAATTAATTTTCGAGAAATAGTACCGTTTAAAGGTTGAAAAAACGTGGATTTACCAGACAAAAAATTGATTTTCATGAGAAATTACCCCCCGCATAAGCTGTGAATTTCGGGTCAAATTGTATGTTATTTCTCACACTGAATAGAATGATAACTAAAAACCTCTCAAACTGCATAATAACAGCGTTTTACACCTGAACAAAAATAAATTCAAGCTTAAAGATTATTTTAGGGTAAGTTATTAGCATGAATTGAAGTAATTTTCATACAACCAGTACAAAGAATTTCCCGCCAGAATGACATCAACTCTCTGTGATTGAGATGACTCCCTAGTGAATATGAGACTGACTAGTCTTGGTGTAATAGTACAAGTGTCTATGCCCAGGGGTCGTATAGGGCTCTGTAACAAGACAACCTGACACAAAATGAGAACTCGGTTTCAATGGTGTTCACCAGAAATCATGATTGAAATGCTGAAACTTATGATGACCTAGCAGTTATTTAATTTTGTAAACCTTTCGATGTCACAAACATTCCCAATGACAAAGAAATTGAACAAAAAACCCAACTGTGGTTCTAGACTATCTAGGATATGTAACGAACTTAGGTCGCTCCAGAGGTGCAATGGGGCCTAAATCCGCACTACATAGAGAGAGGGGGTTGTGACCCTAAGAGATACAACTCGTACTAATAGCGTATGAGCTATGTTCGGAGAAGATGATTTTCTATTCTAATCTATCGCCAAACACTGCATTCCAAGAATTCGAGAATGACGCGTTCAACTCGGCACGAGAGTGATGGATAGACGCGCATTCTCTTGGATCTGACGGTAACTGTCAGAGATACATAATCTGAGGTTTTTGTGTTGCAAACAAGTCTCTTCTTGCTTCTCGGTTTTGTTAATACTTTTATGTAGTCGATTTGAATTAATACAGATAATCAATAATAGGGTACATATGAGTGAAAACAGTGCAAAATATGATCTCTTTGCAAGGTTGCTATTGTCAGGAACGAATGTGACAAATTAAAACACACACATTTTAGGCTGGCACTTCTGACATCTTAACACGAGGTTATGAAAAAAATAAAATAAAATAAATGAATAAAATGTTAAAAAAAGAATAATTTGAAAATATTTATACAATTAATCGTTGATGCTAATTCAGTCAACACTTAAGCATCAAGTATGAATGATTAGTAGTATAGCTCAAATCATAATGTTAAAGATTATACAACTTTTCAACTATTAGATTATTCAATTTTCCAATTCCAAATGCCTTCATGCTTTATAAATCCATTCCAAATGGAGTAATGATTCAACAGTCTCATGAGCTTTTGGTTTCAACTACAAGTAAAAAGACAAATCACACAGTTTATTGAATTGAGGAAATAATGTTACTTTTTTAGGAAGAAACATTTTCCTACATTGTTGTTTTGATCGTAGTCCAACCATTCCAAGTCAAAGGACGAATAATTTTATGATGCTCAGACGATATCCCAAGGATCAACAGTTGTTGTTGTTGCTGACCTCATCTTGATATTCATCCCTTGATGAAAATAATTAGGATTTCACTCAACTTTTCTCAACGAGGGTAATTTAAATACTTAACACGAATAGAGCAAGCCCCTTACTGGGTAAATAAAGAGAATAGAATCAACATGACAATTTCTGCCTACCTTCGAGTGTCACAGTTGCGATACATTTAGTTCCCAATTCAGAAGACTGTCTTCGGTTGAACTCCAATTAGAGAATTTTCGAGAAATAAATTAAGCTACTGCAATAGCTCCAAAATTGAAAAATTAAATAAAATTGTCTTAATGTAAACCCCTTTTGAGCCAATCTGACACGATATATATATATATATATATATATATATATATATATATATATATATATATATATATATATATATATATTGTGGTGAGTTTTTGACTAGTCAAATACCTGCATTTGAGGATGAGAAATGACCAAGGTAGTCTTTGTGTGGATAATAATAAACTCCACACAAAGACAAGCTTGCTCATTTCTCAACTTCAAGTATATATGTATATAAGCAAAATATTATTTAGAAAGTTTATTACCTAGAAACTACAAATATTGAGAAATTTTTGCTGAAAAATTTACTATAAAAAATCGTAAGAACCCATACATTTATCTTGAGTGATACTGTTTAGAACATTTTAAATAATGAAATCCGATAGTTAACAATTTCTGTACAAATCTACTAAAAGTTGTGGAAACCCATTTTATGAAGAAAATGAAAGTTAATGAAGAATGTTGTCTACTTCCACGAAAATTAAAGAGTTACAATGTAGCATGATTTCCACCGGTTAGGTCAACATCAGTAGCAACCTCCAGAACACTTATACAGCACTACTTACAGTAACTTATTGTAGAACTTATAATAGTTACTGATTATGACCTAACCATCGATTCAACATTGTTAATCTTTTTCTTGGAAAAACGTTCTTCATTAACTTCCGTTTTTGCATTCTGTGCAAACAATTAGCTCAAATTCCAAAACGATTTGACATAAAATTATAATGCTAGCTAAATATAACGAAAATCCGCTCATATAGTCATGCATGATGGGAACTTTTTTGTTTTCCGTGTATACTCTTTCTTCCTATGTCATCCAGAGAGCCGACTTACTCAATAATTTTTGCAAATTAAAAACTATTTCTGAAAGCCGGAAGAGCTTGGTACAATTGCTACAGTATAATATCAGATTCGCCACCTGCCTTGAATGTGTTAAGTAATTTCCTCAAGGAGCTAGGAGGGTAATTGTAACTGGCCCTGCTCAAGGAATATGACTTAAGGTGTTATAAATCATTTCAATTGTGTTACAAGTGGTATGTAACATTAGGAGTTCATCACTTTTCTTATTCATGAACTACACAGATAATGAAACAGTGCATAAGAAAGTCAAAAGAAATCATTTCGAGCTTGATAAGTGCACTGTGCTCTAATATGAAACTATCATACAGTGCAATACTGACAAAAATAAGAAATAAAGATAATAATCGATGACATCAACTATGAACTTCTCTCTTGGTTTATAGTTTTAGATATATAATACCTCTTTTAGGGTTATAGCTATGTTAAAATGTTTCTAAAATTAGTTGAGGAGGAGAAGATTATAATGCTAACATGAGACTTCTGTGAATACCACCACTGAACCAATTCAAACAAATGCACGTTTAATAAATGCAGTTTTTGTTTGTTTGTAGTTTGTGACTTCCTTTCTCACCTCTAAAAAGGACAGCTCATGAATGGTATACAGCAGAATAGATGTGAGACCTCAATGGTATGGGTTATGTAATAAAATCGAAAATCTTATTGTTTAGAGATTCAGATAATACCTGATAATTCAAGAGTATGAGAGAGTCACTAATACTCTTGGGAAACACCCTACGTATTACCCTTTCCCTGAACATAACATTTCCCTAAGTCAAATATCAGCCATTACTGAATTGAAGATGGAGCGAAAATGGGGTGAACTGATGCTCGCTGAATGAAGTCTCAATCATGCGAGATCATTGTCACAGAGTGGTTTGACTCAGTGAAGGAGTGCATGAAGATGCTACCTCCTCAGGTAATGTGATGTTTACAGTCTGGGTTGAGAGTGATTATGTGGAGGCTGGGAAAACATCGAAAAATTGGCCAGAATTGCACTTGTCGTCACTCATTTCCACGCAGCAAAAAGCGAACAGATTTTTTTTTTTCTCGGTATTTTCCTAAGTTGGTGTTGGAAAATATCAATAAATGAACATCATTACGTAATTCAGCGAGAAAAATATGCCAAAATCAAGTATCACATGAATGGTAATTTTATATCTTAAAAAATTCATTACGCCACAATTTTCGCACTTGTGAGCCTGTTTTTTTGCACATCCAAAAAATCGAGTGATGGGTAATTTCTTCATGAAATTTGACGTAGAATTCGAATCAGCAATAAAAATAGGGGTTCCCATTTGAAATAACAAAGTTGGTGCGTACTGCGCACATTTTGCGCATGCGCAGGTGCCCAAAAATGTTACACTATGGATCTATGGTAAAAATAAGGGGGGTTATCATTGAACTTTTCTTCCAACACATTTAATAAGTAAGTTAGGTAGGGGGGCGTAGATGGTGGGACACCCTGTATATATATAAGTTTATAACGATACTCAGAGGACTGATATTAAGATCATTATAAGAACATCACTACACCAGGAACATGGAAACGCAAAGGGCAGGAATCAGAATTGTGGATGCATGTAAAAATTGTTGAAAATTAAAAATCCGTTTTTGAATTGCAGAATATTTCTTAGAGATAGCCATAAAACTGATGGTTAACAACTTTATTGAACTCAACGAGCTCAAATTCCAAAACAATTCAACATTATAAACGATGACTTACGAAAATTCGCTCATACGATCATGTTGCATGACTGATTTCATTCTAACATAAGCTACCACTAAGTAAATGGAGAGGAGAAATCCCAGAATTTTACAGGTTCGATTGAAGACAGGTTGACAAGGTCAGGAAACCACAGAACAGAGGGTTTGCTGCTCTACGAAACAGCAGGCTTTCTAGACAATTAGGAGATATCCTACCCCAGTCTCTAGCTGGAATACAGTCCTAAACTCCGGGTTTCGTTCCAAGAAGGCATGACACATGCAGAGGGGGGGGGGGGGGGGGCGAAAAATTCCATGCCAACACTTTATACGAAACAATGTAAGAAATTAAAAGGTCTTAATTTTCATATTGTACGGAATATTGGTATAAGTAGTATCGTTATACCCGGAATATTGATTGCAGCGTGGCATACAAAACCAAGCATCTGATGAAGCTCTCATCGTAACACGTCATTATTAATGGAATCTACTGTATGTGCAAAAGTATATACAAGAGTGTATAAGTGAGTGTATAAGTCATTCAGGACAATATCTCTTTTTTTCCTGGGGTTGTGCCTATGCCGTAACGGTAGAGGTGCTTTGAGGGTTGAGAAATTGTAGATTAGGCTTCTCAAGTTTTAATTCCTTATATTGCTTAGCGCTTTCGCCTGTTCGGCCTCATCAGAGCTTGGTTTCGTAGTGTTGTACTTCATATCAATAATAGTTGTTTTGGGCTCCTCAACATCTCAGAGAGTACTTTTGTTTCGTCGTGTTTGTTGAATAAAATTTTCGAAATCTGGGGGGTTTTATCACCCATTGTCTTGTTGTCTCCTTATGTATGTAAGGTTGTCGAAATTGCGGAGATTTTAGCGTTAAATTGAGAGATTGGAGGGAGGAGAAACTTTTATTTTTACATTGATAAAAGGAATACAACAAGACAATGGGTGATAAAACCCCCCAGATTCCGAAAATTTTATTCAACAAACACGACGAAACAAAAGTACTCTCTGAGATGTTGAGGAGCCCAAAACAACTATTATTGATATGAAGTACAACACTACGAAACCAAGCTCTGATGAGGCCGAACAGGCGAAAGCGCTAAGCAATATAAGGAATTAAAACTTGAGAAGCCTAATCTACAATTTCTCAACCCTCAAAGCACCTCTACCGACAATATCTCTTGTTAAAAACGGAATAAAAAATTGATTCATCCCAAAAGAAAGAATGCGTAAGGGCAGCACCTTATTTTGCACAAAGTTTTATTTAAAAAAATCGCTAAACAAGGGGGAATGGACAAAAGAACGATTTTATTCAAAATTTCATTTTTTTCTATGGAAAGTGTCACAATTTAGAAATCATAACTACAAATCATTACTACAAAGACCCATTGGGGTCCATGGCGTCTGAATCAAATCCTAAAAAATTGCAGGACTCGCCTGATGGAATCGGCTGTTGAGTCAAGGTCAAGGTAGAAATCTCCCCAATGAGCCCATCCGGGACTCAAAGGTCTATTGGATCGACAAATACTTCCTCATCCCCTTCAGACACCGAGAACAAAAAGTATTCCGTCGGAGGGTTTCAAACCGAAATATGGGCAAGATGACGGTGCAAAGACGCTCCCGAATCCAACTCCCCTTCCAGCCAAACCCCAGGGAAATGTTCCCAACCTCGCCCGGGCGAGAGAATTCTCTCTTATCCGGATAAAAGCGTGGGAAAACACCACTCTCAGTTCTTAGTACATGATAAACGAGATTCCTACGACTATTCCTCCAAACAATCCCATCACACACCCAAAGCCAAACGGTGAGGAGAAGGGTTCCAAGCACTAAACATAACGCCTGCACATTGAGAAATTCAGCTCTAGGCACAAACTGGCAATGAAAAAAGTGTAAAAAAGAGACAGAGAAAAAAACCGACACCGAATTTTTGGGGATTTTACACAAGAGAATTTGAAAACAAAACCACGGTCCACTCAGACGTGAGCTATGAGAACAATGAGAATGTAGATTGGCGTGGACAGTGCTGCTAACAGGCCGGTCGAAACAGCGGTTGGTACAACCTCCCGACTGACGGGCTCTTTTTTGAATTTGTCTTTAAACTAACTCTGTCCGACGCGTGGTTGGGGGGGGGGGGGGGGGCACTATATTGTTAAAGCACCCTCCAGTGCCCCTAGATATAACATCAATGTTAATGGCTTATTTTGCAAATATCATATATTACATCTCATATAATAATAATAATGAATAACTTTCAATTTTGGAGTACCTACTTAATTCTCTGCATATCAAACTTTTCTATTCCTTATAATTGTTGAATATAAAATATTCCATTCTCGTTATGATCGTTCAACATTCGATATGCTAACCATTAGATAAATATTAATTAAAAGCACGATTATTGTTTTAAAGAAGAAGAAGAAGAAAGGTTTATTTACAAAAATACAGATTAATTGACAATTAATGAAATTACAAAATAAACTGAATCTCATGGTTTTTTAAAACCGTCTGCTGGGAATACAGGATATCGATTTACATTCGAAAGGAAATAATGTCTAGGGTGAAAGCAGTTCATTAGGTATCTTCCTCATCTTCAACACTGGGAAGGGCACAAAATGTTCACTCCAACTACCAGTTGAACTCCCTGACCAAGGACAACCGGTAACTCCAAGCGTTTACAGTATTTCACCAAATCTGACCAGTCTGGGCCGCTGACTATACGTATTGCTTGGTCTCAGGAAAGTGTTGGCGTACCAAAGATGGGAACCCGGATCTCAGCAAGGATAGGGCAAAAGCAGAGAAAGTGGTGTAAGACCTCACGCACACACAAATTGCACATGGAACAAAGATCAGACTGGCCTGTAGGAAATGGTTTGGAGTTCAAGTTCACTGTCTCTGTTCACACCTTCACCACCCATCTAATCCAGTGGAGTGGAATGCCAGTGTCCAATGTCAGACTGCCGCACTTGGGATTTGGATCCAGTTCCCTGTATAATGTGAAGTTCTCCAAAGCAGCTGTACGTCTCTCAAACGTGGATTTTCGATCATCAATGAACCTCTGCACAATAACACCAGTGTCCACTCTTAATGTCTCGGCATCGACTGATTGGAGGTTGTTGGACACGCCACACCTTGCTGTGCCCACCAAACATTGGAGTGTTTAACCTCAAGGGCCCCAAGGTCTCGAACAAAATATCCTCTGCAGGTAATCATAGTGTGAGTGGAGAGTAAAAGCAGACCCTGTCTGAAGACCAGTCTCCAAGAACAAAAGGTACCCTGGTGTGAATTTTGGAAGATGAAAAAGCTTCTTGACAAATGCCAACAGAACTCCCTCAGCAACATCTTACTTCTGAAAACCCCACATCTGAGAGGTGTAACAAAGTATAGCTCTAACGATGGCATTAAAAACATGGACCTTATCCAGAAGGGGGATCTGTGAATTAGCAAATACACTACTCCACGTGTAGTTTAAAGCAACCTTAGCAGATATGGCTTTTCGCTTCACGTGCTTGGCAAAGGAGAGTCGAGGCATCAAAGTCACCCCAAGGTACAAGTACTCATTGACTATATCTACCATTTCTCCTTTAAAATACCACCTCTCAGAAAAACGTCGCCTACCTCCTAGCTGGAAAATCATCACCTTGGATTTTGCGAGGTTGACTCTTGGTCTACATTGTTCACAGTACTCAGCAAGGACACCTGCTTCACGCCTGCACCTACAGGAAACAGTTCAGTTTTACCCCCTGCTGTCCAAACCACTGTACATAGATTTCGGAGCACTCCAACAAACTCGATGGTATCAAACGCTGCCTTGAAATCCACAAAAAAATGCATGAGTTTTGCATCGTGGCCTCTAAAGTTTGAGGTGAATTAGTCCCGAGAGAGTGAAAATGGAGTTGATTGTCGAATAGCCTTTACAGAACCCTGATTGGCTTTCAGAAAGCATGTTATTTTCCTCGATGAAATCAGTCAGTCGGTTGACCATCAAACAAAATAAAATTTTCATCAAGCAGTCAACAAATGACAAACCTCTGACATTCTCGACATTCGTTGGGTCACCCTTCTTGTGCAATGGAAAAATCACAGCTTCCTTAAAGGAAGCAGGCATTGTGCCACTGTCCCAAATAGAATTAAAGAATGACAGGAGATCATCGTGGAACTCTCGACAAGAATACTTATAATACTCGAACGGTACTCCATCTGGAGGACCTGTGGTCTTTTACCACCTTCAAAACATTGTCGAGTTCAGTGGCTGTGAAATGCTCATCTAGAGCGGGTGAGAAGAAGTTTGGCTCCACAAATTGTAGAACATCACTAGAGACGTCTGGATTCAGTAGGCTGCTGAAATGCCTAACCCACTCCTCATGAGGAATAGTTGCTTGTGGACTAAAGCACTGCCTCTTGAAGATTCGAACCAAGCTTCAAAATTCCTGAATATGCCATACTTCCTTAAACCTAGAGGACAACTTTTCGGAGAACTCCCTTTCATTGGAGGCAAGCAATTTCTTGAACGTTTTATTTTCCTCGGTGTATCTCAACCTCACCTCCTCCGCATACGTTCTTCTGAAGAGTCGTAAATAACTCATGGACCTATCTCTCGCATGGATGAACTCCCAGTCAAATCAAGGGAGGCGAGCTTTAATCTTCTTAGGGGGAGTGGGATTCGATAATCTCTTATTGCGTTGACTATGGAAAGCGCCATCTGGTCAATATCAACATCATCAACTGGGATCTCTGGAATTAAACGCTTCAGACGGGTATTATACATATCCTTCCTACGATCATTCCATCTCAAACAGGGCATCATAGGCAAGAGAGGGTCGGACTCTTTTGAATTTATTGAAAAGGAAAAAGAGAAGTGATCAGAAAAATTCTCCTCATGCACCACAAAATCCAACAACTCCGGCAAGACATCGAAAGAGGTGCACACAAGATCGCAAACCAAAGCTCCCTGCTGAAAAACGAATATAAATTCCCCACTGCAACCACCCAGAGACCTTCCATTCAGCACCACGAGACCAGCACCGTCAAGTACTTCCATAAAACGTTTTCCTCGAGAATTTAACTGTTCATCTTTGGAGTTACGCACAATTTTGAAAGGGCCCAGGTAAACTTCTGGGCTACCAATCAAATCTCGTTCCACACCAATTTGCACGTTAAAATCCCTCGCCATAACCAGAGAAGAATCGGGATAGTCTGCTAGAAACTCCTTCAACGCCATGAAGTTCTCTTCCCAATTGTTGCAGTTGAGGTAGCATGGTAAAATAAGGAACTTTTTACTACGACAACTGGCCTCCCACACCAGGGGGAGTTATTCCTCCAAAATGCTTGAACTCCTCTAAACCCCTTCTTCACTGCAATAGCCATACCTCTTTTAGCCCTTCCGAATATACTGGTCTTCACAGCATTCACCCATGTAACATCATAATCAATGAAAAAGCTCTCAAATGAACTAATTTATTCTTCTATGACATGTGTCTTGATTAAGACAAATACAGGAAAAGATTTGATAAAATAAAAAAAAAATGAAACAATTTTCCTCTCGTTCCCAAGACATGAGATATTATAAACAAAAAGTGAGTCCCCGATTTCAATACGAGATCACCCAGGTCACGTGATTTCCAACAGATGGACCCATCTCATCCTCGCAGTGGGGATGAGGAGCCTGATGCTCTCGGCAATTTAGCCTCTGCTAGCAGCCTCCCGACAACAGAAGACAACTCAATACCAGCTAAGGAATTAATTGGTGCGTGGTCCACCCAAGAACAAAGGCCAACCGAATCATCTCAATAATAGACTTTATCTTGAAAGATCAATTTATCTCTCAGCTCGGATTCTCAAAAGTTTGGACCTTTTTTGGCGCAAGCCAATGGGAGATCTTGAGAAATACTGTAGTCCGTCCCTCTCAAATGGCAGGACTTATTAATCAATTTCCATTTGTCTGCGGCCTGCTGAAGGCATACCAAAACCATACCGCCAGATGGCTTCCCTGGACCGATCACTTGAGATGAGTCAATTATTATATCATCTGAGACCATAAGAATGTCTTTGAAGAACTTTTGAACAATTTCATGCAGGTTTTCCGCGTGGAATGTGAGACCTTTCAATATTATATTATTTTTCCTTGTGTGAAGCTCAAGAGAGTCTATGCACTGATCACGCTCTGAAATCACTACCTTCAGTAACCTAATTCTGTTGCAAAGCTCCGTATTCTCGCTTCTGAGACTTCGCACCAGACACTTCTGAAAGTCCAGTTTACGTGCAATAGCATCAATTAGAAGTTAACTTCCACCAGTATTTATTCAGCCACTTGACAATAAGGATATTCCTACAAGAATTGATTGAATGATACAACATAGACAAGTAATTTGAAATCAAAAGCTATTAAAACAGTCACATACAGCATATTATTTTTGGACAATCAAATTTACATCATTAGCTTCATGAAGGAATGCTTACAGTCACGATGTTTCCCATGATAAGTTTGCTCTCTTTTTCATGTATTTATGTAGTATCACTGTCTGATTTCAAGGTGTTTTGTTCATTCAGTAGCTGGGAAATGTTTCTGGAGATAGTTAGCTTCTCAACTATGATTGTGTGTGTCTAACTTGTGACCAATCGCGGATTTGAACAAGCTTCCCGATACTCCGATTTGCTGTAATTAAGGATATCAACCTCAGACAACCGAGGAAGGCAATCCGTGATAGCTGCATAACTATCAAGATTTTAACTCTCAGATGTTGATATTTTGTACACCATGTCTCGTCAATATTACCAAGGATATGAATAATTCGCCCTTCCCATTTCTTGAAACTGTCACCCCCAAACATTTTAGCTTCCAGATCACCCTCTAGTTGTTGCATACTAATCACCTCAACCTTGGTAAGAGTAACAAAGTACTCCATTCCAACACCTTTGTCTAAATACAGACTAAATCTTAACATCTCACGTTCAATTCATGTGCTGAAGTCTTAGCAGAAACACCACAAGTGCCTCCCCAGCTGGTCAGGTAGCTTTAGATTGGGAGAATTCCACATCCTATTAAGGCATCTTGTTGGACGCCATCAGAGCCAGATTTTCAGGAATCATTGAATAAGATCTGGAGAATTCTGGCTCTAATGCCACGTGCAGCCTAAAGTGTCGATTTTATTACAGTGCTGTGCCCTGAAGTTTATAAACAACCCCGAAACATATTTGTTTTTTGTTTCAATTTAGTTTTTTCTCATACTAGAACTTTTATATTTCATACATAAAATAGACTTCCTAAAGGAAAGCGATAGTTGATTTCGGACCCCCCCCCCCCCCCCCCCCACAACAAACCAATCATGACCAGTGTCAGAACCCCAATGATCTTCCACTGTTAGGGGAAGGGGGAAATAATCAATAGTTATTTTAGGATTAATTATTTAGTCAACCCATTATGGATAGTGATTGTAAAATGGATTTCTACATCATCAGAAAATACTCCCCCTATACACATTACATAAAAAACCAACATAAACACTAGGTATTTCAGTACAACTTCCACATAAATTGAAAAGAAGAAAACGAAAAACACGGTAGGATTTGAGGAACACGATCTCTAATCTCAGTAACAACTGGCGATGACAGATATAGAACCACAGCCATCAAACAACAGGAAGAATGACCATGCAGGTTAAAAGTCGGTGTTACTTTTGAAACACACTGTCTACAAGGCATCATCTACACATGAGATTGGACAAGAAAAATCTCCGGATCAGCCATTTTGAGCTGTTGCAGGCTTTGCAGATAAATGATTTCATCATGCTAAACAGTAGGATTTACTAAGGTAGTTAATTACTCTTTTGAGGTGTATATTTTAAATCCAAGTTCGTACAAACCGTTGTTTTACTATGTAAATTAACCTCGAAAAAAAGGAGTATTTTTTGGCTGAGTGGCACTGTAGCCTAAGGATATTCCTACAAGAATAGGTTTAATGGTAGATCGTAAACAAGTCATTTAAAATAGTTTCATGGAATGAGCGACCGACGTCATGTTGCTTGCAAAATAGCCAGCAGGTGCTAGTGAGAGGGCATGGAGCAGCCTCCAACATGCACATGCAGGCTGCAAAATGATCACCGGAGGCGTCACAGCCACCCTATAATTTTTCATCTGTTCAACGGAATTCAGTGCATTAATGCTTACTACCTGTTCGTAAGAATGGAAAACCTTTACCTCACAACTGGTTACCATGTGCTGAATGTGCTAAATCAAATAAAATGACGATTATCAACAAAATTAAAATACAAAACAAATAATCATCCGTATAAATTTTATTCATTTTGCAGAGGTAGAATAAGTAATATTCATTGAACACAATCCAAGACTTCAAATATGCTCAACCTACATAGCTGGTCAAAAAGCCCAATAAAATGTAAGAGCTCAGCATCATAAAAAGCTGAGAGGGAAAGAAAAAATTAGTAAAGAAATTAATTTCTACCAAAGAATAGTGCCAAAACAGAGGGTTCCAAATTAGGCTTATGAGGAAAACGTGCTAAAAAATTGGTTATTCAAAACAAGAACAATTCAATTTTGTAACAACGTTGAAACATATGTAGGTCCACTGAAACTAACTTTGGAAATTCTCTCCAAACCATTTTCCAATGGTGTACTCAATTCGATTTTAATAGTGATAGACATCACAGAAAAAATTTGAATTTCGCCAAAATTTAGGTTTTCAATATCATAACTCAAAACATCAGGGGTCAAGTGTAAATCCCTACTCAGATTGATTGAGAATTGATTTTTCAATTCAATTCGATTAATTGTTGGAAACATGCGGGTTATAAGCTATTCTTTGCCAACATTTGAACTATCACAAAAAGGGATCAACTCAAACTTTTGAACAGTCAGAGAAGCTTGTGAGTATGACAATTAAACACAGTAGTCTGAGTTGTTCAAGTACAATGATAAGCCTGTTGAAGTCCACAATTCACTCTTCGAGCAAAGAGAGTTTTGTTGTTATTAAACAGACAATTTATTTGGCACAAGTTTTTTTTTTAACAACAAAGTCTTTTCCCCTGAACACCATTGAAGAAATGAAATTCAAATTTCGGAAAGTCTTAAGGGGATTTGCAGAAGTGATTTTAAGTAAGGTGTACTTTGAAAGTTACCATAGAATTGTAATTTTCTTGTATTGTGATGAGCAACGTAAAACACTTATTTTTGTGAGCTTTGTCAAATACTGATGGACGCATAAAACGTTCAATTTTCAACAGGCTTTTAAAAAATGGGCCAAATAAAGAAAAATGTGACTTTGCATTTTTTATGGCAAACGAAAAGAAATAGATTTCCTCTATAATTCATGAAGTTTGGTACCCTGTGTTTGAGCATTCATCAAAACTTGGTATAAAGTTCAATTTCTATGAAAAAGTGATAATACATTAAAATAAAATAAATATATATACCTACGTATAATTCAAAAAATATATTTATATAAAACAAAATGTAATTAAATGAATGAACAAAAATACTATCAATATAAATTCATAACGCTTGATTTTGAGATTTTCAAAACAACAAAATTGAAGTTTTTTGATTAGCACATTTCAAACACACAATAGATATACTTCATGTGGTATTCACTGTATCCGTCAAAGCCATTAACCTTCTTCACAGTGCAGGCTCAATAGCTTTTTAGAAGCCTCAACTACTCACTAACATAAAAGAAAAAGCCTTAACTGACGCACGATTTAGAGCCAAATCCACCTTTGCTCAAGACAAACTACCTACAAAAGTTGTGTCTAGAATGTATATCATATTCTAAGCCCAATATCACGTCGAATCACCCACTGATTTCTAAATTAGAAATGATTATTTGTCAATTCGTTATTTGGTTATGCATAAGCCCTTCAGGAAAAATATATCAACATAATTAAAACCTCCGTGTCCTGTTGGAATAAAAGTGATAGGTAGTCAAAATTTGTATTTTCTACATGGGGAACAAGAAATTCCTAAATTTATTTCAATAATATTCACAAAGTTACTTACAATTCCATGATGAGGTAAACTTTTTGCTTATCCTCAAATGTTTCCAGCAACTGAACAATGTTGGGGTGTGTTAATCTGAAATAATGACATGATGTATTCAATTAAACAAGATGTTGATATACTTCATTCATGAGTTGAAGATAACTACAAATAGAAAAAAAATGCTTCAATGTATCGGATGGATTTCAGCTTGAAACAATGGGTTTGAAATTTCAAAAAATAGGATCTAGTGATTAAATTTCAACACATTTTGACACGCCGAAATAACATTATTTAACCTACTTTTTGCAATTTTTAAATAGATTTTAAGGCAATTTATTTTAATTGGTTGTAGCGGTATACTTTTTACCACCATCAAGCTTTTTACATTGATATCCATTTTCATCACAAGCGAACCATTAACTTCCAAATCATCTTTTCTTAGAGAGCTATTTATTAGTCTTAGGATGAGATTCAAAATGTGTCTTCATGCTGTCTGATAGGGTTAAATACTAACAGGGTATAAATCCCCTGGTATACCCTTTACCATTTCTGGTTACTCATTGCAATTTCCAAGGGGAAACTTTTAAAAACAGCCCCATTCAAAATCGTTGAAGCCATTACTACAGTTTAATTTTATAAAAATTATCTAAAATGACGCAGTACAAAGGCAGAGTGTAATACAGTATGAAATTCTGCAGAGTGATGCAGTGTAAAAAAGGAAGAAAAAAAAGTTCAGTATACATACCTCCTCAAAACCTTTATTTCGTTTTCCAAGGAATCTTCTTTCCCCTTCAGTGCTTTCTTGTCAATCATTTTTACAGCATACATTTCTCCAGGTTTTTCTTTTCTTTCTACAAGACGAACCTCGGAGAATGCTCCACTGAAACAATAATAATTCACTGGGATGTAGAAGACGTTTTTATTTTATTCCAATGATATTTCAACATCTGTGACTAATATATCAAACATACCAGTTTGGGGGTACTCTGTGACTTTCTACAGAATGTCATCCCTCGCGAAAAATTCAGAGGCAAAAATGATAGATTAGCAATAAAGTTGTAAATAAATTTGGTATCCTAGTTTGGGCTATAATCAATACACAGTTGTATATAATAAAAAGTTGAAAATGGAACAAGCGAGATGGATTGGCCACTCAACATGAACGGGTAAGCTGGAAAACACAGCTGCCTATTAATGCTCAAAACGTCAAATAAACGAGATTTGATAAAATTTAAATGGTATAATATATAGTTTTATATCATCACTTCCATCCCATATAACTGTACTGGAATAATCTAACTTACATATATTCCAATAAATAAGTAATTCTGACTCGAGAAGGAAGAAAGGCTTTTTCTTTATATTGTTTCATTTTTTTTTTTTTTTATTCATTTATTTATTTCTTTTTTCTTTTTCAATGATGTTTCAATTTTCTACAAAGTAGATTTTCTATTTATTGGTATATGTACGCGTCAAATCCAAATCACACATTTCTTTTTTTTTTATTTTATAAAACTTCCCTCAAAGGCACCAATGAATTACAAAATAAATAAATAAAAGAAGTGAGGAGGATGCTCGGGTTTACCCAATGCTGGCCCTTGGGATCAAGGAAGCTGAGGGAGGAGGAGGGAGAGTGGGATGAAATGAAGTGCCCCTATAAAATGACCACTAGTTTAGGTAAGAAACACTCAGGATGCAGGTGATGATACCACACAGCATTCCTACTGAGATGCTCAATCAAGTAACTCCATGGCACTTTTCTCACACCACACCCCGTGCCATGTCATGGTCAAGGCCATGGCCTTCATGTTATTAGTCACCACCCCTTTTAGCTAGGAAATTGCTTGCCACAGGTCATTTCTGTCATAGTTTTTTATCTTAGCCCGCCAGGTCTGCTCCATGTCCACACTGCCACTGACAACCTAAATATCCAGGATTATAGCAGGCCCACCAGGATCGATGGCAACGATATCCGGCTTCTTGCCCTGGTCACTCGGCATGTGATACAGTCTCTCCCTTTCGACATCCCAACCACTGGATGACGAAGCACCTGCTATATTGGCTTGGCAACCGCAACATGACGAAAAATGTGGCCACCGTGAGTCCAAAGACACTGCTGCACCACATGATACAAGTTCTTATTTTTACCCCATCAGGCATGGCAAATTGTGTCAACTGCCCCTTGGCTACAACTTGAACACCTCACTAAGGGGACTAGAGTAGCCACCTGGATGCCGTGAAAATAACGAGAGTCGTGGGCCTCAATGCCCTCTGAAGCCCATTCTATCCACTTGGAATCCTTTTGACCAGGATTTTGATCACAGAAGACTATAACATAAATTTTACGATCCCCTGAACAGATATCGCTACTGCTTGACAACTATTTAGGTAGGTAGACCGAGAAGGATTTGGTCGTTCTTGGTGAACTACTTGAAAAATGACACTGATGACATACAACTGAGCCAGTGCACCACGCTAAATTGAAATATTGTTCCAAAATATTTCCGGTGTGGGGACATGATTTGTCCCATTTCACGTTAGAGAAAAGTTTCAGACTAAAATAATTTGTTTTGTTTCACTTGTTTATTAAAATCGATGAGCTCTACACTATATCCATGGACAACCAAAAAACCTTACTCAGTTAAATTCCAAAAAACATTATGACAGCAAGCTAGTAATTATTTCCCAATTTTCTTCACAAGCAAAAGCAGCATCTATTCACATTCATTCCTGTATGTTTCATAACAATGTGTAGAAACACAAAGGTTGGACTGCATCTTCCAGATTCCATTCTCAAAGAACATTTTCAACTGAAATTATTGCTGATAAAATATAAACAAAGTGCCTCATGAAAGCTGAAGCGATCCTCCCAATAGCATTTCCTGAAGCTTCGAATTCTGGGAAAGTTCTATTTTGGTTAATCAGAGGTTATTTGGAACCATTTTCTATTCCTGTGAACGACAACCAATCTTTAGCTAGTAGAATATTCCTTGATATCGATAGCCACTGAATTCATTCCCGCTTAGCAACTCCGGCGAATGGTGCTGGGGAAAACCTCATTTCCTGTGTACCATGCCCAGGTAAGATTTTAAATTATTCGAATGCAGATGGGTACTTGGTGAGGAAATGAAATGTTTTGACCACTGCCGCCACCCTCACTTCCGTCCCCTAAAAGTGTAAAATTGCGTGAAAGTCGTTAAAAACGTCTGCTAAGTTGCTTGGGCAGCATAGCTTCCACACATTGTAACATGGACGTATAGAATTAGGTGAAGAACGATGTACGAGTCGAAATGATTGATAAGTCAACGTTATGAGGAATTAACGTTTGCGTATGCGCACAGACAACTATAAATCCAACGGCAATGAAAATTTATAGGGGGTGCTAAACCGCACAATCCTTAAAAATGTTCACAAAAATCGGTCCATTAGTCTTCTAGTTTTGCCTGTGTCAATCAATTTTGGCTTTGCCCATGCGCTATAGTTAATACTCCTACAATTGCGATATAATTCATAGGGAATTTTCTTGGAACATATACCTACCCATTTACTCCCCGAGTTTGAACGAAATCGGACCAATAGATGATAAGAAATCGACGTTATGTGCATGCAAACAGAAAAGTGTGGCGGCAATGAAAGTTATAGAGGACCGTCCAGAAGCTATCCCACACAATCCCTGAACATTTTATCAAAATCGTTCCATTAGACTCGGAGTTCTGCGTACGTCAATCGATATTAGTTTCACGCATGCGCAATGGTTATCACTCCACCAGTAACGATATGATTTATACGGCAATGTTTTAAAACATATACCTAATTACACACCGAATTTGAACGAAATCGGACAAACAGTTAATGAGAAACTGAAGTTATGAGGAATTCCAGAATGCGCATGCGCACACGCTACTGTTGATTCCGCGGAATCGGATATTATAGGAAACCGTCTAGGAGCTGACCCTCCCTGCACCATCCCTGTAAATTTCATCGGAATCGGACTGAAACTTGGTAAAGTTTTGGGCGAACTGGGTATAGTTATGAGGAATTCCAGAATGCGCATGCGCACACGCTACTGTTGATTCCGCGGAATCGGATATTATAGGAAACCGTCTAGGAGCTGACCCTCCCTGCACCATCCCTGTAAATTTCATCGGAATCGGACTGAAACTTGGTAAAGTTTTGGGCGTGAAAAGGATTTACCAGAGACAGACAGACAGACACGGAACCGAAATTGATCAGCAAGGTCAGAAACGCAAAAAAATATGGGAAATTTTGATTTTGGTGGGCATAATTTTTTTTTCTCCTTCAATCACGAACTCAAAGCTTCCCTTCCTTCGTTAGTGAGGATGCAAAAAACAGTTGCAATATAACTTTCAGAGCTGTTAAGCCACTCCTTTCAAAATACCTAGGAGCGTGAAATTTTGGGAAATTAATATTGATTGCAAATGTAAAAAATACGGGGGCTGTCACAAATACAATTTTAAAAAATTCACTTTTTCGGGCCACCCTAGTCGGATTTGGTTGTTTGAATGCGCAAACGTGAATTTCCTATTACCTCAGTTTCTCATCATTCATTGGTTTGATTTCAGTCAAACCTGGTAGGTTAATTATCCCACATGTGCAAAACGAAGATTGGTTGACACAGACAAAACTCCAAAACTAATGTTCCGAGTTCAGAGGGATTTTCAGAGAGTGAGCAAATTAGCTCCTCGATGTCTTATAAATTTAATTGTCATTGGATTAATAGTAGTCTGTGCGCATGCGCAAACGTTAATTTCTTACAATAACAATTTCTTACCATCTATCAATCCGATTTCATTCAAAATCGGTGGGGGGGTGGGGTTGTGTATTTGTTTCACGAAAATGCCATATTACATATTATGTCGCGATTGGTTGAGTAATAACTATTGCGCAAGTGCAAACTAATCGGTACCTATTGGTTGACCGATTTTGATGAAATCTTCGAGGATTGTACAGGCTCACAACTGAGTTTGATGAAATTTTCAAGGATCTTGCTGGCTAATGACTACCCTACCGATTCCATATATCTAATATGCTTCAGTTGGCGAATGCCGTTGGATTGACAGTACAGTATGCACAATGCTCAAAAATGAATTATATCCCAATATATTAACATGTCTATACATACATTACCTACTGTTCTATTTTGCATTCAATCATTTCGACTTGTGCTTGTGCTCTTCAACTAATATGTGAGGAAAAGTAGTTTTTCCTGTAAAGCTAAAAACACGTCCAAGGTTAGCATTCCTTTAAGAATGCTGCAAATGGGGTCTACACGTAGATGGGTTAATTATACTGCAATAGGTTTTTGCTTCCTCACTACTGAATGCAGGGAAGCTGTGTTCGTGATTGAAGTGGCCGTCAATTGCTGTCCTCAAAATCAAGATTTCCGCTTGCTTTTTTATTCGGAGCTTGCTGATCAATTTCGGTTCCATGTCTGTCTGTATGACTGTGATAATTATCCTTGTCTCACCCAAAACTATACCAAGTTTTTGTCCGATTCCTATGAAAATTTCAGGGATTGTACAGGTTAGCTCCGAGACAGTCCCCTACAATTTTCAATGCAATCAAATCAACAGTGGCCTGTGCGCATGCGCAAACGTGAATTTTCATAACGTCGATTTCTCATCACCTGTTGGTCCGATTTCGTTCAAACTTTACGCCGCCGCTCCCGCTAATTGGGCATATGTTTCAGAAAAATTCCCTATAAATTTTATCGCGATAGATGGAGTAATAACCATTGTGCATGCGCAAAACTAATATCTATTGACACAGGTAAAACTCATAGTCTAATGGAACGATTTTAATGAAATTTTCAGGGATTCTGCGGGATAGCTTCTGGATGATCCCCTGTAACTTTCATTGCCATCACATTAATAGTAGTCTGTACGCATGTGCAAACGTTGCTTTATTATAACGCTGATTTCTTATTATCTATTGGTCCGATCGCGTTCAAACTCGGGGAGTAGATATATCGGAAAATTCCCTATTAATTATATCGCGATTGGAGGAGTAATAACCATAGATCATGCGCAAAACTAAATTTGATCAACACAGACAATATTCCAATCGATTTTTATGAAATTTTCAAGGATTGTGCGGTTTAGCTCCTGGATGTTCCCCTATAAACTTCATTGCCCATAGATTGATAGTAGGCTGTGCACATGGGCAAACATCAATTTCTTATAAAGTCGACTTATCAACCATTACCATATTTAGTCAAACTCGTATTTACCACTTCTTTTTTGGACTGCGGAAGTGTGAGACTTCTTTGATTCAACTCAACGTGAAAAAGCACTTAGGAACCTACCACTACACTACGTGAACAACGATACTCCTCATTGCCATTCCTGTGCATTTTCAAGTCAGTTTGGATCGGTAAAAACCGCACATACAACTCGTCTCTACTTTGGACTTAGGTACTTAATCCCCCCCGTTCAACTCAACGTAGAAAAATACCCACATGGAACATGATGCCTTACACCACTATACCTACTGATTAGGTATTTGATTATGGAGAATTTTCATGGTTATTTTTTATTCGCTCAATAAAAATATCTTGATGAAAGCTTTCCAAAAATGTGCTATGTGATGGGTATCTGACCAGTAATACGACTCTTGAAATTCATATGCACGATGACGTCACGGCCCCCTCCCGCCTGGGGGATTATCAAGCGTTATCTTTCAACCCGTTTATTAGCCAAACTAAACGGTCATTTGAGCTCAAAATTTGAACTAGGGGGTTTTCAAAAGTGCTGAATCCGAATCGGAGGCCCAAAGTGAGAAATTCCATCACATGAAAATTCCATAAAGGAACTGACTGTAGGTTCAATAAAGCCATTTATCTGCGTAGAAGGGCAATCCAATAAAGATCATGTGGAACCATGAAAAGTTTAGTTTTAAGAACATTACAGTACTAACAGAACTGCTGGATGTTAACTTTTTGAACGTGAGGAAGCTATACTGCCTACCCAACCTGGCAGACGTGTTTTTCTATTGGAAATGACTATCAAACGCGGCACTTTTTGTGGAACCTCGAAAAGTGGAGTTTTAAGAACGTTTCAGTACCTACTAACAGAACAGTCAGATGTTGAATGTTTGTACGTATTTGTTTTCCAGTTCCATTTTTCTAAAGGTAGACCATTATTTAATGTGCGGAGAAGGGCGGACGGAAAACTTTCCGAGATCAAGAGGTTCGAAGGCAAAGATTAGAATAACGACGGAGGGTTTCTCATTTTAATCGCTTCGCCTCCCTTCTCGCATTTTGTCCAACTTCCCGTCACTTTTTTCAATATCCGATTTCGGGTTCAGATTCGGCGGAATCAAAACTGTATTTATTAAGAGCTTCATGCAAATAATAATCATTATTTTTTTCAATAAAATGTTTTTATTTTTGTTTTTCTAATTATATTTGATCACAAAATACGTCAGAACTATGAAACTAGATGAAGATTCTATTGTATAATGACACATAAATAATATTTTTTTCTGAATTTTGGCGGGTATAGCGTATTTTTATGATTAAGGTATCAATTAAAAATTCAAAAACTGAATTAAAAAAAACTGCTCAATGTTTGATTTCAGTTTTTGCTGAATTATAATCCTAACATATTACCAAATCATATTTCGAAAGAAAATTTGAAGGGCAAGCACTTTGAGGTCAAATCCAATCGAGGACCACCGTGCCCGAAAACGTTTCTTTATGGGGTCAATTTTTATGAGAAAAAAAAACGAAGTTTTTCGTCGGAATTTTTGAGAAAAAGGGGCCGTAAACTTTCATTTTTTGACGCATTTCCCGATACTTTTTTCACGATCCGATCGCGCCGTCGTCGTACTTGTACAAAAACCTACGAAACCGGTGTTTTTCCGGAATTTTCGACGGCTGTTTAGAGTGGCAGGGGGAAGCGGGGAAGTCGAAAAAAAACGGCATTAAACCGAGCTCCCACCCCCCTCCCGCCCTACAGCCCATGGTTCAGGCGGGACTAGAAAATTTTAAAATCGCCTTTACACTATTCCGGAAAATCCCAAGAAGATACAGGCGGTACATCAGCCGTAATCAGCCGTGCATAGCATGGACAGACAGACAGACAAACAGAAGCTGTTTCATTGCTATAAAATAGTATATATATATATATATATGGCTCTACAGGAGCATATACATATTCAAACAATTTATAAGGAAAAACAACAATTGACAACATGAAACTAATTTTTATATTTCGGCTTATGCCTTTTTCAAACTACGAGAAAAGAATTTTGATTTTTGTTAATTGGTGAGAAAATCTTGCCACGGAGAAGCGTGGTTGCCCAGTTAACGTCTGATATTCAACCCTGGAGGATCATATGCGCCCAAAACATTCGAGTGAGCTCTCTCTGAATGAAGCAGCATTAATTTATTTTGTGTGGGCCCCATTTTTTTCAATACCTTCATACGTTATTCAATATCAGACGTTAACTGGGCAACCACGCTTCATGGCAAGATTTTCCCACCAATTACCAAAAATCAAAATTCTTTTCTCGTAGTTTGAAAAAGGCATAAGCTGAAATATAAAAATTAGTTTCATGTTGTCAATTGTTGTTTTTCCTTAAAAATTGTTTGAATATGTATATGCTCTTGTAGAGACATTTCATGCGGTTATATATATATATATATATATATATATATATATATATAATGAGATAAAAATTCCGTTCTTGCGCCAAAAATCAAGTTTTCCAATCGAAAGGAGGAGTTCGTTGGTCAACACTTTTTAAGCAAATTAATTTCAAAAGATTTACTAAACAAATTACTAAAAACGCTGCAAATTATTTCACAAAGGTTTATTATTTTTTCAATTGAGTATGATCGTAGTTTTAGTTGGCTTGCGTACGTCATAAGGCCCATCCAGACTCCTCGGCGTGTCCTATTTCGAGTTGCCACAACCTATACTTCTATAATTATATATGCATGTTTATATTTCTCGATTTGAGCTCCTATCTATTTAAATAGTTATTGCCTTAAAAAAACATATATTCATGCCTCGAAGCCCACCTCATGGTGCCGCGGTGTATTATATGGGTATAACACGTAAAAGTAATAAATATCCATTCTCCTACACCCCTCTGCTACGCCCCTGGTCACCCCAGACACCACAAGGTGCCGCGGCGCCTCCTCTCACTCCACCCCCCGCTCACCACCCTCACCGCCAACCGTGACCCCCTGCCAAGCGTGCCAGGCAAGCGTGCGTGTGTGCGTACGTCTCACTCAAATCATCGAAAAAGACACTTTTTCGCCCGTTTTTGGCCCATAGCATCTATGCGAGTGAAGCGATCGGGATGGTTAAACGTTAGGACCAACTAGACCCCAAATGGAGTCTATGTGCGAAAGAACAGATTTTTTAAGTCAATTCTAAGGCCTTTTATGGCCCGGACGGCGGACGGACATTTCAAATTTGGATTCTACGCACCTTGAAACGTAAAGTGACAAAGTTTGAGAGGGGGGTTATAAAAATTTTTTGCTACACGATCACATAGGCTCATTATTGGAAATAATACACCAAAACAGCAAAAAACGGCTAAAAATCGTTAAATTTCTATTTTTTAGTAAAATTTTAAATAAAAATAGTTTATTAACGGCAAACTACAACATCACAAAATTTATGCAAAAAATTATGCGGAAATTTGTTATCAACTCTTTCAAAGTGCTCAAATTCCAAAACAATGTAGGTAACATAACATAATAAGATAATTTTCGAAAATTCGCTAATACGATCATGCTGCATGACTGGAACTTGTTATTTGCAGATGATATTGCCTTGTTTGGGGATTCTAAACGAGATATAGGGAAAAAAATACATGACATTCATGATTGTTCTAGTTCTATGGGCCTTAGCATGAATGTTTCTAAAACAAAAGTGGTTTCTGTAAAAGAGGGGGTTGGAACAAGGAAATTAATTCCTTATGGGTTACTATCCAGTATCAGTAGTATCAGAATATTTATATACCTTGGAGTTCCTTTTGTGTCCACTGGATTGTTTTCAAAAGCTATGGTTAGTTTTAAATCAAAAGCAATGAGAGCTTGGGGAGGTGCAAATCAAGTTTTGGTTAGTAGCAAATGGCAAAGTTGGGAATCCGCCTGTCGCATATTTGATTCGTTGGTAGGTGCCGTTCTACTGTACAATTCGGAAATCTGGAGGTTACGTTACTGGGACGAGAGTGAAAATTTTCAATCGAAATTCATCAAAACTGTTCTATTGTTACCCCATGGGACACCTGTGTCATATGATTAGAAAAGAGACGGGAAGATTAAAAATATTGGACCACAAATCACTGCTTAGGGTGGTGGGAGAAGATCCTGAGGATGGGAGACGAGAGATATCCCCAAATTTGCTATTAACAGTTGGTGAGAACGATTGCAAACGGACACACTATGGAAAAATACAACTGGGCCGATCAACTAAGAAAAATACTTATCGGACTAGGCTGGCACAAAATCAGGGTGGCCCCCAAATGGAAATTTTTAATTTCCCTGACTTTTCCCGGACCGAACTTCAGATTTCCCTGACAAAAAATATCAAATTAAATTTTTTTTTTTTTCTCGTCATTTTAGTATACCTTCAATGCTTCTAAAACAGGGGTGCTCAAACTTGAACTGCTGGCGATCTACCTCCATATTTTTAGACTACTTACGATCGACTCTGAGAGGCTGCAAGTATGTGTGATGCAGGGTTGTCGTACATACACGATACACCCTACCTATCTAGGTAGGGTGTACCGTAGCATATATAGATATTAGCTTTCCGCACAATTTACATTATTTTAGTCAAGGTTTGTGTTAGGTTTACTTAAGTTCTTCTCTACAATATCAATGAAAAAACTCCTAGTTATTCAAAATTGCGAGTTTATTCGTTGTTACATAACAAAAGAGTTACATATGGTGTTAAACTCAACTAAGGAGTGACTTTGGATGTTGAAGCGTGGCACTGCATGTCCTCAGCATACTTTTCATAAGATGGTGCGTAACCACTGAGTGCCAATCGCAAGCATGATGACATATGATCGTCAGTTAGTCGATTGCGATATTTTGACTTAATTATCTTCATTTCAGAAAATGCAGACTCGCACAAGTAAGTTGACCCAAACATTGCCGTCAGTTGAAGGGCGATTTGCCTTAGATTCGGATATTTATCTTCAGATATAAAACACCAGAAATTTGTATCAGATGCTGTAGCTTTGAGATGTATATCTGATATAATCTGCACCAACTCATTT
This sequence comes from Adelphocoris suturalis, assembly GCA_030762985.1. Lineage (NCBI taxonomy): Eukaryota > Metazoa > Arthropoda > Insecta > Hemiptera > Miridae > Adelphocoris > Adelphocoris suturalis. The sequence continues at coordinate 25,979,236 of CM061051.1, forward strand.
TCATATTAAACTGACTTGCTACTTCAGTAGCTAATTCCTCAATGTTTTTACATGAAAAAGGATAACTCATAAATGATGCTATATTTGCCAGTTTACTGCAATCATAAAAACGCATTTCGAATTGTCCCAAAATATTTGATAATTCAGCCTCATACGTATCATAATTCAACTGAGGAATCCTTGCTTTCAAAGACGGAAAATGTTTCAGATCCTTTCTTTTCAGTTGATCTATCATAAGTTGCAATTTACTTTTGAATGCGTTTACTGCGCTAATCATCTCAATAATAGTTTTTCCATTACCTTGAAGCTCCAAGTTAATGGTGTTTAAGTGCATTGTGATGTCAGTCAAAAATGCCAAATCAGTCAGCCATTTTTCGTTTTTCAACATCTCAGTGTCATCACCTCTTTCGTCTAGAAAAGCTGTTATTTCGGGCAATAATTCTTGAAACCTTTCTAGGAATTTTCCGCGACTCAACCACCTGACGTCCGTGTGAAGAACTAAATCAGTGTGTTCAGCTGACTCCCTATCTTCCAACTGCAACTTAAAGAGCCGCCGTTGCAAGCTACGTGTACGGATGGAATTCACAATTTTTGTTGCAATGCCCATAATTTCCTCCGTGTTTAAAACTTTTGAACGCAAAACTTGTTGATGTATAATGCAATGGAATGAAAAAAATGAAGGGAATTCTTCATTAGCTCGATACAATGCCACAAAACCGTTCTTGTTTCCAGTCATTGCTGGTGCTCCATCGGTTGTAATGCACACTAATTTATATATTGGTAGGTTGTAGTTTTTTACAAAATTGATGAAAACGTCATATATATATCTTCGCCACGGGTCTTCCCCTTCAGCCTTTTGCCGCAAGCAGTGTTATTACGTAATACATTTTTGTAGTTTAGTTACCTACTTATTAAAAATTTTTTTCTTCTTGAGATCTACTCAAAAAACACTCGCGATCGACCGTTTGAGCACCCCTGCTCTAGATGATGCTGTTACCAGGGTGGTTTTTGCATTAACTTTTTATGTGCGTGTTGCGTTGTTACTTTTGAACATTTTAACCACAACTGTTGATAATTATTTTTGTCATTCGTATAACTCACCTATGAAATAATATGCAGTATGATAAAGTAAACTATTGAAGTTTGATTGTTTAGGAGTTGAATATAGGTACTTAGAAACGCTTTAAATTATTACACCAAGTTTTCATTAAAAAAATTCCTCGACATTTGGTGGTTTTTGCAAAATTCCCTGCTATTTCCCTGACGCAAAGAATTCCCTGACAATTCCAGGTTTTCCCTGACTTTTCCAGTTGGGGGCCACCCTGGAAATTTGGGAAAATTAAAACCCAAACGAAATATAGCATTCGCACTTTGAATTAAACCTTTCGCGAATTGAATTAAACTTTCCGCAAATTGAATTAAACTTTTTGCAAATTGAATTAAACTTTCCGCGAATTGAATTAAGCCCACATACGCGAAAAGATCAATAACATTCAGAAAGGAACACCGCTCCCTCCCTGTTGCTTGGTAAGTACCAAAGTTCTTCTCATAGCACGGCTCAGCATTTGTGCAGATTACGGGATACTTCTTAATAATGACTATAAATTGTAAAAAATGTCAACTATAGATAGACGTTGCGAGCTCAGTTTTGGCTATTAATAAATAAATTTACCTTCAGATTAACTTCATGAAGTGTTGGATTATGTTTAAATCGACACTTTTTGTGCTTCACTTGCATGACTTGTTACGATAAATACATTTTGTTGAAGTTTTAAATTTTGTCTTGATTAAAACAACTGATAAGCCTAAGGTCTATTCGCAGAAAGTTTAATTCAATTTGCGAAAAGTTTAATTCATTTTGCGGAAAGTTTAATTCAATTCGCGAAAGGTTTAATTCAAAGTGCGAATGCTATAAAAGAATAACGTTCAGCTATTATTCACACTTATGTTACGAGGTCAAAATACAACGATTACGAACGCATACTGTACTCTTCTTATAGTGACTACTATAGTGACAATTATTATTATAGTGACTACCAACACATTCAAACCAATACACTACATAGAACTCGATGTACCAATTATAGAAAAAACAATACTGGCCCAATTAAGAATGGGTAACAGAACACGGTTATCTCTATATTTAAGCAAAGAACTCTCCATGAAATTGGAAGCAAATGGCCCCTGTATTTTATGGCCCCTTTTATTATATGTACGCCATATGATTTGTGAGTGTCCTCAACTAGCGGTGTATAGAATAAAATATCTTGGAAATAGAAGGTTAACAGAAGAGCATTTGCTTAATGTAGTTTTAAAAGGAGGAAGTAAAGAAGAACTCCTCATGTTTTTCCAGTATATTAGAGCATACATTAGAATTAGAAAGTTTATTCACCAATAATTATTGACAGATGTTGATTTAGTGTAAAATAATGTAAATGATGTGATGGCGACTGTAAATTTACATTGTATGGGTCAAGGATCTGAAACAATAAAGGTTGATTTGATAGTCCAGACAGAATTCTGTCCATTGTATTCTAATTGATCAATGTATATATATATATATATATATATATATATATATATATATATATATACCGCGCCAGTTCTTCAAGAACTTATTCTGTTGAAGGCATGAATTGTTGTACCACTAACTAAGAATGGCAGTCTTAATGAAATAAAAACGATTGCAGCATGTTGAATTTTCTTGCCAAACTAGTTGAGCTACAGGTGCTTTCGAGGTGTTTTTCTAGTCACACTCTTATTTTGTTTGCGAACACGGATTTCTGAAGAATCGATCAACAGAAACAGCTATCAGATCTGATTGACTTCGTGGTTGAAGAGGTTGGTGCTGGCAATGTGGTACGTGGATGTTTCATTGACATATCGAAGGATTTTGATTCAACATCACAAGAAGTATTTTTAAATAAGCTATAGCATGCGGGGGTATGTGGTTGTCTGCTTAACTAGTTCAGGTTTATAGGGCCTACAGGGGCCATATTGTTTTTAATTGCTCACAATACAACGCTCAATAGGTACATGCGCCCATCGCCGTTTTCAGGAAAAAATTGAAATATATTCTCATTACCAAGGAACTTATACCATTCACGACTTTTTCAATTTAGTGAAATAACGGAGGTATTTCTAATGTTGCACTTGCAATGGTACTGTTCTTTAAGTTGAATGTTTGTAACTTTACTTGTTGACGCTTTTTACTTGTTGACGATTGCGTACTATTCTTTAAGTTGAATGTTTGTAAGTTTACTTGTTGACGATTGCCTAACTTGTTATGAGTGTTTTGGCAATAAAGTTCATAAGTATATTTTAATGTGTTCATTAATTCTCAATCAAAGGACCAACGAGTCTATTATAAGCAAGCGAAATTCGACTGGACCCAACACGACGAAGACTATCACCTACGTCCATTAGTTAAAAGCTTTTGGAATTAACCAACTAATTAGTTAAGCTAATAGCATGAGATTAGCCACGACACTATTGGCAATGTATTTTTATCGGTAAACAACATATTAAGAAGCAACTCAAATCGTTTTGTTATTCTAACATGCTAAGTACTTGATATTTTCCAGTGAGGTAAACACCATAATAACCTTAGATGTGTAAACAAACTAGACTTGTTTGCGAGGGTGAATTCTTCTTCACCATCAAGGAGAGAATAATATAAGTAGTATGGTTACGTATTGCTGAATATCGCGATATATTGTGCCACAAATCCTTGATAACGATTATCTGTAATGTTACCCTTGCGTAACGACGAATGCTAATGCGGTATCACGCGTTCGATTGGCAGATGTAGAAACGCCGAAATGGTAGGGAGCAGAACAATAATACCTACCTACCAAAATCAGGGATGGACAATCCAAGTCAAAAGATACCAGCCTACTTGGCTACTAAGCTCGATAACTGAGAACCGTATCAAGCTCTAATTTTGATTGATGTTGAGTTAATAAGCTATCCATAGATTGACAATATATTACAACTTGTAGCCATAAAGAATTATTTAGAATTATGTTAGAATGCATAATAAACTTACGTTCCCAGCAGTTCTTTCAAATTGTATTTGTCTTCCAAGCTTGGCATTTTATCACGATTATCGTCTTTCGAATCCTTTTTGGACTTTTTGGAGGCGTCTTTTTTACCAAAGAGTGGCATTTTTCAACTGGGTGCCTTGATGGTTTTCACATGAACTAAAATAATTATATCATCATGAGCATACGGTCAATGGACACGACAGGGTAACACTCATCTAACTGATGAGTTTGGAAGCAAAGTGATTAGGTGCTCTGCAGATAGTTGAAGTTACATGCACCCTCAATCATTTGCACATAACTTGTTTATCGACAACACAGTAACGAAGGACACTGCTTTCGCGTGAGAGACCGAGAGACGTCGAGCAACGGATAACAGGACCAGTCGACACCACGAAACGGAATACTATGGTGCTAGTACTATGGTAGCCACTGGAACAAATATATATATATACGTATAAATAAAACTATCATGTTGGCAACGTTGAGGTGGTGAAGTTGGTTAGTCCCTAGGTCACAACATGGACTTACCTCCATCCATGTTCACAACTCTGTCTTTCCCAAAGAAATAGAAATAGGGAGCAGGATTACAGGTAGTCGCGCCACCATACGAAGCATCGAAAACGGCGGCACAATGCCTGGCTCGACTCAACTCACGGAAGGCAAGTTACCATTCCTTCACTAATTATTTACCAATGAATATTAAACAAAAACTGAAAATACCATTTGTGTTGGTCATTTCCATGCACTAGACAATAAAACTAGTTACCAAATAGTAATTGAACAAAAACTTTGGAACATTACTAGCAAGTTTATTACAAGAAGAAAGTAGGTACGTACCTACCCACAGTAGTTGAACGAGAGCTAACATTTTATCATTCCCTCACCAGCAACAGAAGGTTTGATATCAAATATGATAGATCCCACAATATGCGTTCAAGAAAAAATTTGTCTGGCAGGTTCTCCGGGTGGGTTTAGCCTTCACGAATATTCAAAATTTTTAAAATTCGACAGAAATTACGTCATGAACAGCAATCATAATAGTTGCATTAATTCAATCATCAGGCCTGCCTAAAGAGTATCTCACAAACCCTGACATAAAATCTGTGTGGATTTGACCAATCAGAGAGATTTGAAATTCGTAAATTGTGAGAAAAATGATGTCATGAGTAGCACGAAAAATTTTCTCTTTGAAACATAGGTACTATGGTTGGTGATTCAAAAAATATCTCGCCAGACAAATATTTTGTGTGATTTACCCAAACCAGACAGGAAAAAAAAGAAAAAAAAATATATATATATATTAAAAAGCGTTAAGCTCTAGAATCCGTTTCTGAATGCCTCAAAGCGGATTTCAATGAAGAAAATTTTCAAAATTTCTATTTTAAAATTTTGTGAGCCCTTTCAATAGGTCATTTTCTACGAAAATTCACTAAAAGAGATAATATCTGTACATGCAAACAGTCATAACATTCATCATACAAATTCAGCCGTAATAACCGAATGTATCATGTAGGCCACAAAGTGGACTCAAATATATATATATATATATATATATATATTAATTGCTATGCAATTCTTAGGCCGACCCCCAATAATTTTTTTAAAATCACTTTTTTTGTGTAACGTTTTTTGTCCCGAGATGGGAAGCGAGAGGTCGTGGGTTCGAATCCCGGCCAGGCCTGAAATTTTTTTTTTTTTTTTTTCCTCGTGAGACGAAGGTTGTGGGTTCGAATCCCGGCCAGGCCTGTAAATTTTTTTTCTTTTTTTCTCGTGAGACGAATTGCATAGCAAATTATCCTCGTTTTCTACACAGTAGAAAAGAGAAAAGATCCAGCGAGGCGCGAAGCACCGAGTATAGATCAGGGGTTGCAGGGGGGCGAAGCCCCCCTGGCGGGGTCAAGGGCGGAGCCCCTTGCGAGGCCCGAAGGGCCGAGTTATATATATACACATGTAAACACAAATAAATGGTACATATAAAATATAAAATGTAATAAATGGTGGTAGCGAGACATGGAACTCAATACGGGTGTAGAATAGGAGCTGTTTCGAAACTGAAACCCCAAAGGAAAGAAAGACGTATGAAGTGGCTATTTAGAGGAAGGAGTCACCATCTACAAAATACATTGGACATTGATGCCAAAAGAGCCATGTGGAGTCACAATTAGGACCAGAACAGACATGTATGAAGTGGCTATTTAGAGGAAGGAGTCACCATCTACAAAATACATTGGACATTGATGCCAAAAGAGCCATGTGGAGTCACAATTAGGACCAGAACAGACATGGAAGCTGATAAAATAAATAGGATAATACCATAGGGCTGCCAATTATGATGACTCCTCGGGAGAATTTGGTTCTTCCTGCAGAATGGCGGAGGTGAACTGTCTTTCGAATGAGAGGGGTCTATTGTGGGCATTTGCAAACATCGAGGAGCTTGGTGTCCATCCTGCCGATCCAATGATGGCTTGTAAGGCGACTCCTTTCCGTGATGCCACTGACACTGGCACATGACAAGTAGAATAGTCAGAAAATTAATTTATGGAGGAGAGGTATTGTCCCCCAAATAAGAGGGAGTCTATTGTAGACATTTGCACAAATCGAGGAGCTTGTTGTCCACCATGCTGATCAAAAGATGGCTTGTAAGGTGACTCATTTCCATGCTGCCACCGATACTGCCATATGGCGAGTAGAATAGGTGGAGAATTTATTTACATCGACTCCTGCTGCTTTGAGAGTCACCCCCCCCCCCCTCCCAACGTCTTAACATTGCTTGTGCTGCTGGGTGGAAGGGAGGGCACATGGTTAGCAAGAGATGATCATCGTGCTGAGCCCGTGACGTAGCGTCCACCTATTGCTGTAAGGCTGAAGGTACACAGAGCTTCCATTCCGTTTGTTAGATAGGAAAGAAGAGAGTTGGAGCCTTTGCCATGGGACAAGGCGGTTTTAATAGGGAGGATACAAAGATGATAACTCCTGATATATCAAATATATTAATCGATCTTCATATTGCCAAAATTGTCTGTAGGCGTTACCCTGATGCCAAAAGTAGCAAAGTGGCCAATTTCGCTGTTAGGAACTTCGAAGATTAGTGAGACGAAACAAGGTGAATTAGTGTTTATCTCAGATTGTCGTAAATTTTGCCTCATTTTAATGAGACTGTTAAAAATATCTAGCGTGAACCGACTGTTCCTCATCCTCATATATACCAACACCATTGTTTACAATTACCTAGCTACTAGCGGATCCCATAGAAAACAGCTCAAGATCAATGGTTTTCCCGATCCTCTCCTCACGTTTTGCTGGAGGGAGTTCCATCCTATTTAACCTCCATGCATTATATTTCTGTTAAAATAGAAAGGCGAAGAAGAATTACTGATAACTAGATAATGTTACCCTAATGTCAGTTTGAATTTGGTCTTAAGTTCATGTGGTTTAGCAATGTTTATATGCTTTTTGTCAAACTGAATCTTCGTACTGGAGATTAGTAATGTTTCAACCAACCTACGTTCTCATCATAGTTTAACCAACACCGGCAGGAAGGCCTTCTACCCTAAAGGTAATTATTATGATAATTATCAAACATACTACGAAATATAGTTCTACATATGATTGCTTTTCATCGTTCGTTTAGTTTCCAGATAATTTTCAAAATGCCAAACAAGAAGACCGGACAACGGAAGAAGGCTGAAAAGCAAAAATTACGGCAGAAGGGAATCAGAACCGCTAGAGATAATATGGATTTCGGAAAATTCCCTTGCAACGTGGCCATGGTAATTAATAATTGTTGTTCTATTATTCCTAGTACTTCACATGTCTTCTAAGGACATACCTTAGAATTAGGAGACCGCATGCAATTGAATTTGAAAAAAAAATCAAGTACGAATCCGTTTGAGAACGTCCTTAGTTTGGTGATCGAGTTGTACACTCCACTGTCGTCACCACGAAATTTGCACCAAGTGAGTGCATAGAGCCCGGTGAAGTTAGCAACGGTTTTCAGCAACGGTCCATAATTCCGTTAATATTGGTCGAATTGAGTCCAAATTTCGCACATACACTCAGTACCCAGACTCGCACCTGCGAATGAGGTCGGGCACGGCGTACCTACCTCGGGGGCGGCTGTGGAGGCGGCTGGGGGCGGTATTACGCACTTCCCGTGGATGTGCCGCTAAAATAACTATCAGAATCGGATTCAGCACCCTTTAAAACCCCTATGGCACTATTTTCGTATTTACTCGCAGTTTGGGAGAAGGGGAAATTTTGGCATATTAGACTGGAGGGGCACGAACAAGCGGACTAATAGCATGATAGCGTCATACCTTAAATATTGGTCGAATTGAGTCCAAATTTCACACATACACTCAGCACCCAGACTCGCACCTCCGAATGAGATCGGGCACAGCGTACCTACCTCGGGGGCGGGTGTGGAGGCGGCTGGGGGCGGTGAAACGCACTTCCCGTGGATGTGCCGCTTAAATAACTATCAGAATCGGATTCAGCACCCCAAAAAACCCATATGGCACTATTTTCGCATTTACTCGCAGTTTGGGAGAAGGGGAAATTTTGGCATATTAGACTGGAGGGGCACAAACAAGCGGACTAATAGCATGACAGCGTCATACTTCCAGCAACGGTCCATAATTCCGTTAATATTGGTCGATTTGAGTCCAAATTTCGCACATACACTCAGTACCCAGACTCGCACCTGCGAATGAGGTCGGGCACGGCGTACCTACCTCGGGGGCGGCTGTGGAGGCGGCTGGGGGCGGTATTACGCACTTCCCGTGGATGTGCCGCTAAAATAACTATCAGAATCGGATTCAGCACCCTTTAAAACCCCTATGGCACTATTTTTGTATTTACTCGCAGTTCGGGAGAGTGAGAGAAGGGGGGCTCGAATGGGGGCGGCTGGGGGCGGTTATGAGGACTTCCTATGAACATGACGCAATACCAACTGTCAGAAATCTACCTAAATACATATATATCTATAATCTGTGTTGATTCTGTTCACTTAGATGAAGGCGTAAATTTTTCGAATTTTGCAGGGGCATGAACAAGCTGACTAATAGCATGACAGCGTCATACCTCCAGCAACGGTCCATAATTCCGTTAATATTGGTCGAATTGAGTCCAAATTTCGCACATACACTCAGCACCCAGACTCGCACCTGCGAATGAGGTCGGGCACGGCGTACCTACCTCGGGGGCGGCTGTGGAGGCGGCTGGGGGCGGTATTACGCACTTCCCGTGGATGTGCCGCTAAAATAACTATCAGAATCGGATTCAGCACCCTTAAAAACCCCTATGTCACTATTTTTGTATTTACTCGCAGTTCGGGAGAGTGGGAAAACGGGGGGTCGAGTGGGGGCGGCTGGGGGCGGTTATGAGGACTTCCTATGATCATGACGCAATACCAACCGTCAGAAATCTACCTACATATATATATATCTATAATCTGTGTTGATTCTGTTCACTTAGATGAAGGCGTAAATTTTTCGAATTTTGCAGGGGCATGAACAAGCTGACTAATAGCATGACAGCGTCATACCTCCAGCAACGGTCCATAATTCCGTTAATATTGGTCGAATTGAGTCCAAATTTCGCACATACACTCAGCACCCAGACTCGCACCTGCGAATGAGGTCGGGCACGGCGTACCTACCTCGGGGGCGGCTGTGGAGGCGGCTGGGGGCGGTATTACGCACTTCCCGTGGATGTGCCGCTAAAATAACTATCAGAATCGGATTCAGCACCCTTAAAAACCCCTATGGCACTATTTTTGTATTTACTCGCAGTTCGGGAGAGTGGGAAAACGGGGGGTCGAGTGGGGGCGGTTATGAGGACTTCCTATGATCATGACGCAATACCAACCGTCAGAAATCTACCTACATATATATATCTATAATCTGTGTTGATTCTGTTCACTTAGATGAAGGCGTAAATTTTTTCGAATTTTGCAGGGGCATGAACAAGCTGACTAATAGCATGACAGCGTCATACCTCCAGCAACGGTCCATAATTCCGTTAATATTGGTCGAATTGAGTCCAAATTTCGCACATACACTCAGCACCCAGACTCGCACCTGCGAATGAGGTCGGGCACGGCGTACCTACCTCGGGGGCGGCTGTGGAGGCGGCTGGGGGCGGTATTACGCACTTCCCGTGGATGTGCCGCTAAAATAACTATCAGAATCGGATTCAGCACCCTTAAAAACCCCTATGTCACTATTTTTGTATTTACTCGCAGTTCGGGAGAGTGGGAAAACGGGGGGTCGAGTGGGGGCGGCTGGGGGCGGTTATGAGGACTTCCTATGATCATGACGCAATACCAACCGTCAGAAATCTACCTAAATACATATATATCTATAATCTGTGTTGATTCTGTTCACTTAGATGAAGGCGTACATTTTGCGAATTTATTGCAGGGGCACGAACAAGCTGACTAATAGCATGACAGCGTCATACCTCCAGCAACGGTCCATAATTCCGTTAATATTGGTCGAATTGAGTCCAAATTTCGCACATACTCTCAGCACCCAGACTCGCACCTGCGAATGAGGTCGGGCACGGCGTACCTACCTCGGGGGCGGCTGTGGAGGCGGCTGGGGGCGGTATTACGCACTTCCCGTGGATGTGCCGCTAAAATAACTATCAGAATCGGATTCAGCACCCTTAAAAATCCCTATGTCACTATTTTTGTATTTACTCGCAGTTCGGGAGAGTGGGAAAACGGGGGGTCGAGTGGGGGCGGCTGGGGGCGGTTATGAGGACTTCCTATGATCATGACGCAATACCAACCGTCAGAAATCTACCTGCATATATATATCTATAATCTGTGTTGATTCTGTTCACTTAGATGAAGGCGTACATTTTTCGAATTTATTGCAGGGGCATGAACAAGCTGACTAATAGCATGACAGCGTCATACCTCCAGCAACGGTCCATAATTCCGTTAATATTGGTCGAATTGAGTCCAAATTTCGCACATACTCTCAGCACCCAGACTCGCACCTCCGAATGAGGTCGGGCACGGCGTACCTACCTCGGGGCGGCTGTGGAGGCGGCTGGGGGCGGTTTACTTTACTACTCTTTAAAAAAACTTTACTACTCTTCTAAAAAGAATCCTGGAAACTGGCAAATCTCATGAAAACTGCTTCGTTTAATACTCTTTCCAACGGTATAATTAAGTTTACTTTTATTTTGTTACTTTGTGGAGAAAATTATGTTATAGTGTTAAAAAATGTGTGTTTTTCAATGAAATTGTTGGTTTTCTCGAAAGATGACCCTCCATGAACCTACGAGTATGGGGTCGGTTTCTATGTATTTTTTCACGCTGTATCGAATGGTAACATTTGTAGATCTCTTTCAACCCCGTTATAACCGAGTTTTACACTTAAAATCGCAAATGTTTAGTTTGTTTGTTACGATTAAATGGAAAAACACGGTATTCCTGAAAAAACACTATGCAAATTAAGATGTGTCCCACAAATTAGGACACATAGGGATTGTGTCTCATTATGCTGGACTCATTGGGAATATGTGTCCAGGATTATGGGACATAATGTGTCCTGGTTTATTGGACACGTTTACTATGATTAATTAATTATTTATTATATTAATAATTTATTTACTTAATTTTAAATTTAAATAATTTATAATTTTAATTATTATTAAAATTTTAATAATGATAATTAATAATAATTAATATTCCCCCCCAGCCATCAAGGCTGCCCCACTCCCCTCCCCCCCATCAACCACTATTACCACCCTCCCCCAACAATCCCCCTCCCCCACACTGAAGCCATCCTCCAAACCCCCCACATCAACAAAGGGGGATGGCTCTAAGAAAAATGTGAAGGACACTTCTAAGGTCCTCACACAAAAATTCCGGACGAGGCGACGAATTACGTCGGCCTCCTCCTCCCCCAACTCCTCTGGCTCCGAAATGGAGCTCGACCAGGATCCAGCCAGTGGTGGCTGGACCCAGGTTTAGAAAGAGGAAAGATGAGCGATCGGGGTCTGCATCACCACCCCCTCAGGCCCCTCCTAAGAAAAAGAAGGGCTGGCCAAAAGGCAAGCCCAGAAAGCAGCAATGACTGCCTCATTGTTCTCTCTAAATAATTTATAGATACTTATTATGACCACTCAACCTAATAACACCATCTCTGAGTGCTTCCTTCAATGGAATGCCAATGGTATATATGGACGACGTGATGAGCTGAGATCCCTACTGGGATCGTACTCGCCATTGGCAGTAGCATTACAAGAGACGCACCTGAAACCACTTGATGGGTTCAGTATGCGTGGCTACTCTACCCTCAGAAAAGACGTGACGCCCCAGCCCAATGGTCGGGCCCATGGTGGGCGTCATGATCATGATAAGAAATAATGTGCGAGTCGAGGAGGTGCCTCTCAATACAAACCTACATGCAGTCGTACTATCGTCTTCCTCTATCTTCCAGATGGAGTGTGGGATGAGCGCTTTTGTGGACTTCCTTCATCAGATTCCTAGCCCTGTGGTAGTTCTAATGGGTTTTAACATTCATGACACCTTATGGGGCTGTGACAATACCACAACACAGGGAGCCACTGCTGAAGCCACATTCAGAGAGTTGGATCTCCTCCTTCTGAACGATCTCCGTCCAACGTACTTGTCGCCTATCCGTGGAGCGATGTCCGCAATCGACCTTGCCATGTGCTCTCCCTCCTTGAGGGGGTACATTGACTTGGAATCTTTTGCCGGACCTTCACCACTCGGACCACTTCCCTATCTAAATTGATACAGGAAGTCGGCATTCACTTTTCACACCACTTTTACGTTGGAAGTTGGAAGAGGCTGACTGGGCTCTTTATAAGGGGCAGATGGTACACGTCAATCTCAGTGGAAACATTGAGGATGACGTTGCCAACTTCACCTCTGCTATCCTTGAAGCAGCATCAGCTGCTATCCCAAAAACTGACCCCACCAAGGGACGCAATCATGTCCCATGGTGGAATCGGGAAGTGCGAGAAGCCAACAAGGCCAAACGTCAGGCATTGAATAGATTCCGCCGAAGACGTACTACTGAAAACTACGCTATATTCAAGCGAGCCAGGGCGCGTGAGCGCCGGCTTAAGCGTCAGGCCCAAGTCGGCTCCTTTCGCTCATATGTCAGTGAAATTAAGGATGGTACTCCTCCTAAAGATGTATGGCGAAAGGTACGTGCAATGAAGGGTCTCCCGCCACCAACTATTCCATCTATCACCACATTTCTGGGTGATGTGGCTCGGGAACCCAAGCACGTTGCTGACACATTGGCTTCTCATTATGCCCATGTTTCCAGTGATGAAGCGTACCCGGATGACTTTAGGCGACACAAGGCGGAGGTTGAGATGGCGCCTCTCCCTCAGCTCGTGCCGTCGTCCATTCCCTCAATTGATATACCATTCACAATGGGTGAACTAGAGAGAGCAATGAAGAAATCAAACAAGACCTCCCCTGGGAAGGATACGATCCATTATGAAATGTTGATCAATCTCCCACAAGAGGAAAAGCACACTCTCTTGAGGCTGTATAATGCTATATACGCCTCAGGTAACTATCCTTCCTCCTGGAGGGAGGCTGTTATTGTCCCTCTGCACAAAGAGGGCAAAGACCCTTGTGAGGCTGCTAGTTACAGACCCATCTCTCTTACTTGCTGCATGAGCAAGATCCTGGAAGCTATGGTCAACTACCGCCTGGTATGGTTTCTAGAGAGCACTAACTGCCTCATCAGCCAATATCAGGCTGGTTTTCGCAAACGTTTCTCGGCGGTTGACCAACTCTCAGCTTTCGAGAGTTATATCCAGGACACCTTTTTGGTCAGAGAGCATGCCATTGGTGTGTTCTTTGATCTTGCTAAAGCCTATGACACCACCTGGCGTCATAACATCTTGCAAAGGCTGCAGCAGTGCAGCAGTGGGGAGCGGGCCCATGCTGGGCTTCCTCCGCAGCTTTCTTTCCCACCGAAAATTCAGGGTGCGCCTTGGGAATGTCTTCTCCGAACTCCACCCTCAGGAGAATGGCATCCCTCAGGGCTCTGTGCTTAGTTGCACCCTGTTTATGGTCGCTATAAATGGCCTCGCTGATAACATCTCAGAGGATATTCGTCCCTTACTGTATGTGGATGACTTAACTATCCTCCTGCGAGGCGATGATCTGAGAAATGTGAGTGACACATTGCAATGTGCTATTGATACCATCTATCAAACAGCGCGGATGCGAGGTTTTAGTTTTTCACCTGCAAAAACTACCTCCATCCATTTTTGCAGAAAGCGCAAAGCACATGATGAGTATCCACTAATGATTGGTGGAGTCGCAATACCTTACTCCACACACACACGTTTCCTTGGACTCATAGTTGACCGCCAGCTGCGGTGGACCCAGCATATTGAGTACTTGCGCCAGGCTTCTATGCAGGGTGTACAGTTGCTCAAGGCCCTATCTAACTATAGCTGGGGCGCCCAGCAGGAAGTCCTCTTAAGGATTTTCCATGCTGTGGTGCAATCAAGAATTGATTATGGGTCTGCAGTTTATGGATCAGCGAGAAAGTCCTTGCTGCGTAAGCTGGAACCTATATTAAACAAGGGTCTTCGTTTGGCCACTGGGGCCTTTCGAACTACCCCGACAGCCTCCCTTCAAGTGCTTGGGCGTAGTCAGCCACTAAAGATTAGGCGAAATCTGCTGACACTCCGTTATGCAGAGCGCCTTCGTTATTTCCCAGGGCACCCTCTACATACCATGGTAACTCTACCACCCCTGGATGTAACATATTCCAGGCTCCAGACTCGAACTCGCCCATTGGGCATTCGTGTTCAGGAGCTCACAAGGTGGGACTGCATTGAGAGATACCCTCTGGTCCCTTTTGAAGTCCCCCCCGTCCCTCCATGGACCTTGTCTGGGATGCGAATTGATTTTCGATTGAGGGTTGGGGTCAAGGGCAATACACCCCCTCATATCCTCAGATGTCGTTACTCAGAGGCAATCCAGCGATATGCTGGACACACTGTCTTATTCACTGATGGCTCAAAACCCCTGATGGTGTTGGCCTTGCTCTTTGGAGCACCGACTTCCAAGTCACTAGACGCCTACCACCTGTTGCGTCTGTGTTCACAGCAGAGCTGTGGGCAGTGATGCTGGCGGTTCGACACTGCCAGTTATCGGGAGTTGGAAATTATGTGATCTGTAGTGACTCACTGAGTACCATCGAGGCGATTAGGGATACATATTCATATGATCCCCTAATACAAAGCCTACGTGTGTCACTACACCGAGCCACAACATTAGGCACAAACATAACTTTTATGTGGGTGCCAAGCCATGTCGGTATTCACGGCAATGAGAGGGCTGATGCCCTAGCAAGGAGAGCCATTGGTGATGACTCCATCGAAATGCTGCCTATGCGCATTGAGGATCAAATCTCCTACATGCAGCATAAAGCCAATTCCATCTGGCTCGAGCAATGGCAGGGCGAGGTCACTGGTCTGCGTGGAGTCCTTCAGGACCTTTGCCCGGTTGATCCTTTCGTAACCCTACTTCCAAGGAGGGACCGAATAGTGGTCAATCGGGTAGCCACTGGCCATACCCGTCTTACTCACAGACACCTGCTAGATCCAGTAGCTCGTGATGTTGTGTGTGGGAGATGTGGGGGGTGATTTGTCTATTCGCCACTTTTTGGAGGATTGCCCAGCCCTCATGGACCTCAGAGTCCAGCATTCACCCCCTCAGTGGGTCGATGTTCTGTCAGGACCAGACAAGGTCCAGTCCCTGTTGATGTACCTGAAAGCCACTGAGCTTTACAACGAACTGTGATATTCTGATCTGTGATATATTTATTTATTTATGTACATGTTTATTCAACTAATATATATATATATAGTATTTATCATTATATATTTATAGATAATATTTATGTATTTTTAAGGATCATCTAGTCGTAGTTTAGTTCTTATTACGGGGTAGTTTTATCCGCTGTAGGGGTTACAAAGCGGTCATCGCTGTATCCCTTGAGGCAGAGTGCAGCGATGCCTCGTTTTGCGGGTTATTATTATTATTATTATTTCTCCCCCTCCGATCTGCCAGTGGAGTCCGAGATGGCAGTCCGTTTAGTGATGGACGGTCATCATGGCTCCCCTTAGAATCGTGCCCGTTGCGGTGTCCTTTTGACACCCCCCTTCTTGATTGCCGCTAATGACCCTTCCGGTTGAGACGCGGCTTAAATTCTAAAAAAAAAAAAAAAAAAAAATTAATAATAATTAGTATTTATTATATAAAAAAATATTAATATTTATTATAAAAATATTATTATTAATATATTATAATATTAATATTTTAATATTAAAATATTATTATTAGGGTTATATTATTTATAATATTATAATATTAATAATATTATTTTTATTATGTTAAAATATTATAATATATATAATAAATAATCATTTATATTTATAATAAAAATAATAAATAATATTTAATAAAATTTTGATTAATTCAAAATTCTGCTTCTCATTTACCTTTATAGAGCACATTTTGATGAATTTTAATGAATATCCAGGGGCTTAAACAAAATGGCCGGATTCTTTTTTTAACTATTCCAAAGCACCTACGTGAGCTGGGGCTCCCGAATTAGGTATGTAGCCTTCAAATATTCTGTGGAAATGGCGTAAGGAAATTTTTTTCGAATTTTCATGAAATTGTACAATCTAGCAAACGCGGCTTCCGAGAGCAAAATGGACTTCAAATTTGGATTCAGCGCATCGAAAAATATAAGGATAGCAATTTTGGTGAATTTTAGACAGTTTTCAAGGGTATTTTGGGTAGATTTTCATGAAATTCATGAAATTTAGAATATCTGGTGAATGAAGCATCCTAGCGCAAAACGGATTTCAAAATCGGATTCAGCGACTCAAAATACTTACTGGATCACATTTTCGTCAAATTTCCTGTGAGTTTTAAGGGAGAAATTGCGAATTTAAGAAAAAAATGAAATTTTAAAACAGAAAGTTTTTTCAGAATGCAGCCCAGGTGGGTCCAGTAAGTGCCCGCTCGGCTTTTTTGGCGAGTTGAGTTTCGTAAAAATTTTTTTTAATCTTCGTCTTTTAGATAGGTTATCCGTATATATTATTGAATATTTATAGTGGGTTTTCACCCCCATACAGGGGTCAATCAGTGGGTAGTGGGTGGGGGTAGGCCTGAAATGTTTGATATTTTTAGTTGTTGCTTATGGAGCACCTACTTGTGATGAAGATATGAAATTTAAGTTTTCCCTTTCAAATCACCCAAAAAAACATAATTTGAAGGAATTTTTGAGATTTTCATGAAATTGTGGAATTTGTCATTTGCCGGTGAATGGTTCGTCGTAGAACAAAACGGATTTCAAAATCGGATTCAGCGCCTCAATTCACCTACTAGAACACATTCTGATGAATTTTGAATAATTTCCAGGGGCATTTTGGAGAGATTTGCATGAAATTTCGGAAATCCGGTAAAATGAGCGTCCTAGAGCAAAACGGATTTCAAAATCGGATTCATCGCATCATAACATATAAGGATACTAATTTTGGTGAATTTTAGAACCTTTCCAAGGGCATTTTGGGGAGATTTTCATGAAATTTGAGATATCCAGTGAACGAAGCGTCCTGGCAAAAAACGGATTTCAAATTCAGATTCAGCGCCTCAATTTACCTACTAGAACACATTTTGATGAATTTTAATCAAATTCCAGGGCGTGGTGGGGGCAGAAAACTTATACCCCTCTTGCATATAATGTGTCCTAGAAGATGGGACACGGCGGGAAATGTGTCCCTGTTTATCGGACACGACGGAAAATGTGTCCTTGTTCATGAGACACAATGTGTGCAATAATCTGGGGCACAAATTAAGATGTGTCCCACAAATTAGGACACATAGGGATTGTGTCTCATTATGCTGGACTCATTGGGAATATGTGTCCAGGATTATGGGACATAATGTGTCCTGGTTTATTGGACACATTTACGATGATTAATTAATTATTTATTACACTATTAATTTATTTACTTAATTTTAAATTTAAATAATTTATAATTTTAATTATTATTAAAATTTTAATAATGATAATTAATAATAATTAGTATTTATTATATAAAAAAAATATTAATATTTATTATAAAAATATTATTATAATATTAATATTATAATAATAAAATATTATAAATATTATTATAATATTTATATTATTTATAATATTATAATATTAATAATATTATTATTATTATATTAAAATATTATAATATTTATAATAAATAATAATTTATATATATAATAAAAATAATAATATTTATTATAATTTTAATCAATTTAAAATTCTGCTTCTCATTTACCTTTATAGAGCACATTTTGATGAATTTTAATGAATATCCAGGGGCTGTAGAGGGGGCTCAAACAAAATGGCCGGATTCTTTTTTAAACTATTCCGAGGCACCTACGTGAGCTGGGGCTCCCGAATTAGGTATGTAGCCTTCAAATATTCTGCAGAAATGGCGTAAGGAAATTTTTTTCGAATTTTCATGAAATTGTACAATCTAGCAAACGCGGCTTCCGAGAGCAAAATGGACTTCAAATTTGGATTCAGCGCATCAAAAAATATAAGGATACCAATTTTGGTGAATTTTAGACAGTTTTCAAGGGTATTTTGGGTAGATTTTCATGAAATTCTTGAAATTTGGAATATCTGGTGAATGAAGCATCCTAGCGCAAAACGAATTTCAAAATCGGATTCAGCGACTCAAAATACTTACTGGATCACATTTTCGTCAAATTTCCTGTGAGTTTTAAGGGAGAAATTGCGAATTTAAGAAAAAAATGAAATTTTAAAACAGAATTTTTTTCAGAATGCAGCCCAGGTGGGTCCAGTAAGAGCCCGCTCGGCTTTTTTGGCGAGTTGAGTTTCGTGGAATGTGGAGCGCTAGGATGCTTCATTCACCAGATATTTCAAATTTCAAGAATTTCATGAAAATCTACCCAAAATACCCTTGAAAATTGTCTAAAATTCACCAAAATTGCTATCCTTATATTTTTTGATGCGCTGAATCCAAATTTGAATTCCATTTTGCTCTCGGAAGCCGCGTTTGCTAGATTGCACAATTTCATGAAAATTCGAAAAAAATTTCCTTACGCCATTTCTACAGAATATTTGAAGGCTACATACCTAATTCGGGAGCCCCAGCTCACGTAGGTGCCTCGGAATAGTTTAAAAAAGAATCCGGCCATTTTGTTTGAGCCCCCTCTACAGCCCCTGGATATTCATTAAAATTCATCAAAATGTGCTCTATAAAGGTAAATGAGAAGCAGAATTTTAAATTGATTAAAATTTTAATAAATATTATTTATTATTTTTATTATATATATAAATTATTATTTATTATAAATATTATAATATTTTAATATAATAATAATAATATTATTAATATTATAATATTATAAATAATATAAATATTATAATAATATTTATAATATTTTATTATTATAATATTAATATTATAATAATATTTTTATAATAAATATTAATATTTTTTTTATATAATAAATACTAATTATTATTAATTATCATTATTAAAATTTTAATAATAATTAAAATTATAAATTATTTAAATTTAAAATTAAGTAAATAAATTAATAGTGTAATAAATAATTAATTAATCATCGTAAATGTGTCCAATAAACCAGGACACATTATGTCCCATAATCCTGGACACATATTCCCAATGAGTCCAGCATAATGAGACACAATCCCTATGTGTCCTGATTTGTGGGACACATCTTAATTTGTGTCCCAGATTATTGCACACATTGTGTCCCATGAACAAGGACACATTTTCCGTCGTGTCCGATAAACAGGGACACATTTCCCGCCGTGTCCCATCTTCTAGGACACATTATATGCAAGAGGGGTATAAGTTTTCTGCCCCCACCACGCCCTGGAATTTGATTAAAATTCATCAAAATGTGTTCTAGTAGGTAAATTGAGGCGCTGAATCTGAATTTGAAATCCGTTTTTTGCCAGGACGCTTCGTTCACTGGATATCTCAAATTTCATGAAAATCTCCCCAAAATGCCCTTGGAAAGGTTCTAAAATTCACCAAAATTAGTATCCTTATATGTTATGATGCGATGAATCCGATTTTGAAATCCGTTTTGCGCTAGGACGCTCATTTTACCGGATTTCCGAAATTTCATGCAAATCTCTCCAAAATGCCCCTGGAAATTATTCAAAATTCATTAGAATGTGTTCTAGTAGGTGAATTGAGGCGCTGAATCCGATTTTGAAATCCGTTTTGTTCTACGACGAACCATTCACCGGCAAATGACAAATTCCACAATTTCATGAAAATCTCAAAAATTCCTTCAAATTATGTTTTTTTGGGTGATTTGAAAGGGAAAACTTAAATTTCATATCTTCATCACAAGTAGGTGCTTCATAAGCAACAACTAAAAATATCAAACATTTCAGGCCTACCCCCACCCACTACCCACTGATTGACCCCTGTATGGGGGTGAAAACCCACTATAAATATTCAATAATATATACGGATAACCTATCTAAAAGACGAAGATTAAAAAAAATTTTTACGAAACTCAACTCGCCAAAAAAGCCGAGCGGGCACTTACTGGACCCACCTGGGCTGCATTCTGAAAAAACTTTCTGTTTTAAAATTTCATTTTTTTTCTTAAATTCGCAATTTCTCCCTTAAAACTCACAGGAAATTTGACGAAAATGTGATCCAGTAAGTATTTTGAGTCGCTGAATCCGATTTTGAAATCCGTTTTGCGCTAGGATGCTTCATTCACCAGATATTCTAAATTTCATGAATTTCATGAAAATCTACCCAAAATACCCTTGAAAACTGTCTAAAATTCACCAAAATTGCTATCCTTATATTTTTCGATGCGCTGAATCCAAATTTGAAGTCCATTTTGCTCTCGGAAGCCGCGTTTGCTAGATTATACAATTTCATGAAAATTCGAAAAAAATTTCCTTACGCCATTTCCACAGAATATTTGAAGGCTACATACCTAATTCGGGAGCCCCAGCTCACGTAGGTGCTTTGGAATAGTTAAAAAAAGAATCCGGCCATTTTGTTTAAGCCCCTGGATATTCATTAAAATTCATCAAAATGTGCTCTATAAAGGTAAATGAGAAGCAGAATTTTGAATTAATCAAAATTTTATTAAATATTATTTATTATTTTTATTATAAATATAAATTATTATTTATTATATATATTATAATATTTTAACATAATAAAAATAATATTATTAATATTATAATATTATAAATAATATAAACCTAATAATAATATTTTAATATTATAATATTAATATTATAATATTATAATAATATTTTTATAATAAATATTAATATTTTTTTTATAATAAATACTAATTATTATTAATTATCATTATTAAAATTTTAATAATAATTAAAATTATAAATTATTTAAATTTAAAATTAAGTAAATAAATTATTAATATAATAAATAATTAATTAATCATAGTAAATGTGTCCAATAAACCAGGACACATTATGTCCCATAATCCTGGACACATATTCCCAATGAGTCCAGCATATGAGACACAATCCCTATGTGTCCTAATTTGTGGGACACATCTTCATTTGTATAGTGTTTTTTCAGGAATACCGTGTTGCTGAATCCGATTCTGATAGTTATTTTAGCGGCACATCCACGGGAAGTGCGTAATACCGCCCCCAGCCGCCTCCACAGCCGCCCCCGAGGTCGGTACGCCGTGCCCGACCTCATTCGCAGGTGCGAGTCTGGGTGCTGAGTGTATGTGCGAAATTTGGACTCAATTCGACCAATATTAACGGAATTATGGACCGTTGCTGGAGGTATGACGCTGTCATGCTATTAGTCAGCTTGTTCATGCCCCTGCAATAAATTCGAAAAATGTACGCCTTCATCTAAGTGAACAGAATCAACACAGATTATAGATATATATATGTAGGTAGATTTCTGACGGTTGGTATTGCGTCATGATCATAGGAAGTCCTCATAACCGCCCCAGCCGCCCCCACTCGACCCCCCGTTTTCCCACTCTCCCGAACTGCGAGTAAATACAAAAATAGTGACATAGGGGTTTTTAAGGGTGCTGAATCCGATTCTGATAGTTATTTTAGCGGCACATCCACGGGAAGTGCGTAATACCGCCCCCAGCCGCCTCCACAGCCGCCCCCGAGGTAGGTACGCCGTGACCGACCTCATTCGCAGGTGCGAGTCTGGGTACTGAGTGTATGTGCGAAATTTGGACTCAATTCGACCAATATTAACGGAATTATGGACCGTTGCTGGAGGTATGACGCTGTCATGCTATTAGTCAGCTTGTTCATGCCCCTGCAAAATTCGAAAAATTTACGCCTTCATCTAAGTGAACAGAATCAACACAGATTATAGATATATATATGTAGGTAGATTTCTGACGGTTGGTATTGCGTCATGATCATAGGAAGTCCTCATAACCGCCCCCAGCCGCCCCCACTCGACCCCCCGTTTTCCCACTCTCCCGAACTGCGAGTAAATACAAAAATAGTGACATAGGGGTTTTTAAGGGTGCTGAATCCGATTCTGATAGTTATTTTAGCGGCACATCCACGGGAAGTGCGTAATACCGCCCCCAGCCGCCTCCACAGCCGCCCCCGAGGTAGGTACGCCGTGCCCGACCTCATTCGCAGGTGCGAGTCTGGGTACTGAGTGTATGTGCGAAATTTGGACTCAATTCGACCAATATTAACGGAATTATGGACCGTTGCTGGAGGTATGACGCTGTCATGCTATTAGTCAGCTTGTTCATGCCCCTGCAAAATTCGAAAAATTTACGCCTTCATCTAAGTGAACAGAATCAACACAGATTATAGATATATATATGTAGGTAGATTTCTGACGGTTGGTATTGCGTCATGATCATAGGAAGTCCTCATAACCGCCCCCAGCCGCCCCCACTCGACCCCCCGTTTTCCCACTCTCCCGAACTGCGAGTAAATACAAAAATAGTGCCATAGGGGTTTTTAAGGGTGCTGAATCCGATTCTGATAGTTATTTTAGCGGCACATCCACGGGAAGTGCGTAATACCGCCCCCAGCCGCCTCCACAGCCGCCCCCGAGGTAGGTACGCCGTGCCCGACCTCATTCGCAGGTGCGAGTCTGGGTGCTGAGTGTATGTGCGAAATTTGGACTCAATTCGACCAATATTAACGGAATTATGGACCGTTGCTGGAGGTATGACGCTGTCATGCTATTAGTCAGCTTGTTCATGCCCCTGCAAAATTCGAAAAATTTACGCCTTCATCTAAGTGAACAGAATCAACACAGATTATAGATATATATATGTAGGTAGATTTCTGACGGTTGGTATTGCGTCATGATCATAGGAAGTCCTCATAACCGCCCCCAGCCGCCCCCACTCGACCCCCCGTTTTCCCACTCTCCCGAACTGCGAGTAAATACAAAAATAGTGCCATAGGGGTTTTTAAGGGTGCTGAATCCGATTCTGATAGTTATTTTAGCGGCACATCCACGGGAAGTGCGTAATACCGCCCCCAGCCGCCTCCACAGCCGCCCCCGAGGTAGGTACGCCGTGCCCGACCTCATTCGCAGGTGCGAGTCTGGGTGCTGAGTGTATGTGCGAAATTTGGACTCAATTCGACCAATATTAACGGAATTATGGACCGTTGCTGGAGGTATGACGCTGTCATGCTATTAGTCAGCTTGTTCATGCCCCTGCAAAATTCGAAAAATTTACGCCTTCATCTAAGTGAACAGAATCAACACAGATTATAGATATATATATGTAGGTAGATTTCTGACGGTTGGTATTGCGTCATGATCATAGGATGTCCTCATAACCGCCCCCAGCCGCCCCCACTCGACCCCCCGTTTTCCCACTCTCCCGAACTGCGAGTAAATACAAAAATAGTGCCATAGGGGTTTTTAAGGGTGCTGAATCCGATTCTGATAGTTATTTTAGCGGCACATCCACGGGAAGTGCGTAATACCGCCCCCAGCCGCCTCCACAGCCGCCCCCGAGGTAGGTACGCCGTGCCCGACCTCATTCGCAGGTGCGAGTCTGGGTGCTGAGTGTATGTGCGAAATTTGGACTCAATTCGACCAATATTAACGGAATTATGGACCGTTGCTGGAGGTATGACGCTGTCATGCTATTAGTCAGCTTGTTCATGCCCCTGCAAAATTCGAAAAATTTACGCCTTCATCTAAGTGAACAGAATCAACACAGATTATAGATATATATGTATTTAGGTAGATTTCTGACGGTTGGTATTGCGTCATGTTCATAGGAAGTCCTCATAACCGCCCCCAGCCGCCCCCATTCGAGCCCCCGTTTTCCCACTCTCCCGAACTGCGAGTAAATACAAAAATAGTGACATAGGGGTTTTTAAGGGTGCTGAATCCGATTCTGATAGTTATTTTAGCGGCACATCCACGGGAAGTGCGTAATACCGCCCCCAGCCGCCTCCACAGCCGCCCCCGAGGTAGGTACGCCGTGCCCGACCTCATTCGCAGGTGCGAGTCTGGGTGCTGAGTGTATGTGCGAAATTTGGACTCAATTCGACCAATATTAACGGAATTATGGACCGTTGCTGGAGGTATGACGCTGTCATGCTATTAGTCAGCTTGTTCATGCCCCTGCAAAATTCGAAAAATTTACGCCTTCATCTAAGTGAACAGAATCAACACAGATTATAGATATATATATGTAGGTAGATTTCTGACGGTTGGTATTGCGTCATGATCATAGGAAGTCCTCATAACCGCCCCCAGCCGCCCCCACTCGACCCCCCGTTTTCCCACTCTCCCGAACTGCGAGTAAATACAAAAATAGTGCCATAGGGGTTTTTAAGGGTGCTGAATCCGATTCTGATAGTTATTTTAGCGGCACATCCACGGGAAGTGCGTAATACCGCCCCCAGCCGCCTCCACAGCCGCCCCCGAGGTAGGTACGCCGTGCCCGACCTCATTCGCAGGTGCAAGTCTGGGTACTGAGTGTATGTGCGAAATTTGGACTCAATTCGACCAATATTAACGGAATTATGGACCGTTGCTGGAGGTATGACGCTGTCATGCTATTAGTCAGCTTGTTCATGCCCCTGCAAAATTCGAAAAATTTACGCCTTCATCTAAGTGAACAGAATCAACACAGATTATAGATATATATATGTAGGTAGATTTCTGACGGTTGGTATTGCGTCATGATCATAGGAAGTCCTCATAACCGCCCCCAGCCGCCCCCACTCGACCCCCCGTTTTCCCACTCTCCCGAACTGCGAGTAAATACAAAAATAGTGCCATAGGGGTTTTTAAGGGTGCTGAATCCGATTCTGATAGTTATTTTAGCGGCACATCCACGGGAAGTGCGTAATACCGCCCCCAGCCGCCTCCACAGCCGCCCCCGAGGTAGGTACGCCGTGCCCGACCTCATTCGCAGGTGCGAGTCTGGGTACTGAGTGTATGTGCGAAATTTGGACTCAATTCGACCAATATTAACGGAATTATGGACCGTTGCTGGAGGTATGACGCTGTCATGCTATTAGTCAGCTTGTTCATGCCCCTGCAAAATTCGAAAAATTTACGCCTTCATCTAAGTGAACAGAATCAACACAGATTATAGATATATATATGTAGGTAGATTTCTGACGGTTGGTATTGCGTCATGATCATAGGAAGTCCTCATAACCGCCCCCAGCCGCCCCCACTCGACCCCCCGTTTTCCCACTCTCCCGAACTGCGAGTAAATACAAAAATAGTGACATAGGGGTTTTTAAGGGTGCTGAATCCGATTCTGATAGTTATTTTAGCGGCACATCCACGGGAAGTGCGTAATACCACCCCCAGCCGCCTCCACAGCCGCCCCCGAGGTAGGTACGCCGTGCCCGACCTCATTCGCAGGTGCGAGTCTGGGTGCTGAGTGTATGTGCGAAATTTGGACTCAATTCGACCAATATTAACGGAATTATGGACCGTTGCTGGAGGTATGACGCTGTCACGCTATTAGTCAGCTTGTTCATGCCCCTGCAAAATTCGAAAAATTTACGCCTTCATCTAAGTGAACAGAATCAACACAGATTATAGATATATATGTATTTAGGTAGATTTCTGACGGTTGGTATTGCGTCATGTTCATAGGAAGTCCTCATAACCGCCCCCAGCCGCCCCCATTCGAGCCCCCCTTTTCCCACTCTCCCGAACTGCGAGTAAATACAAAAATAGTGCCATAGGGGTTTTAAAGGGTGCTGAATCCGATTCTGATAGTTATTTTAGCGGCACACCCACGGGAAGTGCGTAATACCGCCCCCAGCCGCCTCCACAGCCGCCCCCGAGGTAGGTACGCCGTGCCCGACCTCATTCGCAGGTGCGAGTCTGGGTACTGAGTGTATGTGCGAAATTTGGACTCAAATCGACCAATATTAACGGAATTATGGACCGTTGCTGGAAGTATGACGCTGTCATGCTATTAGTCCGCTTGTTCGTGCCCCTCCAGTCTAATATGCCAAAATTTCCCCTTCTCCCAAACTGCGAGTAAATGCGAAAATAGTGCCATATGGGTTTTTTGGGGTGCTGAATCCGATTCTGATAGTTATTTAAGCGGCACATCCACGGGAAGTGCGTTTCACCGCCCCCAGCCGCCTCCACACCCGCCCCCGAGGTAGGTACGCTGTACCCGATCTCATTCAGAGGTGCGAGTCTGGGTGCTGAGTGTATGTGTGAAATTTGGACTCAATTCGACCAATATTTAAGGTATGACGCTATCATGCTATTAGTCCGCTTGTTCGTGCCCCTCCAGTCTAATATGCCAAAATTTCCCCTTCTCCCAAACTGCGAGTAAATACGAAAATAGTGCCATAGGGGTTTTAAAGGGTGCTGAATCCGATTCTGATAGTTATTTTAGCGGCACATCCACGGGAAGTGCGTAATACCGCCCCCAGCCGCCTCCACAGCCGCCCCCGAGGTAGGTACGCCGTGCCCGACCTCATTCGCAGGTGCGAGTCTGGGTACTGAGTGTATGTGCGAAATTTGGACTCAATTCGACCAATATTAACGGAATTATGGACCGTTGCTGAAAACCGTTGCTAACTTCACCGGGCTAGTGCATAGCGATTGGGAATTTAGTGCTCTCAAATGTGTACCTACTATGGAAAGTTTTTGGTCGTTCGAGAAATTTATTATATTTTTTAGTTTTCCCAGTAGCCAGATTAATTCACCATTTTGAAACTTGCCGGGACTTTTCACCTTTCTGATGCTATCCACATGTTATATTTACACATCAAACCTCTCCCATATAACAAAGCCTCGTTCGTTGCTGAATGCTTTCACGCAATAGACGCACAGGTGGGCATTTCCAGGATAATGTTCGAAAAAGAAGGGCGGGATGAGGAGGGAGAAGAGGCTGATGCCTGTGCGTGGAGCACCTTCCCTAAAGGCGCGGTCGCACTAGGTTAGCCGTTACTAACCAGCCACTGGAAATAGGTGTGTTCCAACCACCGCGAGTTCATGAACTTTTCGGAACTGGTTCGGCGCCGAACCGTATGCGCACGTGAATCGTGTTCTACCCGTTTTCAGTTCAGGAACTCAACACTCGCTACGGTGTTCCCACCGAATCGGGTTCATGAACTTTTCAGACCTGCTCGGGGATAGGGTTGAGAACTCGAACTGAAGAAAACCTTTCGTAACCTTCCAAAAATCTCATTTCACTGCGAACCTTCACGCTAAACGCCTTGTCATTAGCCTGCTTGATGATTGTTGTATTATCGTTTTTCACATCTCTTTTTCAATTTGCTCCATCGAATATTTATTACCACCGTCAGTTTTCTTTTATCAGCTGTCTACACATAGGTAGAAAACATTTGTTTAAGGGTACCTAGTTGGTAATTGGCAGGCAAAGTCAAACTACTCAATGTTTTTCTTGGCGCACTTGGCTCAACCTACCTTACTTGAAAAAACGTGTTTAGCACTTTTTTTTGTTGCCTTTTCTCAATAATGGCTCGAGGGATTTTGATGAAAATCTCAACAGTTACTCTTCTTCTGGATAGGAATGATATCCCATACCCTTCATACCGAGGAAAATAGTCTGAGGGGGCAATTAGCAAATAAACTTCAAAAAAGTTGAAAATACCGTTTGTTTTTTTTTTTTTTTTTTTTTCACCTTTTTGGCCTTTTTTTTTCATAATACTCAAAGGATTTTGATGACGAGGTGTTCACGTTACTAAAGACGACGCTAGCGCTAGTTAGTGCATTGACTGTCATGTGAACTAAAGTGTTCCCACCGACGGGTTCTTGAACCTAAAAGTTTCATGAACTCATGGAACCCGTCTGAGTTCATGAACTCACGAGTTCATGAACTCAGAGGGGTGGTTGGAACACACCTATTGTTGCCTGGGTGGCTGGTGAGTGCCAGTGGGCTAGTAGTTACTACCCTGAAATCAGAAGTTGATCATGTTTGATTTTCTAGCGCTGCTGTTTGATTTTCCGTCTGCTAACAGTCACGTGACCTCCTCACTGGCGCCAGCCTGCCACTTTGAACTCTTAGGGCCGCTTTCACAAATAAAAGGTGAACTCGGTTTATCAGGATCCAAGTTAGAGTAAACCATGGATTGATCTCAGTTTGAATTCATTTTGGTTTCACCAAGTTGAACTGAGTTCCTAGGAACTAGTTTTCGACTGAACTCGGATCTTCGAAAACTCCAGTTGAGCCACGTTCATGTTCATCCATGATCGCAGGTTGTACATCCCGTGTTTCGTTGACATGGAGAAGAAATGCCTTAGGTATGTTCCAGCGCTACCAGTTTATGAACTGGTTCATGAACTAGCTCGGCACAAAAGCCATGCACATATGAACTGTGTTCCAGCGTGTTTCAGTTCATGAACTCAGGTCAGACACCGTGTTCCAGCGCGACGAGTTCATGAACTCATTTCATCTCAGTTCGGGAACTTCTCCCACTGAATTGAGATAACGGTTGAAAACTCGAACTGGAAAGGTAACAGGTCGTTAACGTTATAACCTCCCTAAATATCATTTGATGACTTGAGTTCCATGAGAAAAGAAGGGTTCAGTCCACCATCCAGTGTTCGTTTTGTTCTCGTTTATATTTGTACTTCTCTCGTGATAATTTTCATCGTTTCCAGCCGTTCCAGCGCTTCAGTTCATGAACTGAAAATTTCACGATCTCACCCCCACTCCTCCGTTTTTTCCAGGAATTAGTTCATGAACTGTGTAGCGCTGGAACATACCTATAATCTTGGGAGTGGGAAGGTTGGACTTTTTTTCTTCTTCTTTTTTCACTCATCATTCGCTTGGTGCTTGGTCATATTCAGTATATTGGCATATTCGGTTTGTGCTTTTTGTATTGATTGATGAGATTGTGCGATTATTTATATTGAACCTTTCCTGTTATCCGACCGCCAGCACCTCCAGATAGTGCGTGATAGTGAGTAATAAGAATAATGAGTATAGTTTGTGGTCTGGTTGCTAGCAAGCTCGCATCTCAAGAATTCATAGCATCAATTAGTCAATCCCTTAGTAAAAATCCAGATTAGTTTTATACATATATAGATCAGACTGATGTGTATGGATTGGTGTGGTATACTATCTGGAGGCAGGTGCTGTCGTTTGGATAACAGGAAAGGTCCTTTATATTTATTGGTGGAATCAATCATAGGGAACCGGCATTCTCCAACTCGAAAAAGAGCACATCCTAAACCTCATACAAAACCATTTTGATATTCTCGGATCTAAAAAAAAAGAATCTATGCCCATTGGGTCGACACTAAAAACGAAAGATGGGAAAAATTGGTTTGAGGGATTCAATTCCAGTTCTTACCAATATCAAGATTAGTAAAAATTGAAAATACTTAGCGAAAATGGTTAAAAAAAAAAAAAAAGTGCAAAAGGGGCTCTTGCCAACATGCAGTCTGTCTGTCTGTCCGTATGTTTGTCCCCTTTTTACAGTTACAGGGATCATTGGACAACTGATATGAGTGAGTCTGTATCAGTCCAACTTAAATTATAGGCTATTTGAAGTTTTTTAAATTGAGCCAGAGGGAGCGTTTTAGGGCAGGGGGAGGGGGGTGAAATGGGGTATATTGGGCACCATTGAACGAACTGGGGATCTGATTGGGCGAATATGTTTGGATTATTCTAACTTAAATCTCGGGCTACTTTAAAATTTTCAAATCTGCCCCATAGGGGGTGTTTTAGGGGAGGAGGGGGGTATCGTTGTCATCACTGAACAAACTGGGGATCTGAGTGGGGGAATACATTTGGATTACTGTAACTTGAACTACATGCTACTTAACATTTTCCAAATCTAACCCATAGGGGGTGTTTTGGGAGAGGAGGGGGATGAAATGGGGTATCATGGTCATCAGTTAATAAACTGGAGACTTGATTGTTGAAATATGTTTGGGTTACTCCAACTTGAATCACACACTAGGTAATGACATTTTCAAACCCGACCTTTAGGGTTGGGGTTGGGGGGGGGGGGGGGGGTTATCTTGGACATCTCTAAATAAACTGGAGATTATTTGTAAGAAATATTTGAAATACTCTTACTTGAATCGCAGACTACTTGAAGTTTTCCAATCTAATCCTAATCCTAATCACTGAATAAACTGGGACTTGATTGCTAAAATATGCTTGAATTACACTAAATCAAATCACAGGCTACTTGAAATTTTTCAAATCTGATCCAAAGGGAGTATTTTGTTAGGGTAGGGTGGCAGGGGGTAAAATGAGGTATCTCGGGCATTACTGGATAAACTGAGGACCTGATTGATTGAATATGTTTGGAATATTCTAACTTGAATCACGAACTACTTGAAATTTTCAAATCTGAACCCTAATGGGTATTTTGAGAGAGGGGTGGGGGTGAAATCGTCGGGGTATTTTAAACATCACTGAATAAACTGAGGACCTGATTAAAAAATATGTTTGGATAACATTAAAAAACCACAGCCTACTTAGAAATTTTCAATTCTGACCCATAGGGATGTTTTTGGAGGAGGGGGTTTGGAAAGGGGTATCTTTTACATCACTGAACAAACTAGGGGTCTGATTGGGTGAATATGTTTAGATTGCGTCAACTTCAATCACAGGCTATCAACATTTTTTGCATGACACTAGTTATTGAAGTATTTAAATTCATATCTTAGCGTGGGAGTGATCAAATTTTAAAAATCATCTGATTCAGAAATAATGTCCACCAACATTAATTTACAATTCATTAGATTTGCAGCCATCCTTTTTGACTTACATGCGTAAGAATTTTGGGGTATTCTCTTTTTAGCATAGTTGGTAAAATTTGCCTCTGTTAGACAAGCGATTGTGGCTGAATGGATGTTCCGATTTTGATAAACCAAAAACCACTCAAAATAGAATGTAAGGTTATTTAATAAAGGTATTTGTAAACGTTTTATGATTAAGTTTAATTTTCTAGTTTCAAGCAAAAAACTTTAAACAGTCCGACAATTCTGCGGTTTTTAGGTTCTCCAGACTGAACCATAACCTAAAAACTGCAGACCAAAGCACAACCTAGAAATCCAAGACTGAAGTAGAACATAGAAACCGTTGCAAACACATGCCTACACAACTTATTCAGGGTCCTCCAGAGGGTATATTTTTTTGGTGCTATCACATTAATTTATCTGGCCTATGAGAAGAATGTGCTCTATGGAGGGTTGTGTTCTACGATTACACTGGAGTATGAAAAACGGAAGTTGGTGAAAAAAACGTCTATTTCCACGAAAATTAAAGAGTTACAATGTTAAATCGATTTCGACGGTTTGGCCATTTATTGTAGTTATTGTTTGTTACTGATGATGGCCTAACCATCGAAATCGATTTAACATTGTAACTGCTTATTTTTCGTGGAAATAACGTTTTTTCACTAACTTCCGTCATGAAATGGGTTTTCACAACTTTGTCGCGAGTGATTTAGTTCGTGTCTGGAGTATGATCTAACATGCTCTGTTGTTTGCTACCATTAGATTCCTGTTTTTCGACTGTTTATACGTAAAATCTGAACATGAAAACAGTTGTGCACACATCTGTGAACAATACTGCTCACAACTTACAAAGCAACTATTTTTTATGAAACTAGAAACAAATAACCTTATGCGTTTCTGCTGCACAATTGGGTTTATGCTCATAATATGTAAATGTTTGATGAGGGATGTCTGATTTAATTGTTGGTCGTTTTATTGTTTCAGGAGTGTGACAAGTGCAAAAGGTATGTTAGAGCATTTTTCTTTCAGTATAAATTAGCTTCTTGTCAAGATTGGTAGAGGGAAGGGAGTATAAAATCCGCTGTTTCTCTTAATTTCTTTGTTCTATTTCCACGTCCTAGCGCTCCACGTCCATGTCCTAGCGCTTTCACCTCTCAGCCTCATTAGAGATACTTAAATGTTAGTGTTGGTTCTTATGTTATAATTATTTCTTGATTATTCATTAATATGCACTGGTAGCATATCCATTCCTTCAAAGTTGTTCATGTTAGGAATGATGGTTGTCACATACTATTTTTCCACATATTCGCCATCAGTTGCAGAAGACATAATTGAAAGGGACGGGAGACCCGTTGACACAGGCCTCCCCCCTAATCGCCAGTTGGTCATTCTGCCACCCTCTGTTCACCCAGAGGGTGCCCTGGTTGCACAACTGGGATGTATGGCCTTGACTTGGGTAGGGATATGAAGGAGCTCCGAAGAGATAGAAACACTAACAGCTATCCTACCCCAGCAACCCCCCCCCCCCCTCACACACACACTTTAACAATTTGTTTTCTTTTACATTTTATCACCTTTTATTTCGCCAATGTCAGCTGCACTGACTCCAATCACTCTCACTTTTTAGCACCCATTCCTTCATCAATAAGTCGATGTAATGGTTTGTGTTATCTTCAGGGTTTAGCCATTGTAGAGTTTGAGGCTGATGAAATCGGATTTTGGTCTGGTTGCTGGGGAATTTGTGGAATCGGTGCAGTTCTGGGGCTTGGTGTGGGGGACCCACAGGACAGGAACGTGAGGTTGTTGTTAAAGTGGATTCAGACAGCTCAGGAATACCAAGGATGTACCGGTCCTGCTTATTGCAAGTAATACTGATGTTTCTTATAGTTGATTCATCTCATTGTGTCTGATCAACATGGCGATTCCATGGACAATTGAGTTCAGTTACCCAAACTTCCACTCTGAGGGGGCCTACAATCTTCTTTACAGTACTCCTCAACCATTAACCCTCTTTACCTTAACCTTTCTTTACAGTACCCCTCAACAGTAACCCTCTTCTCTCCGGTAGATACGTACCCACACCTGCAGTCCAACTGAGAAGATGACTTCCTTCTTTTCCCCATACACCTTAATTTGTTGCTCCTGCTTCTTTTTCACGTGCTCGTCTGTAGCTAGTGGTTGCAGTAGATCTATGCTGCTTCTAAAGCTCTGTCCCATCAATGCTTGCGCTAGTACTATTTGTTGTGGATTGGGGAGTATTCCGATAATCAAATAAAAGTTTTTGGAGTGCTAGGTCCAGATCCTGGGTTTTATAGTTGTCCAAAGCAGTTTATTGAAATCTTTTGAATATTCTGACAGCGTTCTCTGCAGCTCCATTTTTTTTAGAGTTGTACGGAGCTCTGCTTTTGAATCCAACCCCATTCTTTCTCAAGAAGATCTGGAAAAGCTCTGACCCAAACATGGGGTATTTTATGAAATAATGGCATCCAGACCCCTATCCGAGCCATCGACCATAGAACGAATTGGCAAATCTGCATTGTAATGGGCCATCGAGCGATTTTTCTGCTCTATTTTCTTAATGGACAGGAATGCTTCATAGCAGCTGGAATCCCAATTCCATTTAGCATCTTTTTAAAGTAGTTTGTGCATTGGATGGGGTATGCTTTCCTAAGGTGGAGTTTTTTTGGATGGCAGTTTATTGTTCATTCACGTGATATGGCTTCTTGTGTGAAATATAATTGAGGGGTTCCCTTTTAATTTCGAATTGATTTTCTGATCGGGAATTCATGGATACATCTTTGGAAGTAGCAATTTTAATGAGATGTTCTAATGTCATGGACGTAGCATCTTCTTCGAATAATCAACTACGAATCGGATCCTTGCTCATCTCCATAATAAATTTATCTTCAAGTTGGCTTGTGAGATTTGAACCATACTCACAATCACTTGCCTGCTCTGGTCCTTAATATTGCGATCTAGTCATTCACAGACTCAATTTGTCCCCTCACTGCATTGTAGATCTTGAATCTTGTGGGATAAACCAGATTCACATGGTAGTAAACGGGTATCAAATAACACAACAAGCTGTGTAGCACATCTTCAGTAGCACATCTTCCGGTTTTCTTGGACATGCCAGACCGGCGATGAGCTATAGGTCGATTCATCAAGCGAGTTCAACATTAGTGCCCTCCTCCGTTTGTCTTTTTGAGTACCATTTACCTCAAAAAAATTTATCATTTGAGGTTTGGATGTAGTCCAATTTTATGTAGTCGTAAGTTTGTGCAAACTATCTACTATGCAGGTAATTCTGATGTGTTGCACTTCATCTGGCATTTTGAAGTTGAAAATCGTTCAAGACCTTGACAGCTTTGAAAAGCCTTTACTTACTTCATGAAAGGTTCGAGAAATGTGCACATCGCTATGTTTTTGTCCTAACCCAATTCTCATCCACAGGATACAGGAGGGGGACTACTAGGGTTACTAGGATTTTAGGATTAGACATTTGCAGAGGTTACTATTGTACCGACAGCAATGGCATTTTTATAGAACCAGTTAGGACCTGTGCACAAAATCCCTGAGGGTTTCATCGAAATAAGAGGAAAACTGAAGCAGTTGTAATTGTTGTTGGGATTTTACATACGCAGATGTTTCTATTGATCTGGTAGAGGCCAGAATCATAAGAAGAGACTATCTAGGCACCCCATCATCATTTCTTAAGACTCAGGCTGTAAAATAGCATAACTTTGCTTGTACCTGGATTAGCTGTCAGGGACGCAACCAAAATCGTACAAGTCAATCTAAAACGTTCATGTAAGAATTTTATTTTGGAGATTTAGTTTTCTTCTTTACATCCCGAAAGTTATTACTATCCTTTCTCTAGTTAGATTGATTCGGTCACAAAATGTTCAACTGTTTCAAATGATTCAACCCTTGATTGATAAATTGACTGTTCTATGAATAAAGAACAAAACTTATAAATGGTTAAAAATCCAAAAGAATACTTAATTTGGAGAATAAAAACTTCATTGGTTTTTAGATAACTGATCCTAATTGAATAGCAAACCCAGGTAATAGTAGGTAATATATGGGACCAATGTGTGATAATTGTTGAATGAATTGTTACATAGAGCTTCTCAGATACCATAATGCCTGTTTTGTGATAAATTCGGTATATTTCATGGTCAGAATCAAAACCTGCATTCAAAATGGAACTCATTAAGTGTGAACTCGAACCATAAATTACCTTTTTCATCACCTCCAAAGTTGCTATGATTTTCATGTGGTAAACATACGATACTCCTAAATCCAATTTATTAAACGTATGCTCATAATAATTAGATGTAGAATTTCTCAAAAGTTCAATCATAGATTTTCTAAAAAAAATAAGTTGAGCTAGTAGGAGGGACTTCTGTGAAATAATGAGGGGGGGGAGGGGGGATTTGCCAATAGAAACAAAGTTACCTATGTCAGGTTACTTATGCCTGGTAAGATTGGTTGGGAGTGGAGAAAGAGAAGGTGTTCTTCCTTACCCAGGACGCTTGCAAATCCATTCATAAATCATGTACTTACATCTAAATGTGGCAAATTATTACTACAGTATTGTTTCAGGAAACAGAAAAACAGGGCCTTCTGTTATTTTTGTCGTTCAATTCAAAGATTACCAATATGTGGACACTGTGCCAAAGTGAAATGCCTTTTGAAGACCGGGGATTGTGTAGTTAAACATCCTGGAGTTTACACTACTGGAATGGCAATGGTGGTGAGTGATTTTATAAAAACTATACTATTACCTGTTTTTTTTTTTTTTTTTACCAGATAAAAGGTAGATAGTGAAATGAAATGCTGTGTGTGTTAGGATAAGAGCCATATGAAGTAATAAAAACTTCTATGGTTTGGGAATCCTTAACCCGATGATGTGAAAGGGTTCGCTCTTCAATTGTATGGAAATATAGACTGCCCCAGGCAATCACCATGAAACCCTATTTGTGCTAGGTTGAGTGAGATTGTAATATAACTCAAGGGATATGCAATAGAGCTATCACATTGTGCAGATTTAGATTACCTTTTGTCTGCTCTCAGAGCTGTTCTTTTGATGATAAAAATTTGTTTTGTCTCTTCGATATATCAGGCCCAGAGGAGTCTTGGGCACAGAGGCATGAATAGGGTTAAATGTTAGTTTGAAATAACGTGGATGCTGTTTATTTTACTCACATCAGGACCCAATGTTTCGATAACGTAAAGCACCCTATAAAAGTATACAAGCAATTCTTTGTAAGCCCACTTTCTCAAGCCTAAAATTTTTAACTAACCAAGAAAGAGACAAAGAAGTGAGTTTTGTTAGCAGAATTGAAAGTTGTTCAGAGAACAACAATTTGGAGTCACATGCTGACATCCAGTCACTTGACCAAATGCCTAGGAAGGTAGCTCAAAAATGAGATTTTCATCAAATGACTAGGCACTCGATCAAACGCCTAGGCCTTTGATTAAGTGAAGCAATATTCCTTCGAGTCATTTTTCCCCACTTGATTTTCCACTAATATTGATATGAATCCCATAACAAGGAATTGAAACAGTTGCACTAGGGTGCAAGGCTATGACTTTCTTTTGGAAGGTAAGTTTTTTTTTTTTTTTTTTTTTTGCAATCTTTAAAGCAAGTCAGTGAATTTACAAACGAACTTTGCCATACTGCAAAACCAGTAATAATCTAACTCCTCTATTTTCGAGGCTTGCTGTTGCCTCATCAATACCAAGGCATCTAGTAGTAGCAGTAGCCAAGATAACGGTTTTATCATGATTATTAAAAGAAATTAGACATCCTGAGTGTTTCTCATCATTCATTCTTTTCTATGGTCTAGTCTTACTATCAGTACAATGAACAGATCAGGTTTGGCAATTCATAAGGATTTTGTACTGTATTCACTCCATAATTAGAAATTTCTGCTATAGCTAGCTATCTGACCAGTTTTAGACAAGCTAGGATTACTTGGAAATATAATCAGCTTATGGAGCTGAAAGGCTGGGCGATAATTATTGTAAAACCAAGTACTACTCTAGTAGCAGATTGGGGAAGGTAGATTAGCGTGCCCCACATTCCCATCCTTACGTTTGATACTCAACATCACAGATACACTACAGGTCTAGGTGATATCAAGTATGGGACTGCATTCGACAGCATCTGGTAGCTATAAGGTTTAAGGCATGCATGGAGGAGGTTTATAACAAAATGTGTATGAGTCATTGGTGTCTACTACTTGTGAAAACATTCTCAGGTGCCCATTTTCAGTATTTATCATAAATAATCTTTAAAAGCCCAAATCACATACATAAACTTATGCAAATATGTGTGACATACAGATGAAGTTGTCGTTTTATATCACATCAGTTTTAATTTTATTGTTATTTTGTTTCATTCTTAGGGGGCCATCTGTGACTTCTGTGAAGCTTGGGTGTGCCATGGAAGGAAATGCTTATCAAGTCATGCATGTACATGTCCTCTTCAAGATGCTGTGTGCACAGAATGTGAAAGGGGTGTTTGGGACCATGGTGGTCGTATATTCAAATGCTCATTCTGCTCTAATTTCTTATGTGAAGATGATCAGTTTGAGCACCAAGCATCATGCCAAGTACTCGAAGCTGAGAATTATAAATGTATGTTGTCTATCTATATCCATAGTATTTTTGAGTAGCATGAGTTGTATGTAGTAATAGTGTTGGCCAGTAATTCGTCCACCTTCTATCAACCAATATCTCCTCTTGAAAAAAAAAAAAGAAAAGTATATATATAGAGTGCTGGTTATGTCTAGGTAGTGAATATATTTGGAGGTTGAGTTTGACCAAACTAGACTTGAGTGGTTTTTTATATTATGTTTTAATCATAATACTCCACAACGTTTCTACCCAGGGGCTGGGTCCTAATCATGTGGTACCTAAAACGAAAAAGAAATAGGTATAATCTAAATGGAACAAGAAGTAGGTATAAAGTAAATAGTAGAAAAGTGTGATCTGAATGGGACAATCTTAGTGGTTTTTCTTATCATCTATGGTTTAGATTCTACATATAAACTAGGTTTTTTCAAGTAATTATTTTTGGTTTGAAAGTGGTGGAGGGTCTTTCACTAAGTGAAAGTATATGACATTAGTTTTAAATGTGAAAAACATTCAGCACTTTAGCAAGCTTCGAATTACATATATAGGTATGGCTTGGGCCAGAACTAAAACCGTTAAAACAGTGATGGCTGGAAGGGGGAAGTGGTTGGGGGAGTTGTGATTATAATGGCTGTGGCTATGTAGTAAAAAGCGCGTATGGCGGGACTTTTTGAAGCTATGTTGAGACAAGAGTGGAGTTGTTTATTATTTGTAATGAAAGGTAGATAGTAAATTCTTGAAGGGGGGGGGGGGGGGGGGTACGTAAGTAGGTAAAGCATTAGATAATAATAGTGGTTAGAAACGTTTTGGACTATTATGATTAAAACATAATATAAAAAACCACTCAAGTCTAGTTTGGTCAAACTCAACCTCCAATTATATATATATATATAGTTAGAAAAAATGACAGGAAATTCTTCGAAAAATAGGAGCATTTAAATTGGAAATCCCTGAAGATACCTTGTATGCGCCTTGCATGCAGAAATTGATGAAATAAACCGTCTTAATAAGGTTTTACAAGACAAATTATTAAGTGATTAATTATTCAAATTTCAGGCCAATCCTGTAATAAACTGGGCCAGTATTCTTGTTTGAGATGCAAGACTTGTTATTGTGAAGATCATGTGAGAAGGAAAGGCTTCAAGTATGAGAGGAACAAAGCCATACCTTGTCCAAAGTGTGGTTACGAAACTTCGCAGACCAAAGATCTCAGCATGTCTGGTAAGTATTAGTTGTTGGTGTAATTTAATTAATTTATTAAATTATTAATTTATCTCCAGGTTAATTTATTTAAATGGTTTGGTTATTGTTATATCGTTTAGCTAATTTGACCTATTTGCCAATGTGATGAAATATTAAATTGGAAGTAATGACGTTACTGAAAAATAATAGATATTTACGTAAAAAGTGGCAAT
This sequence comes from Adelphocoris suturalis, assembly GCA_030762985.1. Lineage (NCBI taxonomy): Eukaryota > Metazoa > Arthropoda > Insecta > Hemiptera > Miridae > Adelphocoris > Adelphocoris suturalis. Next base: position 26,018,645 of record CM061051.1, read on the forward strand.
AGGCTGGGTCTGGATCCTGAAGTGATGGAAGTATGTGAAGTTTTGGCTAGCTACTGAACAGGCTGTTCTTTGAGGAAGTGGTTGTTAATCCTGCACACAGAGTTCTTGTATCTCTTGTTGATGAACCTGTTAGCTCATCAGCAGAAGCCACAGTTGATCAACGTGACTACTCCATCTCAAGTGTTTGTCGACCTTTACTGCAGACTCCACAGCACCAATTGATTGTGGGTGAAATGGTGCCCCCACCAATTGGTGAATACCCAGTTTGGTTTTGGAAGAAACATGTGAATTTTGTACCTGTGATGCACCAGATCATCATTCATTGAAATGAAGTGTGAATTGTCAAAATGACCCGAGCTGTTGGGGACTTCATGATACCTACGAACTAAATCACTCAAACCCATTTCGAAACGGAAGTTAGTGAAAAACGTTGTCTATTTCCACGAAAAATAAAGAGGTACAATGTTAAGTATATATATAAGTATTATATTATAACATAGTATTATATAAGTTATTGTTTGTTACTGATGATGGCCTAACCGTCGAAATCGATTCAACATTGTACCTCTTTATTTTTTTTGTGGAAATAGACAAAGTTTTTCACTAACTCCCATTTTGTTCATGATACCTACTTCCCGCCATTTGCTGGTGGCATCCTATACAACAGTACGTTTGTCAAGTTTATTGTTCCCAAATAATCAAGACGAAGTCTGTTCCAGGAGGTAGCTGCTCAGGAACAGAGCATGGGCATTGGCTCCTATATTCCTTCACGTTCCTAAGTTGGTTACATGCTTAACTACTCTATGTTTGCACGTAACATTTCCCCTGAGGAATGGGGGGTCAAACAGATGAGGATATATAACTGCGGGCGTGGGCCCAGCTCTTGCTCCCCATACGAAGTCTCAGTTTGATTGAGCCCATTTGATTCCGGGACTGTTTCCATAGATCTCGAAAAACTGAATGAAAAAACTAAATACTTATGAAGTGCAGTATATCATCTGCCGTACCACCCTTTTTCATCACTTGAGTATCATTGAGTTCTAATGCAGGGTGCTAGCTAGTAGCAGCAGGTCATGGTAGAACTGGTTTCTCCTGACTTAGGGAAACACCATTGCACCAGCAGCAACATATGAAATGACCATTACCCTTGTATTCATTTTATATTTTAAAATGTAAATAGATTCCGTTCTAAGAAATTTGACACCATTTGCACTCTCCTATGTCGAGTATTTTCTCTTTGTATGATTTTTCACAGTTTCCAAGTGTGGGAAGGAGGTCTTGCCATTGTGGGAAGGGCGCTTTGATGTCACCAGTGTGCAAAACTCTGTAAAATCATTGGGGAAAAAACTACTCATTGTACGAGAGCACAGTTGATGGCAAAATTCCTAGAATGGAACCGTCTTCGGTTTAAAAATTGTTCACGTACCTTTTTGCATCATGGGTATCACTGAATGCATCGAATTTGTTAAAACTAGGATTGAAGGAAGTTAGTACTTTATTTTTTTCCAAGTGCCTAAGAATTGTCATCTGAGAAACGCATTACTGTCTTAATTTCTCTGCTCTTTCGTTATTCCTCTTCCAGGCAAGTGGTAGGTCTAAAATTTGTGAAAGTTTCATAATCTCGCATTTTTTCCTTCTGAAGTCGTGAACTGTTGAACCCATCGCATTACAAACAAGTAAAATTATGGTTGGGGTTTCCCAATCCCAACATTATTGTAACTTTGTGCGATGTTGAGAAACGTGTCAGCAAATTTAGTGGTGGATGAATTACCTGCAGTGTTTTGGTAATAAACCTGAATGGTTCCAGGTCCAAAAGTTAGGTTTTGGCAAATTTCCGTTAAAAAATTAAGTTTTGCAATGGCTCCCAAAATTTTAAAATTTTCTTTATGGAAATTCATTTTGAGGCGTTCTTTAACAATTCCTGGATTTCAACTCTTTTTCATATGCGTCACAAAACTTAATTTTCCTACAATTTTGGAGATATTGAAGTAAAACTTGAAGAGCATTTATGGAGTGCCTGATAATATTAAGTTTAAAGGGGGGGGGGGGGGGGGGGAATCATTTTAAAAATCCTCAACTTTTTGGACTACGATTGACACCTCTTTTTAAAGATTTTCTAGTGCTGAATAAGTTGGTGAAGCCGGAATCGCGATAGCTTATTCCATTCTCAGAAATAAGAGCTATAATAAAAACGTTATTCGTTCATGATTAACCATAAAGAAGTGCATTTTTTTCTAAAAATAAGAAAATACCTATTTTCTTTTGCCAGAAAAGAATGAAGAAGTGCAATTTTTTCTAAAAATAACCATGAAGAAGTGCATTTGTTTCTAAAAATAAGAAAATACCTATTTTTTTTGCCAGAAAAAGCATTCCATAAGAAAGAACGAGTTCGTTGAAAGGCACTTTTTTTAGCACAGTAAATTTCTCAAAATTCCAAAAATGAAAAAATGTACTGCAAAACCACTGAAAATGGCCAAAGACACGCTTAAAAATCGTTGTATTGAATTTCTTTAACTTTTATTATTTATTTATTTTAAAGCAACATATTCATAACAAGTAGGTATAATAACGATCAACCAGAGCATTCAAAAATGTGTGCACAAAATTATGCTGAAAAACGTACTTAAATTCCAATAAAATAGGCCAAAAAAATCCATAAAAATGGTAGAAAATAAACTAAAATTGAATAATTTATTTGTAAAGCTGAATTTTGTTTAGATAAAGCTTTTTATAGTTAACGATTTCTTCACACCCAGTGTGCTAAAAAACCAATTCACAGGTTAATATTTACGACAGCGTCTTTATTTGATATTTGAATATGTGTCATTTTTGAGTTTTTTTTTTTTTTTTTCCTTGGCAACAAAAAGGCTTACAATTGAATAAAGCAAGTGATAGCTGGAAAGAAAATATAATCTAGAAAGAATATAGGATGGAAAACGGCCAGATGAAGTGACTCTAATACCCTGGCTCAGAGGGAGAAACCTTGTATGGGACGTAACTTGTGCAGACTCCCTGGCACGTAGCCTCCTGTGGCATCCCTGGTCATGCAGCAGAGTTGTTAACCCAATGGAAACATGCAAAGTATGCGGCCATAAAACTGACAAACGACTGTGATGCTTTTGCTGTAGAGTCATTGACGGGGGGCTCTGGTGCCTAGCGATACCTCATTTAACGCCTGTCGCTGGCCATTCCAGCGGGGCAATGCCACGAGCGTCCTGGGGACCCTGCCCATTTTGTCTTCGCTGGAGGAGGTCTTCTACCTCTAAAGCCCAATGAATCATGGCCCCAGTCTTTTTCTTTTTTGTTAATGTAAACATTCCTGGTTGTGGAGCCCATGAACAATTTGGCTATGGATTGCCTCACTATTCATTTCCCACTGTGCACCACAACCACTCCGCACACAAACTGTAATAACTCGGTCAAAAATAATAATTATAACATATTTACTTGGCTAGCAGATACTTCCCACTATAGTACTTTGTAATCAATGGTGAGTATTTAATAGTTGGAGTATTGATAATTCTACTAAAATTCATACAAATTTTGATAATTCTACTAAAATTCATACAAATTTTGATTCCAGTGAGAACTCATAAGTTTGGGCGACAAGGAAAGTCAGGGTATGAAGATGATGATGATGAAGATGGGGAACCTAGCCACTACGGCTCCTTCTCGCACTACAGAGATGGAAATTCTCTTTGTGATGATTCAGGTACTCCTCTCATACCATTATGGTTCCTTCGTTAATTATTAACGATTATTGTATAATTAAATGAACTTGTGAATTTCAATTATAATTAGGTCCTAAACTCTCTAGTGTGAACACAATTTACCTAGTGCCTTACTTAGCCGATTGATTTGCCAAAGGAGTCTATCTGGGTAACAATAGAAGTCAAAAATATTACCGCTGTCAGTCCACTTACCTGCTTCACCCCTGTTGGGATAACCTGTTTGGCTACGATGAATAATCACTAATGAAAAGATAACCAAGAAGTTTGTTCCTGGGGAAAGGCCTAGCCAGGTGGTTTGGTTCATACTAGAGACAAAAACACAAGTGCTGACCAAGTCATCTAGGCAGACTTCCGCCCAACGCTCCTTGTATTCCCCTATCAATGCGTCTGCCCCGTATTTTTTATCACTTCTTCCCTCTTCACCATAACCTCAATCAACAATTCCTTTACCGCCTTCATAAAATTCTGCTGTATTTTTCTCTTTCCATCTTTCTCCACAGAACAACTAACTTAAAACCTAATACCACAACACCTTTCCAAACCTAAAAAAAAAAAAAAAAAAAGTCACCTAAATATTAAAACTTATCAGCTTTATTAGCGGGAAAACATGTCTAGGGACACTAACCATGAGGCTTACCTAACTAACTCCCACCTTGAAATGCATGGTGAAACACAAACGATCTTAACTCGAAGAGTTGGCTCAATTATCTTAACTCCAAAAGTTTGTTATCCCCCAATTTAGCTCTTAGATAGTGAAACCCGCCCTAAGAAATGAACGTATTTTAATCTCTATTCTTTTTTCCCCAGATTCTGATGACTCATCGTATGCAGAAGATGAAGATGAAGACTCAGATGAAGATTATGAAAATGAAACTGAAGAAAAGAAAAACATAAACATGTGATACACAATATTTGTTATTTAAAAGTAAATTCAAGTTCGCAAAAAGTGATTTATTTGAACTCCCTAAAATCACAATTGAAACTTGACTCACAAGTTAGGAAAGAATTTATAAAGGATCAACTCCTGACCTTACAAAAGAAAAACAACTTCAGTCCTGATGCTTGTGGGTTTTGGGGTGAGAAGCAGCTTGAGAGATGGGCAAACAGTCTTGATTTGCAAGTCTGGAGGATAGAATTTAGAGATCGTTGGTTTTGATGAACAATGTTCAACATGAAGGTAGAAAAGTTGAAGTTTGCATTCCAATTGCCTTAATTGCTTTATTTCGCTAGTAAGTAGTGTATGTAAATAGTGTAACCATCAGTAACGAAACTGAAGTGTTTAACACTTTCGCTGCTTAAACCCTCTGGGTGGGGGTAACCTGACCACTACTAACCGTTTGAAGGTAAAATGTTTGTCCCACAGATTCATCAGCTCAGTAGTTGGTACTACTGAGCTGATGAATCCTACAGAACGTTGTTTTTACCTGTCAGCTGAAAGGTAAAAATTGTAGTTTAGGTTCATTCTCACTATTAAAGCCAGGTACGAGGTTTAAATCAACTACTACAATCCTTCCATAGGCTTGGGAAGTCAGCGTTAATAATAGAGCAATGAGCAGATGGAGCCACACTAGTAGTTAGCAAGAGCCCAAATGCAAAGATAAATCCGCGTTAGCAGTGAAAGTGTTGAGACATGGTTTAAAGAAAGTTTTAAAATGTGTTTTTACATTTTTCGTCTTTTTTCAGGATAGATGTCACTATATCGATGTTGTTGAAGTTAATTGGTGGTGAATGCCGCCATTTTTGCCATTGTCAATTTTTCAAGGTGTTCTGTATCATCAACCTCCATAAAGGCAACCGTGTTTTGCCTTGATTCATTTGTCGAGTTGTTCTGAAAGGCTTCACTGTTGTTGAACCCCCCTTTCCAGCATCTAGAGGCTAACAGTAGACGCAGCTGCAAAAACAGCTGCTTCATGATTTGACCCCACCTTTATAATGCAAGGTGTCGATGCCTGGTGTAGGGAAAACCTGTCTTTGAGTTCATCCATGTTCTGGACCTAGAATCTCAAGTTCCTTGCTGTTTGTTTACCTCCAAACACCAAATCAGTGGCTCTGTAGTTGGTATTTGGATTATGCTGGTGTTCCTGGAATGCTATAGCGATAGATGATTGTGGGATTGGTGACATTGTTTGGGGGCGGTTCAGTTCATTGTTCATTGCCCAATAACAGTGCCCAAGTGAGTTCGAGTGTTGAAGCCAATTGTTCCCATTGTCATGGCAAACCCTGCCGTTTCTCCGAATGGGGCACCACTGCCGTCAAACGACTCACATACGACTCCGTTGTTACATTTGTTCACCTCCTTCCCTCTTTAACCCACGGAAAACATTAACTACTCATTGGTAAGCTCTCCATTTAACTAACTTTCCTGTTCACTATAACCCTGCGACTGTAATTATAATCATAATAATTCATTTGCCAAAGCACATGATTGTGCAGGACAATTATTGTCAACACAACTTACATTCTAGGGGATGAAAATTTAATAAAAAACACATCGACCCTGTAGCCAAAAAAACTGAATTCTTACGTAATAAAAAAGGAATTAAAAAAAAAAAAAAAAAAACGGCCCGGCCGAGCCCAGACTCGACCCACCATGGGGGCTTCTCGAGTAGGGCTTCCGCACTCTATAAAGCTGGATTCACATGGAGCGGAACAAGCGCAGAAAGCAGATGGATGGAGCGCAATCTGATTGGCTGTTGGAACAACAGTTGAGGAGGGTGGCAGCCATGTTGTCAGAAGGGACGGTCAGCAGTAGAAATTTTCATACCGTTTCCGCGTTCCGTCGAGCTCTGCGCAAGCGGAGTGTACAGGAATGTTAATAACCGCAAGTAGAGGTTTCAGATCAGAGAGGCTTTCAGTAGGAAGGTTATGATTCCGTTCACCACGGTGACCACTTCATGTGAACACTCTTCCCTATTCCGCCACCTCTCCACTGGTTTTTCTATCCTTCCGCCTTCCTATTTCTGTGCTCATTCTGCTCCATGTGAATCCAGCTTAAGGGGACCTCGCGCCTACTTTTTAGTTAACTGGGATGGGAAATCCGGGGGCGTTCCAGAACATGTGGAAACACGTTCTGCACTGCGAATGATTTCAGAACTTTGGAATAACCTGTGTTGTTGTTTATAACCTCACTCAACTCGTGTTACCTTCTTTTGCTCCTTTTCAGAATATTTATAGTTCCAGTGAATATATTACTTAACTATTACCCCACGGCAATAAAAAAAATTTGAAAAAAATTCCACGATGACTGAGGAGTATACTTGAACAAATTTGAGTTTCGTGGATATACTTAAGTGAGATCCAAATATAACTTCAATCTCGTCCTCATCATTTACAAACCAAACACCATCGTCGAAACTATCGCTTTCCGAACTTGACGAGCTAGTTGACATTTCGATCATAGAATAGGTACTTATACTAATGTATATAGACTAAAGTATGATTTCGATGAAGAAGAAGGAAGTTGTTTACTCCACGAGATGCGAAAAATTGTGAAATGCTCATGCATTAACTACGTCCTTGCATTCAAGTTGTGACAGTTCCGAAAAAAAAAAAAAAAAAAAAAAAACGGGGACCGTAGAACCATTTGGAACTGGGTTCGCAAAACACTGCAAACGCCAAACTCGGCATTCCAGAACTGGGCGTTCTGGCACTGCGAACGACAAAACTCGACTACGCCTTCCCAGAACCGTTCCGAACTCGCAGAACGCGCACTGAGAACGAAGCTATCTACTCCAGAATTGCAATGGCAGTGAATTGCATTTGTTGTTTACAATTTACATGCCCTTTAACCGTTTAACCTTCTTTCTTCTCACTTCCCAAACGAATTTGTTTTTGTTAAGAGTTGTTTTTAACAGCTATTATTCAATTCCCCTCAGAATATTGACTTTCATTATGAATTACAAAAAGTGTGCTGTTCGCTCTTGCCAGTCCGACGTCCCAGGTCCTGTTTCAGATTAGCTGTGAAGAGCAGTACAAGGTGAAGCATTGCCAAGTGATGTGTATCTGCCTAGAATATTCTTGTACTAATGTACTTACCTAATATTGGGTTGAGACCTTCAAAACAAATATTCAAAATAAGTGTACCTACCAAAATGTAAGTAGTGCTTAAGTTGATGTTGATACCCAAATCATCCTCATAAAGAAAACCATTGGCCACGGCAGCGTATTTACTAATTTAGGGGCCGTTTATCAATCACAGATAAAGCCCAGGCAAATTCTAGGTAACTAGCGGCCTCGGATAACTTCTCGTGGGCTGTTTATCAACTCACATTTACCTGGAAGATACCGCTATCGGATTGGTATCCTTACCTGAGACTCATCTCCCTCAGTTAGCGATTTATCCTGGAGGTAAGTTGTGTGTAACATGTCGAAAATGCACCAGGTACTTACGAAGTTGAAGTTTCATGAAGAAAATTGTAGAAAATATTTATTTTAAAAATTTTGGATCCATCGCAATAGCTTCATTTTCTACGAAAATTCAATAATAGGTATATAGCACACTATTATATCAACCAGCGACATTTCAAATAAGTATCATAAGTAATAATAGCGGACAAACACTTTGGTGCTCCTGAGTTATTATATACCTAGGTTATAAGGCCAAATCGAAACTTCGATCAGCCTAACAAAATTCATCCGGGCTCCAGAGGGAACTATAATTTTCCATGTTTTTGTTATACAAAACCAGATGATGGGAGGGAGGGGATTGTTGGGAAATGGTATGGGGTTGGTTGAAGGATGGTTAGGGGATAGACGGGAGATGGTTGGGGAATAGGTTAGGAGATTTTGGGGAAGGGTTGGGTGACGGTAGGGGAACGTTAGGGATTATTGGGGGATGGAACCATACTAACCGTTCCCCATCTCTCCCTCAGCTATCCCCCACTGTTCATCAACCATCCCCATTTATTTCCCAACCTTACTCGAAAACTAATTCAACTATATAGTAGAACATTCAGAAATATGTACAAAATTAAGCCAAAAAATATACTGAAGAATCAGTAAATATACTGTTAACATTTATTATAGAGAAATAGGAAATTCTATTAAGACAATCTCAGATTGGCACAGAGCTGAAATTCTGAAGTCGAAAGACGCTGATTTCAGGAACGTGTACGAAATCTCCCCCTTTCAGCATCAGCATCTGGAGGCGAATGATAGATAGATGTAGCCGGGCCATGCGAGATCTCGCCTCTTATAATGGGAAAAGGTCTGAGTTCTTGAATGCTCTGGACCTAGAATTCCAAGTTCCATGCTGTTTGTTTAACTCTAAACACCGAATCAGTAGTTGGTTTAAAGCTGAGTTTACTGAAATGTGATAGTGATAGATGATTGGGAAATGGTAAGGGGTTGGTTGGGAGATAGTTATGAAATGGTTAGATGTCGGAGGACGGTTGGGGGATTGGTTGGGATGGAACCATACTAACCGTCCCCTTACTAACTGTCTCCTTACGTTTCACTAACCAAACCGTTCCCAACCGCCCCAGACCGATAACCGCCCGAAATCCGACCCATTTTTTAATGCTATCATCAAATTTATTGGGCTTTAACTTCAGCTTGAGATGTCTACTTCTCCCCTTGTCAGCTTTACTATGTCTACTTGTAGATTTGCATGACTTAGCATCAGGATCAAATAGATGTTGCCCTTGTGAGGTTTTATTTTATAGGGGGGGATGAGCTTGAGCCTTTGTCCCTTCTATTTAACACGTTCCGAGCGGCGCCGATTTTGGTGGAAGCTCCTTGTGATGGGACCTGTTTTTTCGAGATGATTGTTGATACCTGCTTATTATGAATAGCAATTGACGAAAACAACGATGCGGAACCGAAATTTGATGAATATCGCGGAGTTTTAGAAGTTAGATTGATCGATCCAGATCGGCAGTAACGTACCGCTGGTTATGCAATCCGCAATGCTTGCGGGTTCTTTTGAGGCCTCGGGTTAAAATCCCGGTAAGAACAATACACGTTTTCCCATTTTTTATCCCTAATGTTTCATTTTTTTCCCCTCCTAGTCGTCCGAATGATGTCCCCAAAAACCAAACCTAGGATTATTAAAATTTCTAAACAGAACCGCAATGTTTGTAGGCAGATGAATCTATACAGAATTTATTATTATTATTAGTATACTATTAGGAAATTATAATTTAAACATGAAACTGAAAACGGTCCCTACGAGTGATTTTTATAAATATATATTTCAAGGAACGATAAACTCATTTTGATATAAAACATATTGTATAATTAGGTAGGTATGAAACATACAGATCCATGTTTATAAATTTGAATAAAAAATTGACAATATAGTACTACTAAACTAAGAGAAAGATGTTGTCGGATGATGTAATAGGTATTCACATCTCGGTATCTTCGTCTACAAATACATTCTTGTGCCACTTTTCAAAACATGGTTCGTGGCACAGACCTGGTTGCTCGGGACATGCAGGACAGTACCAGCACGTTTTTTTTACAATAGTAGTCTCTATTTGGCACTGCCTACATCTCATCTGCCTTGCCACTTTTCCTTTTACCTGGGAATCCTTTTGCTGTCGAGGGAAATGATCCATCACTACTTTAAAACATCGCTAATGAATGAGAAAGGCGCGAAATGAAAGGGCGCGAAAATGTTACTGAACGGGGGCCTTGATATCAATGGGGAACGAAACGGAACGCATTCTTTCGGAGGCCTGATCATCTACAATAAGTTCGTTAAACTTCACAACCAACAGAATGCGTGGTAATCTCGTCAGAAGGCAGAACGTAGGAGCCTATGTGCTCTCTGTAGCTGGATCTATCGATCCATTCCGGGTGAATCGAACGAGGGCGCCTGGATCGATCGATCCATTCCGCTCGGAACGTGTTAAACCCCTTTACCGTCACGAGGTGTTGTCAGCTTCCGGACGTGTGATCTGTTCAGAAAATATCAGTGAAAATTATGTTTGAATTTGGTTATAATTCAGTTATCGAAAAGCAAACGTTCTTTTGGATATCGAGAAATTTTAAAATTAACTACTCCCTCAAAATTGATCCTAAAGACTGTCAATGTTCGCAAAAACTGCTTCATTTAATTCTGTTTCCAATGGTATTGTAAATTTCAGTTTTACTCCGCTAAATGGGGGTGAATATTATGTTTGAATTTGGACTCCCTATGAGCCCATGTGTTTGGGGTCAGTTTCTACGTATTTTTTAACGGTGAATCGAATATTACACTTGCAGATCTCTCCAACTCCGTTATAACCAGGTGTTACATTTTGATGTACTAATTTTATCCCCAAAAAACACTTGCAATTTAGCACACCAACTAAACTAGAAATTGGTGAGTTGAAGTGCAAAACTCGGGGTGCAGGGTTGGAGCGGGGATGGTTGCAAGTGTTACCATTCGATTCAGTGTGAACAAAATACGTAGAAAATGACCCCAAACTCGTAGGTTCATAACAGGTCACTTTTCTAAAAAAAAAATAAAAAATAACCGCGATTTCATAGGAAAAAAAAAACGCGTTTTTCAAAATTAAAACATAATTTTCTCACCCATTCAGCAAAGTAAAAATAAAATTGACTATACCATTGGAAAGAGTTTTAAATGAAGCAGTTTTTGTGAGTTTACAGTACCTATCTTGAAGGGGAGGCTAATTTTTAAACATTTTTTAAATTTCCCAATTTTCAAAATAATTCACATTTTATTTTTAGTAAATGAGTCTGAATGGTGTTAAATAAATATGAAAATCGTGCCCTTAAAGGACATTTAACGCTTATTCTGAAAACGTGGTCAAAATTCGAATAAAGTTTATTTAAAGAGGAGCTATGTGGTTTTTATGTTTAAGAAAAAGTGGTTTTCTGAGGGAAAAAAACATCATGGCAACGGATTGAGATAGAAAGTTGAGGTTGGCAGCATTATTCCATTTTGCCTTGCACGGTCACATATGCAGTCAACGTTTAGAACTCTGACCCTGTCAAGTACCTAGGTATCCCATTATTGATTCTACAAAATGACGCATCCTTGCTTCCAATGAGAATTATGGTTCAATAGGTATATAACAAAAAGCATTACTTAAATTCATGTATTTAAGGGGTTAGTGTACTATTTACAAAGTAGGTACCTACCTATTTTACTTATGAAGAGATGAAATTTCGGTATATATATATATATATATATATATATATATATATATATATATATATATATATATATATATATATATATATATATATATATATATAAAACTAAAACTATCTGCCCTTCGTATGCCTTGTTCTATTGGCAGCAATAGGTGTATCGACCTCTTCATCCACGATAATAAATCCTCCTGAGTATAACTTGGTACTGCTGGTCCACGCATTCAACATCAGTAGCTCCCTATTTCAAGCCGGCTTCAGGCAACGTTTCACACCCAGCACCACAACAGTTTTTGAATATCAAATGCACAAGAGACCAGCTTCCCTGCAGCTGCATCTCACTGTACTACAGTAACTGGTACACTTGCACCTGATGATGTTCTGGAACAGTAACCATCTCAGCTGTAGGGGGGACCACATCTAAAAGCAAGAACAATAGAATATATACGTAATAGAATGATACGTTAATTTTCTCGTATAAGAACAAACAAAGATTAAGAGCTGGTTGTGACAAAGAATGGTAAAGTACTGTGAAAATATTGCAGTATTACTAACCTATTTTGGTCAAGTTCCATCCCCAGGCAGATGGTAGCTTCCTTTGCGTGCCCTGTTTCCAAGTCAAGTCAGCACTTGGAGGTATGCCCGGTTGGAATGGTATTTGGCAGCATCATTGTCTTGGAGCATCATGGCAACCTGGATAGGTGAAACTTTGGCTTGACCACTACAATTTGGAATGACCGGAATCTTAAATCATCCCCCAACTTACCGCCACCTTAATATATTCAGCTCCCCTAACTTTGGGGCTATAAGAAAGAAAGTCTCTTCCTTCTTGGACTTAATGATATATTTTTCGTTGTCCAACTTGAAAAGTAAAAGGAGTAAAGGAGAATACATACCGTTAACGATATCAACAGATACGTCAAAAATAAAAGTTAAGTTTTGAGATTAATGAACAATTATGAGCAAAAACTCGCATTTTATTGCCATTTGAAAAGTGCTGGTTTAATTAAGAGGTACAAGGGGTTGGAGGAGAGGGGTTATGAGGTCAGAGATGTAGGATAGTATTTATCGTATATATTCATCCATAGTAAACGCGCAAGGGCACAGTATACCCAAAATCAGGAATGTTGTTGTTTCTTTACACGAGTTCAATACAGAGGGCAATGTCCCCAATGATATGCTTTCCTCACCTCCTCCACTACTGCCTACTATGACAAGGAGGTGATGGGATGGAGTAGTTACTCCTTCGAAGGGCTAATGTGATTAGTTTGCTAAACCCAGAGGATATCCTGGAAGCTGAAAAGCTCCAGAAATAACCTCAGAGGCGACAGTTACAAGAAACGAAAAGGATAACCACCCATATCCATCACAATACTTTCTCATCACCTTCCCATGTAAGGTAGAAGTCACTCACCAGAGTTTGATGTGCTTGTTTTTGTTCTTGGTCACAGAGGGCCAGGCGAGGTTCTATTTGTTATTCAAGCAGTTACCTACTAATATGAGAGTGATTGATAATTATTGTTTGCAGGAGATCTCAGATAGTTGCATGTGGACTTGTTCTAGTCGTTGCGAGTCAATTAGTGAATTATTGAGTAATGTGTTTTTCTTCCTAGAGATTAATAATACAAAATAAACTAAGGAAATTCCAATTTCTCCTAAGGCAATGACAATTCATAGCTATTTGACTCTGTTTTTACGTAGCTATTAATTAGTTGTTTGGTAGTTTTAGTTAGATTAGGTATATTAGTTGTCAAGTAGTATTTTTTTCCAAAAAATTTAGATGGCTTAGAATGGAAAGAAGTTGGAATAGGTACCTACATGTTTTTGGAATTGCGTCTTTTGTGATGGTTTAACATTCAAATTCTAATTTAATTTTCAGCAATTTCTTGTTAGTTTAGTTCAGCCAGTTACATGTGGTTGTTCCTTACTTTATTTGAATAGAAAATGAAGTTAATTATGAAAAATTCAGCAGTATATATAGGTTGAAGTAATTCGATTTTCGTTTCAATGTTACACTGATTTGGTGGTCTGAAGAGCTATTAATCATAAATAACCTGATTTCTAATTAATATTATTGCTTCCCTCTCAAATAACTGCGTATATCACTAAAAACATGGGTCGTGCACAGAGTGCCCCTCATGGTCTATGTTGTTACAAAGAATGGCGTGGCCTACGGAGGGTTGTACACAAATCTGTTGAAAAATAGAAAGTATGAGCAAAAACCCTGGGCTTTACTGCATTTTTTTCCATTTCGTGAAATTTAGATAAGCTTTGGACGCCTGTATTTCGGTTACTAGGTATTTGGTTGAAAAATACGTTTGAACAGTGGAATTTGAAGGACATTTAATGCATTACAACTTCACAATAGATTGAAATCCCGAAAAGAGCCTAGTTAACAAGTTATTAACGAAAAACCGAAAAAAGGGAGGAAAAAATCGCGGTTCTCCTCTACCACCATTAGAGCGGCAGTCCCTCGAGGTAGAAAACTTGGATTCTTCATCCTCTACCATCCCCAAACAACCCCTCTGAATTTCTTAACTTGGTAATTTTCGCAAAGCAACACCAATTTGGTGGCCTCGCTACTGGACTACCTAATATTTCACAGCTAGTAGGTACCAATTGTTTAATATAGACTAGTTTGGATGTAAGTACTTTTTATGTACCTACCTACCTACCTATATGTCTTAGATTTGGGTCTAAAGTTATGATAGAGAATGAAAACTGTTATCGTCTTTTTGAAGTGGGAGGTGTTAAACTAAACCGTTATAGATAACTTTGGGATATCGTAAGAAATGAAAATGCAGTGCTGTTAAGGGGAAACTCGCTCCCCCTCAAAAACCACAGTGTAAAACCAGATGTTTTTCAGACGTGTTGAACCTACGTAGGTAACCATATTAGAATGGGTGTAGGCTCATATCGAAAGGTAAAGTTTTTGATGGTTTATAATACTTCAATCATGAAAGGTTGCACTAAATTATTAGCCAAGTTTATCAACAGCATGTTTTTCTGTATGAAAAATTATGACACATTGAAAACAGACTTGAACAACATGAATATTGTATCGTAAAAGTATAGTATTTTTATTTAAAAAATAAGTAGAGAAAAATACAATATCGAGTCTTTTTTAGTTTAACTTATAATAACAGCCTTTTTAGATCATTTTCACCGTTTAGATCTATAGTTTATTTTAGCATCAAGTTCTTCATATAAAATGTCCTGGGAAGCTTTCTCAAAGTCGCTCTCGGTTTCCCTTCTCGTTCGACAACCTGAAGACCATTTTCTTCCTCCTTCCCTAAAAGAAGAATAAACTGTAACGTAAAAATCTCTAAGAACCTCGGCCATCCCAGGGATATCACCCTTAGCCAAATATTGAGGAAAAGGTGGCTACTGGCCAATCAATGATCTAAGTACCTAGGTACTTACTTATGCTACCTAGAAGATATGCCTCTTCCGATTACAGATCGCCATCCGATTTCAGGAGACATTTCAGCAGATTCTGTACTTGAATCTAGTTCCATTACAGTCGATTCTGTTGAAACAGTTAAACTCAATATTAGTAAATCAAAATATTTCATTCTGAACCATATGATATGAATGGTGAAGTTCTTACCTGTACGATGCTTGTGAGGCGTCTGTAGAACTCTAAACGGTCTATCCCCACTGCTTTCTGAATCTGAGATGAAGGTGCTAGTAGTTCCTCGTCTCAGCCCCGAAATGTCAGGTCCTTCTCGAGATTTTTTCCGCTCTATGGGCAATGTTTGCTGGCTTGAGATGCATGAAATTTCTAACAAAAAACATTCATTACCATTCTCCAATTATTGAGTTTGCATTCAGAGTCTGTCTTAATTGTGAAGTAAATATTATCAACTGTGTGTGTGTGTGTGTGTGTGGGGGGGGCTAACATTTAGTGTAGTCATCCTACCAACAAAGGTCCTTGTATATATAGTACAAACAAGAATTAGCTATAATAGTTGTCATGCTCATTTACGCACATAAGTCACTACCTATACCACATCTTCCACAACAATGGCTATTACATTGGTTGCATGCCATAAATAATGCAGAAAAAATGTTTGATGGAGAAGCATAGGTACCTACGTATTAGATAGCAATTAAATTTACAGAATGTAATTACTTATACTGTGATTCTTGAATAGAGAACTTTATGACGACAACCGAGTTAAACCTAACATATGATTAAGGGTCAGGGCCCACTTCGTTTCAGTATCAATAAATTGTCGTGGTTAGTTACAGTCTACAAGTTACATGTACAGTGCATCAATAAGAAGAATCTTTCCCTGTTGCCTGTGCTTTGGTTTTGTAGTGCTACTGCGTAGATTGGAAATAAACTCATCAATTTGCTGTTGGTGGACACACACAATCTCTGACTGTCACAACTCCCCCCCCCCCCCCCCTCTAACTGAACTAAAAATGGTAGAAGTCATCAGATTTAGACGAGACCCAGTTTCTACAAGGGTATTTAGTATGTGGCAAATTAAGGGCTCTACTCGTCCATTTGAGTTGGGTAGACACTCTAAAGGTGGGTGCAAGTAAAGATATCTAATGTAGGTATCCTATTCTCACCAAGATTTTATGACATTCCTGACACAAAGTATAAGTATGAAGTATATCTGAATAACTTTTTTGGAATTCCCGCAACTGTATATAAATCCGCTCTTAAGATCTATTATAGCACGGTCTTCGTAGAAGACTGTTTACTGATGCAGCTCTCGTATCAACAAGGTGTTACGGTAAATTTCAAAGAAATAATTTGAAAAAACCCGTAAAAGCGCGGTTTTTCAAACAAAAAATGGACTATTTGCTCCTCCATGTTGGACTATTTGTCTCCCACCTTCCACCACCTTGGCCCATGCTGCCCCACTTCGTTTTTCACCGTGTTACGCCTGGTTTTTTGCTGCCAAAAAGTTGTCGAGTTTTTCCATTTTACGCGAGTAAAAGTGAGAAGAAATATTTTTTAAAGCTTCTCCAATAATTTCGAACCAGTTTGTGGCAAAAAATCATGCGCCCAGCGCCAAAATCCGTTACGAATAAGGAATCGAGACGAGACGTGAGTACAAAAGTCGTCAGGGATTTGTTCTCCACTGTCGTCCCCGTGAGTATGCCTGCTTTTTCGAGAAGAAATACGGATGCACCGCCTTTTCATACTTTCCAGGATGTCAATGTCGACGAGATCCGGCAACAGACACAAATCCATGTCGCGGCACTTCTGCCCCCACAATTGGATCCCACTTTAGTGGATTGTTTTTCCACAGCGGCTACAAGAGCGGACGAGTTGGCAAGAAAATCACAAATTTTATCGGTCCAGGCACTTTTACCAGTGGCAGATGCCTTGAATCTTGTCTCCTCCCTTTCGGTGCCAGAGACTGGGCACAAACCTATATATTCATCACTATGGGATGCCTCAAGCTGAATCACAGCCAACCCCTTCAGGGAGTCCTGGATAAGAAAAAATAGACTACTACTGCATCTGCTACCTGAATATAGGGACACAGCACATAGCCAGCCCCTGGGTCAAACATTTTTGTTTAATGCGTCAGCCTCAAAATGGGTGCAATCGGCTTCCGGAAACACCATGCAGAAAAAAAGAGAGCATAGGTGACCAGAAACCCGGGACCCTCCAGTTCAGTTCAGGGAAACACCAGACGTCCCACAGGCCCTCCCTCCAGGGGCACGGCCTTCAGGGACCACAGGAGACGAGTCATGGGACGCCCCCTTCCAGAGAGGCAATTCCGGCCACACCAATAACTACACAGGTCAATACTATGGATATTAAAATTATTACGTTTCTGCTCTCTCCCTTTGCAGGGAGACTAGCTAGTTTTTTGCATGCCTGGAAATACATAATGGATTGACCCAATTTATTATCATGGGTTTCCGGATAAAAGTTACCTTTTGTCCGGAAACCCCCCCTAGAAGTACCTTTGCAAGGAGACTAGCTAGTTTTTTGTGCCTGGAAATATATAACGGATTGACCCAATTTATTATCATGGGTTTCCGGATATAAGTTACCTTTTGTCCGGAAACCCCCCCCTAGAAGTACCTGTAGCCCGATCAGTGTTTCCACCTGCAAATTGGCCATGGGTAGCGACCATGGTCAAGCAATTAGTAGAGAAAGTGGTAGTAGAAATTTGGCCAAACAACTCCGCATGCTTTATTTCACCTATCTTTATTATTCCTAAGAAATCAGGGACGGACTGATTAGTTATTAACCTCGATAAACTAAATACATTTCTGAATTTAACTCATTTTAAAATGGATGCCTAGCGTTCGGTTTTATCCATTATGACAAAAGGGAATGTTGGATCGAGTTTAGATTTGAAAGATGCATACTTCATGCTCCGGCACATTTAGTTTTTTCATGGGATAATGTCACCTATGTATTCACAGCATTATCAGTGGGCCTGGCGTCGGCACCCTTTGTTTTCCACAAGCTGCTCTACCCAGTTATGGCCAAGCTGAGAGACCAAAACATAACAGCTATTAGCTATTTGGATGACAGCCTATTTCTAGCGTCATCAACTATAGAATGCTTACGTTCAATCTAGACAGCAGCATCAATTTTTGCAGACTTAGGTTTCATAATCCATGAAACGAAAAGTTTACTAACGCCAGCCTCAAATTTTAATTTCCTGGGGTTCCAGTTCGATTCGCTTCAGATGACAATAGGTATTACGATTGATATTGTTTTAAAGCTAAAACGTTTGGTTAGGGGAATGCTAAAACCCAATCTATTATCTATAAGAACTCTAGCAAAAACAATAGAGTTTCTGGTATCATGCTCTCCAGCAGTACTGTACAGTCCTCTATTTTTCGCCACCTGAAAAGAGTAAAAACAATTGCCCTGAAGCGATCTGTAGGCGACTGCCACGTCCGCTGTGCTCTATTGAGCCATGCAAAACTCGATTTACATTGGTGGCTGAGCAAAATCGATATAGGCCCTACTCCTATCCGGATGGATCATTACGATACCGCTATCTGGACGGATAGTTCGGACTCCCGATGGGGTGGCTTTTGCCCACCTCACAGAGTCAGCAGCTGGTGGGGGCTCTGCCTCAGGGATCTACATATTAAAAAGAATTACTTGCAGTACGGGAAGTACTAACTCATTTTGCAAGTGACTGGTCTCATCAAAGTATTCTACTAAGAGTAGACAATATGACAGCAGTGGCATTAATCAATAAAATGGGCATGGTGGTTTTTTCTCATCTTCATGAGATAGCTGACCAAATTTGGAAATTTTTTGATGAGCGGAATTTGTGGATCCATGCCAAATATGTGGTGACAAAAGACAATGGCGGATGAGTTATCTAGGTTGGACCCAAGGTCATCTGAATGGGAATTAAACCAGCTGGTTTACGAAAATATAATCAGAATATTAGGGACTCCTTTCATTGACCTACTTGGGTCATCCCTAATTCACAAATGTGATTGTTTTCTCTCCTTCTGGCCAGAAGAAGGATTGTCCAGAGTGGACGCGTTCACCCATTCCTGGCTGAATGAGTTTTTTCTACGCCTTCCCTTCACCAGCTTTGTTACCAAGGGAACTTGGAAAAATTGAAACAGAAGGGGCCAGGGGCATAGTGGTCGCACCCAAATGGCCAACGCAGGCATGGTACTCGATCTTCATTTCCATGATAGATTCAAAATTATTCAAATTCGGCCCAGCTAACGACCTGCTTTCTGATCTTTCCAGGAACGAGATCCTCCGATCGCTGCACCATCTATGTGTAATGAAACGATTTTATCATGGAGTCGTGGGTGAGACGGGGAGTCCCACCAGAAGTAGCAGACACCTTGAGTAAGTCGTTAGCTCCATCATCTATACTTCAATATTACTCTACATACAAAGCATGGGGGGGGGGGGGGTTAGGTACATTTTGTGTAAGTGCCGGGATCCCAGCATCCTCATAGTTAACAAAACTTTGCAGTTTTTTGAGAACATACTGAGATCCTCTGATCAGTCGTACGGTTCATTCAACGTCCATCGAGCGGCACTATCATTAATGTCCAATTGTGACTTAGGATCAGGCCCCCTAATTAAAAGATATTTAAAGGAAATTTTCCGTTTAAGGCCCCCAGCCGCCAAATGGGACCCAACGGTGGTATTACAATATTTATCTGCATCAGAAGATAATTCAGTTTCATTCTTAGCTATAAAACTGTCGGTGATGCTACTGCTGGCATCAGCACAACGCCCCCAAACAATTTTTGGCTATCCTTAGAATGAACATTAGTTTCGAACCGAATGGATTGAGAATTTTTATTCCTACACTTTTAAAAACCTCCAGGCCAAAGGTGACAGCGCCATCCTTCTTCCTCCCAGTGTTTCCATGGGCGCCCAAGCTATGCCTCCCATCAATACTAAAACAATATCTAGAGGCTACATCACATTTAGATCACCAAGGTAAATTATTACTAACAACTAGTCCAACATTTAAGCCATTACAAGAGCCACTTTGAGCCGATGGGTGTCTACAATACCTACTTCAAGCGATGGGGATTGACATAACTAAATTCTCGGCTTACTCCACACGTCTTGCAACGGTGTCAGCAGCACCTAGGCGGGGAGTATCCCTCCCAGTCATTTTTAAGGCGGCTGGGTGGACGTCTAACTCTTCAATGTTTGCCAAAGTGTATAATAGGCCACTGTCCGTACAAGGAGAATTTGCATCCGCTATACTCAAAGGGACAGTATAATCATCATTGGGATGATCATCATCATTAAAATTTCCTCAACAAATATGTATTCATTGAAATGACTACCCATTTATTGTAATTCATAGCAAGGTGGGAGTCAGATAATGAGACTCATACTTTCGAAATGCATCAACTTTGGGAAATCCATCCCAAAGGATCCATATCCTGAGGTCCATGTCCATTGATTGAGGTTCATGTTTATTATTTATTATTAAGTCCAGCAAGAAACTACTCCATTTTTATGGTCATGGTATATAACAGCGGGAATTCCTTCCTGAAAAATTGATAATTACTTCTGCAACATCCAAACGTAATCATACATTACACATCATCCATAATGCATGTAATACGTAATGTAACAAGTATGTCTCCTTTTTCGATGCGTGTTCACGATTTGAAAATTAAAAATTCATAATACCAGTACCTACTCCTCCCCTCTTCTGGTCAGGCGGGCCTCGCCTCGACCCGACAAATAGGACCCAGTATATGATTGTCAGAAAAGAGGGGGGGGGGGGGGGGGGTTAAAACCACTAACCACTCACGGATGGCATAGGTGGGCATTTTCACTGGTCCCCTGCACACAATAAGGGTGTACCAGAAGTGAGTCAGAAATTTCGTAACCAACACATCCCCCCTCCTTCATTGGTTGGGTATATGTTGAGGGCCGCAGACAGGAGTTTCCTTTACCACTTCCTCTTCCGAGCAGGTGAATGGAATCTTTGAACAAGCTGCACCAGTAAACAGTCTTCTTCGAAGACTATTACAAAACTGAACCAAAATTTACTATTCAACTGTAGTAATTAAATAGGTATCTTCAAAAAAAAAAAAAAAAAAAAAGAAAAAAAAAAAAAAAAAAAAAAAAAAATTTTTAATAGGTTTAATTATTATATAGTTAATTGTATATATATAGATAATTATATATATATATATATATTCAAAATGGTGAGTCAGTTTCAATTTGGTCAATTTGGGAAACATTTACTAGTTTGCAAAAAGTCAATTTTTAATAGGTTTAATTATCATTACAAATGAGTTAATTGTGTTTGTGAAAGATTTACTCGTAATTAAGTTTGAGAAAGAGTTTATTATGATTGCAAAAGGGTTAATTCAGTTTGCTAATGCTACGTATCTGTAGTCTCGGTGAATATGTGGTCAAGTTATATTTGCGTACTATAAATGGTGCCATTTATTAGGTTTCCATCTCTTTCATAAACCAGGGTTCTGTGGTAGATGACTGAATTATGATGAATTATGTGTGTACTTACTCAATAAACATGACCCGACTAAATATGGTTTTCACGCACATCGCTATAACTTCATCTCAACCCAACTGTTGACTCACCCACATGTACTTCGAGAATGCCACTAGGTACTCTATTTTCCTCAGTACAATTAACTCATAATGGTCCAAATTCACTAAATGACATATTCACCGGTGTCGTAAATGTTATATATATATACCATCAAATTAACCGATCGCTTGTTCACCAAAAATCAAACATCACAAATAAAAGGCAGAGTTCATGGGACACCATTTTTGTTTTTTTATGGCAAAAATGCAGCAAATATTAAGTCTAGTATAATGTTGCTAGGAACCATCATTAATACTTGGACATATTAGCCAGCCAAGATCATTTAGGTAGGCATATTAAATAATTTGTCATGGATTTAAACCTACTTAATGCTAAATCTAGGTTCTTTGCCTTCTGTAGTACCAAATAATAAAGATACATAGGTACTTATGGGTATACTATATGAAAAACTTAGGATTTAAGCAGCAGAATGGGTAGGTACCCTTTCCGAATTCATAAATAATTCTGAATCATCACTAATAAGTCTTTGAGATAATCGAATAAAATAATCTATACATAATATATAGGTACGTGACTACATGAACTATTTTACTGTGATCAGTGTTTTGTTGGGAATGAGCGCAAAAAATCAATAATTTCAATATTCTCACTCTATCATGGTTATACGTGAGTGTTTTGTTCAAGGAGAACTCTCACAGTCGAAGAGGTTTGATTAAATCGGCCTCATAGGCCAACCGGTTGGAGTGTTGCACCTGAACAGAAATTTCTCCTTTGTAAGAAGGGACACGAGTTTGAACTCTGTCCAAGTTATCAAATATTTCTGGGCTATAGCAGTTGGTGTAGTCAGTAAATACCCGAATCAATATGAAATAATAATTAATTAAATGTCTCTCGAGCCAAATGACTGTAAACATCACATCACATTCCCTGACTTACCATCTTTCACTTTCTCACTCACTTGAGTCAAAACACACACCATGAAAATGACCTCGCTCGACTTCTGGACTTCTTCCAGTGTGCTGAGCCAGGGACTTGAAGTTTCACTTCGTTGTTCATTCGACGCCCCCAAACCAGCTAAGACGGCTGGTCTTTGACTCTGGGGAAAGGTTATGTTCAATGCAAACTCTCACAGTCGAAGAGGTTCGATTAAATCGGCCTCATAGCTCAAACCGATGGAGTGTCGCAACTGAAGAGAACATTTCCCCGGAGTCAACAACCTCTCAAAGAAGGAGGTAGAGTTCAATTGGACACCAATGTGTGATGAAGTATTCCAAACTCTTAAAGACAAATTGATTACACCCCCAATTCTTGCTTATCCAGATTTTTCTAAACCGTATATACTAGCCACAGATGGCAGCAAAGAGGATAGAGTAGTGACCTCTCTCAAGTTATAGAAGGAGTTGAGCAGGCCGTAAAGGCCAGGCAGAAGGCCGCTCTTATTGTGTGAGATCTCGAGCTTGCTGCCCTAGTTTATGGACTAGACCAGTTCCAGCACTATCTGAGGGGTGTCGAGTTTACAATCATAACTGACCATTCTACCCTATGGTATCTGAACACCCATAGAAATTTGAATTCCAGGCTTACAAGGTGGGCACTGAAGCTTAGTGAGTTCCACTTCACAGTCCAGCATAAAGCAAGAACAGCACATGGAAATGCAGATACACTATCAAGATGCTACATTTGCTTTACAGCAAAGACTCAGCATTGGCCCACTCTTCATGGGGAGGAAATTAAGGAGAAATTCATATTCAGTTGCAATACTCCAACTGGTTGAGCTATGAGGCCGATATAATCAAACCTCTTTGACTGTAAGAGTTTCCCTTGAACAAAACATGAGAACGTGCTACTTTTATTTATGTGCATTGGTGTATATAGTTAAGAACCTAATAAATTTAAGCGTTAGTGACTTTGCTCATTCTAAATTCCCATGGCTCTCTACTCACCTTCATATATCTTGTGGCGTAGAGATTTTCTATAACGATGTATGTCTCCAGTGTCAGTACCTACCCAAGGCAAGTAAGAGTTAGTTGTAATATGTATCTCAAACTGCCTGAAGCTTAGTTTGACATATTCTCTTTTCCAATACAACTACATAGGTACCTACCTACCAAGAGTTTTTCATGAATCGTCAGTACCTAACGTCTATTTTCGTCATTGCTGGAAAACTCTATTCTTGATTAACTGTCAAATGAACTAAACAATGAAGGATCTATTTGTAAGTCTATTAAATAGTAATAGTACACCTGGTTCAAAAAATATGTAGGACAACGGAAATATGGTGAAATGAATGAAAGATATGAAATAGCAAACAGTATTAGTCATGCAGAAATTCTTCACAATTATGTGGAGTGTGCAAACAAATTATAATTGTATATCAAGTACAGATAGGATGATGCAACTAGCTCTGCACGCTATTCATATAACGTTCACTGCCACCATTTGAAATCAGGTGGACCTTATCTCAATTACAGGAGGTGGTTGAGTGAAGATTTAACATCCTCTTGCTCATCGATGGAGTGCCTGGATCTATGGGTATGGAATTAGCTACATCGTCCTATCTTGGAAAAACTTAAATCTTGGAGAGGTATACAGCTTAAATGGCATCGGTGTTTTTGTGGAGACTAGCAGGTACGGTTGTAAACATGGATGGTTCGGAATAATCCTGCCCACCTCCAAAGTACATCAAGTTGTCTGACCCAAAATGGGTATATAGTGAAAACGATTCACTTACAGGTTACCGTCGGATATCGCACGAGGGGAGATACCGTCGATTCACTTACAAAGGGAGTGTGTGGTCAGTCGGGCCTGATCTCAATGAATTATTAACTGGAGTTTCTACATCAAAAATAAGATCGACAGAATGGGCCCTTTGAGCTTTGAGAAAAATTATGAAAAGTAAAAAAATGGCTCAATTCGGCGTTCACAAAACTAATGCTGCTCCCTCGTGTTTGAAAAAATTACCATGAAACCCACACCAATGTTTCTACATCAAAAAACATAGACTAGTGAATAGAGATTTTCCCGTTTAAGCCCCTGGGAAGCCAGAAAGCAGCTCGTAAAATATGGCTTACGCCATTACTGGATAAAGCACCAGCAAGCAACTCTAAAAAACCCACAACATAATTTTCAACAAATTTAGGAATCGTTAGGTCTTTAGAAAAGAATTGTCTGAACTGATAAAACTTTAATTAGTTTTACTTACTAATTACTTTAATTAGTTTTATCAGTTCAGACAATGTGCATATCCCCACAAAATTTGAATATTTCTCAATTCAAGTACAAATTGAACCCAGTACGACAAGGTCAAGACCAAGAGGTTCAACTATCAGACTATGTGTGTCTCTCCACACAAATTTTCACATTTCCCTCGATTTTAACATAATTGACGCAAGTAACATCTCCAAATATAACTGGTTATGACTGAGATGTTGAGGAGGACCCCAAAAAACTTATATTTAAACATAATACATTTCACCAATCAATAATAAGCTCAGAAGAGGCCAGGTGACGGCGAAAGCGTTCAGCCTATGATTAAACCACATTATTTGAGAAGCCTATAAAAATTTCTCTACCCTCAACACACCCAACCTACGAAGGACAAGGCAAAAATCCATAACTAATATAATATCTACTGAACTGTCAAGGGGAGAACTATTCAAGCACAGCCCCACAAGATATGTCACCAATTTGGTTGAACTCTGCACTGACAGTCTGTATGATTCGCTAAATTTTGGATATAGAGAAACCAGATAAAATCCCAGTTGATAAGTTGGGAAACAATGGAAAGGTGACATCAGGTGTCTGTTGTTAATCAACATGGGTTCTTAACATTAGTACAAAGCGCCTGGGGTCAGTAGACATTTCTTAACAGATGTCCTCTTTCTTCCACTTTTTTTTTTGAGTCTACAACCTGTATGTCTGGGCCTTCTGAATTAAGTCCTGCCAGTCAAGTTGGTTTGGCAGGGCAATAATGAATGCGCGCCATTCTTCACAACATCCACCCATCGCAGTTTTGGGCTCCCTACCATCTTAGGGAGTGAATCTCCACTTCAAGAAGCCTCCTGGTCACATACTTGCTGTTAGAAAGCAATTTTGTTAGCACAGGTCCTTCCCCCTTTGTTAACCCACAGTTCTCATTTTGCGATATACTGCCATTATTCGTCTCTTTAAATAAATTAACATGCTTTCCAATTGCCCTTTAGGTCATGGGCTCAGATAGGTCGTGATTTGCATTTGTGAAGTTTTTTTTTTTTTTTGGAAACAAAATTTTACCGCTGGAATTTTAGTTTTCGCAGTGTAATTTAGCTTTGCACGACCCCCAACACGTTTTTCTACCAATGGCCGCCGCAGCCTCAAATGCATTTCCTATCACGAGGTTTTCAGGAACAGGTCTTCAAACCTGAGAAATTTGAGTCATAGCTGTACTGGAAGATTTAGAGGTCGAGACGGCTTTAGGAAATAAACCCGCGGATGTAACCTTGGAATAATTCAAGAAAATGGATCACAAAGCACATAACATACTGACCTAGTGGCTCAGCGACAGAATCCTTCAAATGATAAAGGACAAACGTGGAAAATCATGGAAACTCTCAATAACATCTATGATCGTATCGGTTTGTCAACTCAAACTACTCTGAGGAATAAAATTATGACCTTAAATTTCGCTGTGGATCACTTTTGACTCACCTAGAGGAATTTGACACTTCAGTGAATGACTACCGCACGTAGGGTGGAACAATGTCAACCAACGAAGTCGTCTCAACACTTCTAGTATCAATACCTAGACCATATGGAAGAATTGTTTCCGGAATCTTATGTACAGCCAAACACCAGCCAAAATCACTTACGAGTTCGTTAAAAACGTACTCCTGGAAGAGGAAGGAAGAATCGGACATCAACTAAGGAATTGAGACGGAAATGGCGCCCCCAAAACAACTTTTTACAGTCGCGCTTATAATAGGAGAAACTAATATCGAGGTAACGATAGACAATTTATGAATACCCATGAATATCAATGACATGCGTGCGGAGAACCCGGTCATTTTCATAATCAGTGCCCCAATAAAGATCTCAAGATGTGGAACTATTTCGATATTCACCTAATTCCAGAAATTCAAGGTCACGCCCAACAGGTGGAAGAACGAAGCCATCTTGCTGAACTGCAAAAAAAGTTCCAGTCATGCAGCATGATAGAATGAGCGAATCCTCTTAAATCACCTATGGTGTGGTAATATGTTCAACGGTATTGAAATTTGGACAATTTAAGTAGGAATGAATTTATGCAATTTAAGTTACGTTTTTCAGCATAATTTTATGCAATTTTTTTTTAATTTCCTAGTTAATCATTGATAATTTTGTTTTGCCCAAAACTCTGCTAAAAATGATAACATTTACGATTTTTGGCTGTTTTTGCCATTTTTAGTAATTTTTTTTAAGTACATTTTTGAAATTTGACCAATTTAATTTGCTCAAAAATGGTTTGCTAAAGAACTCATCATTTCGTTTAGAATGCGTGTTTTTCTGGTGCAAGAACGGGATTTTTATCTCAATCCTAATGAGAGTTATCGTCTGGAATGACACACACACACATATATGTAAATATACCTATATATATATATATATATATATATATATATATATACAGGGTGTAAACGTTAAGGGGGGGACCACCAGCCAGAGGTCGATTTTAGAGGTCATTTCCGATCGAAAGTCTAGTGTTAATAGTACAAAAATTGGCTGTAGCCTTGTATAGCTGTTAAATCTTCAGTAGTTGCTCCCTACCACACTCCAAGTTTGGGTTAATATGACTCAACTTTTTTTCCCTCTCAGCAGGATTGCATGCGAAACATTGCTATGTTAAGAACCATAGTCGGGTCAGCGTAATAAGTTACGTGAGATGGTACCCGATCACCAGATGGGATGCGGGAAGAGGGGAAGTAGCAGTCTTATACCCCTTCCCTACCTCCTCCTCCGATCCACCACACACTTTCCGCTCCTGCCATAGGCATGCAGACGGTGGGGAAGTGTTAGATGAGTGTAGAGGGGGGGACGGACTGTGGTCAGCTGGTTTCCCCCTCCTCCTTGCCTTCCCGTAACTTCCTATGCTGACCCGACTGGTATATTATTAATTTTACCACCACTCGTTTAGTCTTTGATATCATGCGAACCCTTCCATTAAAAACTTTGTGACTTCAATCAGAATGGGCCATTCTCCACTAGATCGATAAAATATGACCATGGAATTCTACTATCAGACAGTAACTCATGTGCTTCTACTCTATGCCAGTGATGATATTTCGTGTTGTACTGAGTTCAAGCTCAGTTATTGCATCCTCATAAGTGCTGTGCCACTACAATTAATACATTTCAGTTATCACTAATGGTGAATTGACTTGTTTTTACAACCTAGGCTTAGGCCATCTGGTGGGCTTTTAGATGTTGCCTTGGAGCGGTGTTTACTGTTTGGTTGCTGCTCCTTAGGTGGTGGAACACTAGAATAACAACCATGCTGGCTGAACGTCTTCAACCTCAACGAATGGGTGGCTGGCTGGCCTGGTAAACTGAATGTTGCGTAAGGGTATATATCATAACTTGAGCCACCTGGAATAATATAGAAAAATAGGTGTATTATGTTCATAAATACCAATAAAATAAATAAAATATCATAAAACTTTCTAGGCGCGACACATCAGCATTTGATAAATTTCTCTAGAAAAATGTCGAATTTGACTTGGAAACGCAATTTTTATAGTTTACTTCTTTTTTTTACCTTGAGGGTCACCAAGTTCGACGTTGCGTTCTCTGTCAGGGTAAGTTTCTCTGGATAAGAATGTTTGTATACCACGACCATTAAATGCAGTCTCTGATATAATTTGGTCAGTGGAAAATGTCGTGCAAATTTCTACAAGTCAAACAGTAAACAATGCATATAAGATAAACTCTGAAAGTAAATCAATGAACAGTTTATGCTACCTGGTACCTAACTGCCTAAATTATGAAATAGTACCATTTTATCGTGTAAATTGATATGGAAGATACTGTAATTAATTTAATTCATAGTAGGTCTTTCATGAAGAACGGATCCTAGAATGTTATCACGGATTGAAATCGTGATCAGTTCCTTCCTGCCTGGCTTTATAACCAGTGAAGAGACATTGCCATTGGACTATAGCTGGTTTCATATGGAGTGGAACTAGCACGGAAAGCATAAGGAAGGAACGCAATCTGATTGGCTGTGGAAAAGTCCAGGGATTTAATCACTCAACAATGTTGCAGTAAATTAAGGTGTCTACACTGTTAGATGGCAAACTCGTATCTTAATGCCAGTAATCAAATCTGCAATGTGTGGGGGATTACCTACTCAGTTCTTCTAACTACATCAAGTATACAGGGTGTCTACAGAAATTATGAGACAAACTCAAGGAATCGATTCTAGAGCTCATTTCTGATCGAAAGTTGCTCATAGAGATTTCTTTTTAAACGCTTTGATTCGAGTTATTCAGTTTTTAAGATTTTTTCGTGTTTTGTACCTCATGAAATTAAAACGGCCATAACTCCCTCTACAATCACAGTAAACTCAAAACTAAGAAGTGGGGTGGATTGATCCACTTAAACTTCCTGCCATGGGGGGACAAAGCGGCTCGCACGTGTTCAATGTGCAACCTGAATAAAAGAGAGGACGTGGTCAACTTCATAGGCATTTGTCCGATTTTGTTGGAATTCCGAGCCAGGTGGCTGGGGTGTGGAACTCTATCCAGGGAAGAGGGCATAGAGCATTTTAAAATGCCTTTGATCTCTAAGTTGGCGGGCTATTGACGTGACGCCTGGCAGTATCGATGTTTTCTGGTCCAGGAATTTAACTACTGACAATACTAATTCATTGTACTCATGCACCACAATTTATAAAGTGTTCATTACGACGGAAACATGACAATATAATT
The DNA here is from genome assembly GCA_030762985.1 of Adelphocoris suturalis. Classification (NCBI taxonomy): domain Eukaryota; kingdom Metazoa; phylum Arthropoda; class Insecta; order Hemiptera; family Miridae; genus Adelphocoris; species Adelphocoris suturalis. The sequence goes on from CM061051.1 coordinate 26,048,453, forward strand.
GATGAATAAACGAACTTCCTAGTGAAGTTCATTTATAATTATGTTAGGGTCACTAGAGGGTGTTTTATTAACAATTGTAGAGGCCTTTGCCAAGCATTGGACAGAGCCCATCAGGAAGACCCGGAAGACACCACACATTTTTGCTTACCTGGTCATTGAGAATTCACATTACCATTTCCAATTTTGGAAACTATGAGGAGGTTATATTAAGTCTTGCACCCCTCCATGAATTCCATTTGCCAGCACTTACCAGAGATCAGGATCTCAGCCCTCTCCCCTTTCTCGGGACCCAGAAAAGGGTATCATTATTTTAAAAAAAGGGGGGGGGGGGGGGGGGGACACAACTCACGAATGGCATAGGTGGGTAGGGAGAGTTGGACGTTTTTGGTGCTAGACAACTAGGAAACCGTGTACGTCGAGCTGAGGCGAGCACCTGATGCTTGTTTTTCATCTCACAGTGGGTCAGCTGCAGCCACTTGACCAACTCTTTCTCAACCACCCCTCTTTGCAACAGGTGAATGAGGAACTTTGAACGTGCTGCATCAGTAAACATTCTTCTATGAAGACCGCACTACAATTCCTAGCTCAACTTACCTATTTGTAGAATTATATTAGGTTGCAGTAGAATACTATTTGCCTCCCACCCAGGCTGGCGCCTTTCTCCCCCCCCCCCACCCACTCATTCACCTGTACTATACAACACGCTTTTAACTGAAGATGGCGTCGCTCCCAGGACGGTAGGGAGCGAGGAGGCGCAGGGTGACCAACAGAACACTGCGAATACTGCTTTTCATTTTGAAAAACTACGCCTTTGCGGGTGTTATCAAAATAATTTTCTTTGAAATACCACCACAACACCTTGTGCACACAACAGCTGAGTAAACAGTCTTCTCTACTGCAACTTACCATAATTCTACTCAATCTTTCCCAAAGGTAAGTGGAGCTAGGAATTATTGAAATTAATAATAAACCAACATGAAGTGTTGTGGCTGGGTGTGATGAATTTAAATGATTTTGCCGACCGAAATGAATTATTCCAAATAACTACATTTTATGGAGAGTTGGACATCTAAACCAATAAAACCCTAAATGAACGTGAACCCTACATGGCCGGATTATCTTTTGATCGAAACCACAGCTGGTCACTAAACCAAAGCTCTAATTACTGGAGATTATGCCCTTAGCACTAATTGCTGGACTTTAAGCCCATAGCACTAATTGCCAGACACAGAGCTTCTAGCCCTTTCTAATAGTCGGACTATCAAGATTGTAGCTCTAATTATCTTGGACCTAGATACTGAAGTACTGCAGTTTGTGTTGAAAATTATAAAAAAAGGAAAGAATGAACTGAACTAAGAAGAATGACGGATCAAAGATACCGCAGCTTAAGTGTGGAAGAAGGCTAACTTTGATAGTGAGGTTTGAGGAAGGCTGAATGAGAAGGCAAGTTGTTATTAGTTTACGGCTAGATCATAAGCAGAGCCGACGGCTCTGAGTCGACAAGCAGAGCTATTTAACTGGTCCACCCCACAGGCGCTCTTTCCTTTCCAGGAATCCTTTTTCCCTTTCTATACTCTGCTTCTCATTCAGGCTCTGGTCGTGTTTATTGGAGAAACTGACAAGCTACAAAGGTTGGGCACGACAGGAAGTCTGATGTTTTCAAGTGTAAAGTAAAATAATTAGTATTTTAATTGTACGAAGTGATATGGCAAAACTCCAAACCGTTAACAACTTTGATTAGGAAAAAAAGCATATCTACCTGATGTGTCACTTCCTTTATGAACACTTAAAGAAGACGGATCTTTACGTCCAGGAGATGGTGAATAAGCATGACTGCCCTGCTGATGATTATTTCTCTTATTTTCCAATTCCATAAGGGCCTTTGATGAAGAGTTGCTCCTACAAAAATACCTGTAAGATGAAATAGTTAGTTGGGTAAAATGCAGCCATTTTGTATCGCCACAACGTTCTGGTTCGTATATCCACAATGTTAGGCACATAGCTTATTGGAGTGACGAATCTATATCTCTATCTCTACTATTTTAAGAATGGAGCTCTAATATTTTAAGAATTAAAATGTATGTCGCTTTCACGGCCAAACACTGAGTGGTGGGAGTATACGAGTGGGGGAACAACATCCGAGCAACATCCCCTACACACATTAAGCCTACTCTTAGTGATCTACCGTTTCCAATCATTGTACAAGTCCCACTCATCAGTAAAAGACCATCGCATCTAGACAGCCACACCTTGCAAGCAACCTAATGGGGGGGGGGGGGGGGGGGGCTTGCCCCCCCCCCCCCCCCCGGGGGGCTTGCATATGGAGGCGAGGGAAGTGAGCCCATAGCTGCTAGTTACATAATAAGTATGAAACTCAGCCTGTGAGTCTGTGTCGCTTTCACAGCCGAACAGACGAAGGGATCTGAACGGGGGGTTTTTTTTTATCGTGAGCGGAAATCTCCTGGTCAGAATATAGGCAATTTCAAAAATTTCTAATCCCACCCGAACCATGGGCTGGAGGACAGGAGGAGCCCCCTTTTAATGCGTGTTTTTTTCCCAAGCGCCCGATCTTCTATCCGCTGCCACATTAAAATATGATTGAGAGCACTTCGTAGGTCAGCCACAAAGATACGTTTCAGGACCCGTAGAACACGATGGTGCCGTCAAAATCGGCGAAAGATGCTGTTTTCCCGTAGAAATCAGCGAGACTATGTGGGAAATGACGACAAAAAATTAGTTCCCCGCTATGGTTTTTTCCGCCTTAGACCCAGTAAATTTCGACAGTTTTTGCTCGGGTTGATCTTAGAATGTTCGTTGAAGTTCTAATCTGGTCCCATGGGAGTTTCGAAACATGAAATGCTTTTTTCCGATTGTATTGATCGAAAATGTAGACGGAAACATTGGTCAATCTTCCTTATTTATTCTATCGCAACTCAATTATCTGACCTTTGCCTTTAAACCTGTTGAAGGAAGGAACCTCTCACGTTTGAAATACACTTAAACAGAATAATAGACGGGGAAACAAATACGTAGAAACATTCATCATCTGACAGTTCTGCTAGTACTGAAATGTTCTTAAAACTAAACTTTTCGAGGTTCCACATAAGGTGCTGCCTTTGATAGTCTTTTCCAACAGAAAAAAACGTCCGCCAAGTTGGGTAGCCAGTATAGCTTTCTCACGTACAAACATTTAACCCGGTAGTTCTGCTAGTACAGAAATGTTCTCAAAACTAAACTTTTCGAGGTTCCACATGATCTTTATTGGATAGCTGTTCTACGCAAATAGTCTATCTTTATTAAACCTAATAAACTTTTCGTGGTCCCACATAGAAAACGCAGCAAATTATTACACAATGTCCCTCTCAACAGTAAAGACCATCGCTTCTATACAGCCAAACTGAGCGAACGAAGCGAGCAACACCCCCTACACATTTTAAATCACCCTTAGTGATCTGCTGTTTCCAATCATTCTACATGTCCCACTCAGCAGTGACCATCGGATCTATACAGCCATACCGAGCAAGCGAAGCGATAGATAGGTAGTAAGATATGAACTTAGTATTACAATACACATGTTTGGTTGTTAGTTGTGTGTTTGGTTGGTTGCAATTATGTGTTTATATCAAAAAGTTGGTTTCAGTCTGGTTAGAGATTTCCTTTTGAGTTTGACTTGTTATTGTTATGAAATATATTCATCAAAAAAGAAAAAAGGATATCTTTAACATCACTTATATGAGACAAAAATTATGTTTCATTCTATCATCCAAGCTTTTAAAATGTTTAGTAGTGTTACTGTGTGAAAAAGATAACCCAAGAGCCAAACACTTATACAATACATATCAGGAAATTCATTCAGGATGACAGGCGAGGGGTGGCGATTTAGTGACATACTTATAGCCATTGCTGAGCCCGTAGACACCTGCTGCCCTCATTTCCCTGCCTGTCATCCAGTGTTCCTACTGTCAGAGTGTCAGAGGTGAGTGCCTGTGTTTTCTCCAACCCCCTAATAATACAGGAATATAACCAAAAAAACTTACGATTTTTTATTTTTTGTTGGGTTTAATTAACATCTTACAAGGCAATTTTGGAAGTCTGGCTAGTAAAAAAAACCATACTAACCTGTACCGGACGCGACAGTAACAATGAAAATGGCACAAACCGAAAGGCCTATCACATCGATAAGTAGGACTTTTGTGATAGTCCAGTGCCGGAAGGCAGTTGAAGAAGTAGTAGAATTTATAAACTGTATTTTAGTTGAGAATTCCCAAATGTCATAAATGGTGTGAGTTGGAAACTGTGCGAGTAAAGTTGTAGAAATATATTTAAGAAGAAGCCAACTAATAAAAAACACCAAAAATAGCTAGATGGTCAATGAGGAAAATTAGTGGGTAGGAACGTATGGACTTGGAAATTAGCTAGTCTGAAATTTTCCAAGGTTGGGAAATCAGAGAGTTAAAATAGAGAAGAGTAAAGAAGAAAAATATGCAAATCAAAAATAATAAGAAGTGGAAATAATTGGAATTTTAGTCAGTTGAAAAATTGTACCTGCAAAAACTTACAATCAAACATACTCAAAATGGAATCGAGAATTAGAAATTTTCCTAATTCTTCCCCCTTTAAACATGTACTAGTTAGACATTTTCCAAGTTAGAATATTGAAAAGACCTATTGTGAAGATGTCAAATTGGCAAGTTAGGAGTCGAGCCATTTGAAAAAACATTTAAAAATTGTAACCAAAGGAATACCCAGTTTGAAAAATTTTCAAGTTGGAAAATAAAGGGGTTAGATAATAAAAGTGGAGAATTCTTTGTAAAGAAAATCATAAGGTGAAAAATTAGCAACTTATAAATGAAGCGATTTCAGATATTGTCCAAAATAGATACCTATCTAAAATTATTCAAAAGTTGGCAAATTGGTTTTTCTGCCGATTTTCCAAACTGGCTGAAAAAGTTAGCCCCCCCCCCCCCCTCCCATTCTACAAAGCTCCCTGGTGTGACGTCCCTGATCTCAAATTTTGGAATGGTGCCTTCGTCAGGCCTTTCACACCATTTTTTCTAACATGGGTGAGTAGTTCCTCATCCCATTGCTGATCAAACTATTACGGGATGATACACTAAAAATACTTAGGTATATGAATTTATAGCATATTACCTAACAGAACGTTTTGAATTCTAAAACCTAATGAAACGTTTCAGAATTATTACTGAAAATTCAATGAGATCAATAAACATGTGAACACAAAAAATTAATTTGTATATATTTTCAACACATTAATAACTGCTAAAATGAAACTTCTGTTCTTTACATATTCAAATGCACCTTGGAATGAATGGACATAAATAAATCACAGAATTGGTCAATGTATTCTTACATCATAGGAATATGCTCGTACCTTCTTTTGACATATAGTGTCAAACAACCAAATACAAGGGTAGCACAAATCATTGCAGAGGCCAAGGGAGCTATTAGGTTGTAAGAAAGAATGGAATTGGATGTATTTGCTGACGAATCCTCAGGAACAAGATCTGAAATGAAAATGTGATATTTTGGTTAGGTGTTTTGTGGTAAGACATGATAGAAATGAGAAGGTTCCTAAAGGATAATCCAATTGGGATAAGGTACTTGGGACCCGGGCCTTTTTATGCTAAGATGTAAGTAACTGGTCCTCCCAATTAGATCAGGCTTCAACAATTGAATTGAAGATGCTGGGGGATTTGATTATCTATGGCGAGCCACACCGGATGCTAACCTGATAAAGTCAAGAGGATCGAATTAGTGTGACTCTTTAAGTGACGCTACTTATCTTCAAGTAACGCTAAACCACCAAGGGGATTTTTCTGCATATCCCGTGTGTTCAGTTTCCAGCATTTCTAAGTTTTCTAGTTCTTTTCTTATACAAAAAAGGTTTTGAAATGCCAGATTTTGTAAATTAATTTAACCTGTACAAGAAATGAATATCACTATAATCGGTGTGTATGGTTACTTTGCGATAAGGAGGAAGAGATGAGATTGGTAGGTTTGGGATAAGACGACGTCTTTTCATTCTATCATTTATTAATTTCTTCTCAAAGTAAAGGCCCCTGTCTTTAGACAGGGAGCCCCATTAAATTCATATCTCCCTCCCACATGGTGGGCAGGAAAAAAGTCCCTCCGGGGACACAAAAACCCTTAGTGGAGGGCGCGGGAAATGATATCCCTGACTCCGAAGCACGCCAGGCACCCTCGGGTGCACTCGCGGCGGAGGACGAGGGGGTATACAGTACCCAACCCCATCCTCTCAATCAGGGCAATCAAGCCCTTCCTTCACAGGAGGTTACCAGAGAAGTCTCCCCTGGTATGATGTCCAGTGGATTCGCGCCCTCGGGTAGCGCACCATTGGCGTCATCGGATGGGGCAGACACAGGTGCCTCCTGTTCCACTAATTCAGGAAATCCCCCTCTAGGATTCTTGTTTTCCCAATCCTATGTCGCTAAATCGGGATTATCTAAAAACGCACAGAAGTTACGTAAACGGAGGTATAAGATCGCCCAATACAAGGCTAATGCCCCCTCCGTAAACTCACGCCTCGGCGCCTTAGGTCCCTCCGGGGAACCTTCTGCTATTAAGGAACCCTCTTCGGAGGCCCCTCCCTTAGAAAAACGCGCTAAAAGCGCTAGCGAGGATGCTGAACAAGTCAGCAAAAAACCCTCAGCTATGGACCTTAAGGTAGTTATCACAAAAATAGATGATAGTCGTATATCCGCCGAGGAAGCCGATATTATTGAGAAACACCTCATTATGGAGGGATGTTTATTACAATCAGTTTTACCTGATTCTTCTCCCCTTTTTAGAGTGAGTTGGTGCGGTTTGACGCAGGATAGCACTTGGTATCTCATAACCTGTGCTAACAGCTATACCGTTGAGGTTATCACCTCAGGTATGGCTGAGAAATGGGAAGGGAGCGGTGTCCGGGTTAGGAAATACCTAGACATGCCAAAACCATGCCAAATCTCCGCCTACATTCCTAGGGTGGTTTTCGATAAAGAGGACATGCTCTTTGTCCTTAGGGCACAAAACAAAGGCCTTGGCCTCCACTTTGACCAGTGGAACATTAGAATTTGGGATAGAAAACCCACTGGAGGCGTCTACCTTAAAGTAGACGTACCTGAAGATGATGGCAAAATAGTACAAACCATCAAATGTCTAGGCGTTGGATCTAGAGTGCAGGACTTCAAAGTGTCCTGGGAAAGAGCGGTTGATACTGATATGGAGGTTGATCCTCCTGCTCCCGCTCCTCCTCTTCCACCCTCTGGTGGATCAAAAGTCGGAGGGGGTGGAGGGTTGCCTCCTCGGGAAGGCTCCCCTACTAGTAAGGGGAGAACCCCGAGAGCCCCTGGCGGCCCCCCATCTCTCTCATCATGGCCATCCCTTGAGGAGGCCATGAGACCTTCTAAGCCTCCCTCCTCCACTCCCAAACGAGGACGTGAGGCTACTAAGTCACTCCTTACCCCCCCTGATAAAAGACAGGGTATGGAGTGTAGCTTGATAGGGGCCCAAGTTGAACTCCCCTTCAGGGAAACCCCTCCTGATGCCCCTTTAGATGCTTTAGATGCTACTCATCACAATTCTCCGATAGAGTCGGATGACTCCGCCTCACCAGGGTCTACCCAGTCCCTGGTGACAGTGAGTAATCGGACTCTGTCGGATATAGAAGAGGACCTTCTGTCCTAAAAGTTAATGGGCTTCACCCATTCCAATAACAAAATTTAATTGTTTTTTCTCATTTTTCTTTTCTTCACAAGAAAATAAAAATAACGTAAATTAACGTAAATTTCAAAACTTCAGGTAAATACTCCTTTCGTTTCTCTTCAATAAATTCAATAAATTAAAATGAAAATGAAAGTATGTCAAATAAATTTACAACATTCAAAGACTGCTACTGACGACATTATGCAATACGTCACCCAAAACAACATTGACATTGTTCTTATACAAGAACCTCATGTATTTAAGCATAGAGTAAGAGGTCTAAACCTCAATACATATGATCTTATCTATACCTATTCAGACGGTATTATACCTCGTTCTTGTATTCTTGTCCACAGAAAGTGGGGGGCAACTCCCATTTCCTGGAACAACAACAGGGACTCTACATCTGCTCTCATCTCTACGACGAATAGAGATGGCAGTGTGAGAAGCACTGTCTTCACCTCCGTCTACTGCCCTGGGGACCGACGGACGCCAGTACCCCTCTCCCTGGAGGAACTCACAGCCTGGAGTCAGGCCAACAACCACCACAGCGTCATCGGCGCTGATTCCAACGCCCACTCCACCACATGGGGTGAAAGGTACACGGACACTCATGGTGAGGCATTTCAAGATTTCATACTTTCAAACAATCTTAACATTTTGAATGTAGGAGACACTCATACATTTAGCGGGGGTAGAGGGTCTTCCATAATAGACATTTCCCTCGCCTCAGTAGGTATTCATAACCAAATTCACCACTGGACAGTCAGACCAGACACAATCTTGTCCGACCACCGGTTAATCACGTTTGAGATCGATTTTCCAAAACCACCTATTATAACAGTACAAAATCCCCGCAAAACAGACTGGGAGTTATTTGAAAATAAACTTAGGGAATTATTATCCTCCTTAGCTTGGGACATAAACAACAAAAACTCCCTAGCTCAATCCACTAAGCTTTTAGTAGAACATATAAACACCGCTTTTAACACCGCCTGTCCTCCCAAACTGGTAAAGGCTAAAAACAAGCCTTGGTGGACAGGTGAGTTAAAAACTGCGCGTCGGGTATGTAGACGCTTACAAAGAAAGGCAAGGCGCACTAAGACACAACCCGATAGGGATGCCTTCCACCTAAGTAGGTCAAAATACAGAACCCTCCTCAACCTAAACAAAAGGAAAAGCTGGAAAGAGTTCTGTAAAACAATAGAAACTACTAAAGACTCTGCTAGAATCTTTAAAATACTTCAAGATGAATTTTTTCCTAAGTTAGGACTATTAAGACACCCGAGTGGCAATTTTGCCACCAATGAATCAGAAGCTTTAGACATACTTGCCTCTACTCACTTCCCCAACTCTATACCCTATAGCGAGGGAGATACAACCACTGACTACCTCAGTTACAACCATGATTCAGACTCTTTCAGTAGAAGAATCATCACCCACGAGAAGGTAAAATGGGCCACCTTCTCGATGAAACCATACAAAGCATGCGGAGGCGACGGCATACGTGTCGTATGCCTACAAAAGTCCTACTCTCTTCTCGAGAAATATCTCATAGACATCTTGAGAGGCATGCTACGTTGGGGTTTTGTTCCCCCTTCCCTTCTGGAAACAAGGGTCATCTTCATCCCTAAAGCTAGTAGACCTGATCTCACAGATCCGAAATCAGTCAGACCTATCAGCCTATGCTCTGTTATCATTAAGATTTTAGAGAAAATATTAGATAGATACATTCGGGACTCTATCTTAAATTCTAGACCCCTAAACCACCTTCAATACGCTTACATGGAAGGTAAATCTGTCGAAGGGGCTCTACACAATTTAGTAGGCCTCATAGAAAAAACCATATTCACCGGTGATTGTGCCACGGCAATATTTTTCGACATTGGCGGAGCCTTCGATAATTTGTCGTGGCCAGCAATACAGCTAGGGCTCGAAACCAGAGGAGTTGACTCCCCAATAATCCACTGGTGTAAATCGTATCTATTAAATAGAATGATCACCTGCTCTTTAGGTAATACTTCCAAAAGATATAAAGTTCAAAGAGGCACTCCACAAGGGGGATCACTGTCTCCCCTCCTTTGGTGCCTAGTAGTTGACGACTTATTGAATGCGTTGCTCACTCTCTGCCATCATGCACAATTTTTTGCGGATGACGGGGTTGTCCTAATCAGGGGCTCAAACCCGACGGATATCACGAGAAATGCCAACACCATACTGAGACTCCTTGAACAATGGTGTAGAAATAAGGGACTATTCATTAATCCCAATAAAATTGAAATCATCACTTTCTCAAGGAAACGACGTCCCCCACAAATAACAGGACTGTCATACCTAAACACCAACCTCACACCCTCCAGTAAGGTGAAGTACCTCGGTATTATACTGGATTCCAAACTCAATTGGAAACCACATATTGAATGGAAGGTCAAAAAAATCACCAATAGTCTTTTCTGTGCGAGGAGAGCGATTGGAAAAAAGTGGGGACTTACCCCCAAAATAGCCCACTGGATTTACCAAGCCATCATCCTACCTAGACTCCTATTTGGGGTGGTGGTGTGGTGGCCGGGCATTAAAAACAGCAAAATCCTGGGCAAAATCGAAAGATTAGCCTGCATGCTTATCAGTGGAGCTTTCCGCACTACCCCAACTAGGGGCATTCAAATTATCCTTGGACTAGCACCACTGGATACTCTCGCAATGGTCTTTTCCATGCAAGCCGTGGTTAGGTTGAATATTTTGGGAGAATGGGTGCATGACACAAGTCATCTCTCTCACTACACACAAGTAGGACACACCTACATCAAACAAGCTACTAATGCTTATGCACCAGAAACCCTCATGCCCTCTGATGAAATGAAGAGGAGATTTTTCTGGAACTTGAAATCCTCCTTTGAAATAAAAGACAGAAATGAGTGGAACAATCAACAAACCCCTGTTGACACTATAGACACCATACATTGCTACACCGATGGTTCTAAGATAGACAGGGAATCTGAACCTTCCTCTGGTGCTGGTGTTTTCATTCCCAGCCTCCAAGTGGCACATTCTTATAGCCTTGATAAATATGCGACTGTATTTCAATCAGAAATATATGCTATCAATAAGTGCCTGGTCACCTTACATAACCACAACACTTCTAACAAAAACATTCACATTTTTACCGATAGTCAGGCCAGCATCAAAGCACTCCTGAACCCCCTTACGACCTCAAAACTGGTCTGGGAAACAAAGCAACACATCAACAACCTGTTTCCTAGTAACAACAGAATATCCATAAAATGGATTCCTGGTCATGAGAACTACGAAGGCAATGTTAATGCGGACGGCTTAGCGCGGGCTGGCTCGGGACAACAGTTTCTCGGACCATCTCCTGCCATCTGCATTTCCAAAAATGCCTGTAAAGCAAAAATTAAAAACTGGGTCACACAAGACCTCGACATTCTCTGGAGCAAGGAAACTGCTAGATATAGACAAACCAGAATGCTCGTTACTTCTTTCAATCCCAAACGAGCACGCTGGCTTCTAAGCAAAAGTAGAAATTCTATTAGAACCATGATTGGGATCCTCACCGGACATTATGATTTCCGCAGGATGCTAAATATTATAGATAACAATATCTCACCTATGTGCCCCTGCGGACTCGAGGAAGATTCCGCAGAGCACTTTCTTTGTAGATGCGACCGGTACTGGAGATCCAGAACGGAGGCATTTGGGCATCATATCATTGAACGGGCTTCCCTCAGAGACATTGAGTGGAAAAGAATCAAAAAGTTTGCTGATCTAAGCAAAAGGTTTGCTTGCGACGACTCCAACTCGGGGTAACCTGCGGAATCCTCTTTTAAATTAAAGGGGCCTCATTTTGAGGGAGAGTATAAGCCGTTCATGGTGCCTGAAACTCTTTTCCAATGGAAACCCCGAGCAGTGAGTGAGTGAGTGAGTGAAGACGACGTCTTAAGCGGCCCATAGACGATCAATATTATTGTGCAATTTGGATTGCACAATACTTTGACGGCCGCCCACAGACGCTCAATATTATTGTACAATAAGTTTGTTTGTGCAATAAATTGAATCGTGTGGGGGTGATATTGACGGTTGTACAATATTTGGCACAATCACGAGCACAGACGATCAATTTGCTTGGCAACAGGTTGTGCAAACAGTCCTCGCCAGAACTTCATTCGGTGAAGATGTTGAGTGGAACTGAGTTGTGTGCTGTTGCTATTGCTGTAGCGGTAAGTGCAAAGAAGAGAAAAAAAGAACAGAGCTCGCGAAAAGGGAGAAAAAGGACCAAACAGTGGTTCATTGACAGGGAGAAACACACCCACGAAACATTACTGAATGAACTGAGAGTTGCTGAACCAAATGATTTTCGCACTCTTCAATAAATTCACAAATAAATTGTTTATCCGCTCTCTTGACAACCATGACGACGCGTTCACCACTACTAGATGAGACAGACTGACGGGATATTGCGCAATGTTGCCTACAGACGGCACAATTCTTTCCCGTTTGCACAATATATTTTCACGGATTTGAATTTCACGCAATATATTGCACAACCTTTCAATGTCGTCTACACACGATCAGTTTTATTGTACAACCCGGGATATTGCACAATAATATTGATCGTCTATGGGCCGCTTTATGTACAGGGTGGTATAAATCTGTCTCATTTTAAAAATGGCTAAAAATCGTCAAATTTATAATTTTTTAGCAGCATTTTAAACAACAGAAGTTTATCAACGATGAACTAGAACATAAAAAAAAAAAAATTATACATATATACATATATATATATATTATATATATATATATATATATATATATATATATATATTTATTCACAAAATTATGCTGAAAAAGAACTTAAATTTCATTAATATTTTCCGAAACATAGATGAAACTGCAAAAAAGCTAAAAATCCAAAACCGTTTTTGAATGGCAGAATATTATTTAGAACGAAGTTTTTGCCATAACATTGGTAACTAGTTAACAATTTGTTTTCACTCAAAGCTCTTAATTTTCAAAACAATATGACATAGGTACCATATAGTACAATAATTTACAAATATTCGCTCATACGATCATGCTGCGTGACTGTAACTTATTTAATTTGCTTAAAACTTAGTATCAGGCAACCCAAAAATGCTCTCCAAGTTTCACTTGGATATCTCAAAGATTGTGTAAGAAAGTTGGAAGGGGGGGAGGGGGTTACTTTGGGAAACCCCATTTATTAAAATTAGTAACAATTCATTATGTTGAACACTAATGGCAGTTCCATTAATAGAGTTTAATAGCACCCCATACACAAACTTCACTGTCTCATGATCTGATACTACCTACTTATATAGTTCAATGTGTCATTAAGCATCGTTTGAAGAACCTCATACTCACAGAACGATGAGTGATTTTGATGAAGTGAAAATAAAATAGCTTTTTTCACTTTTTTTTCAAACCACGATGTGTTGATATGTTTGCAAAGAATTTAGCAAAGTTCTCCTGAAATAACAATTCATAACGCTTAGCTAGACTAGTAATCTATCTAGTAAGTATTGCCTACCTCCGTTGATCATACGAGTAGTAAATGCGTACTCATGTTTATATGATCCAGCATCAGTGAACACTGTTAAATGAATTTTATAATGAGTAGCGGGAGTCAGTTCATTGATTTGAAAGTCATCAGAAGGTGGTATCTTGTCACTTATTGTAGTCCAATACGTCTGATGCATGCTTTTGTAGGATATGACAAAATATAATATTGGACAGCCATTAATTGGCCAGCTATCCAAAAAAAGAGTGACGGAGGTAGAGTTCACCAATAGGAAGTCATTAATTGGTGCACCTGGAGTTGGTACTGAAAATGATAAAAATTATAATGTAAAACATCGGTAGAAAAAAACACAAAAAACAATCAAAGTAAAGTGGGTCATAACGCAATATATTTTTTACTTGGTGAAAAGAAAAATTCAGATTAACAGTTCAACGTAGGTAAAACCTGCCCATATGGTTAGGTTAAAGTGTGTTCTTTAGGAACAGAAGTGCCTGGGATTCAGAAGCTTCGAACCAATATATTTTACCACATTAACGAGATTTGAGTTGGTAATGATTCGAAGGTAAGTCCATTTTAGCCAAAACAGATTTTTGAAAACAAACTATCAGATAATAAAAAAAATGTTTATAGAAATATACATTGAACTAAAACCACTTCTCATAATCACGCCTCCAACCACATATTGGCTTACAAAATATAACAGATAATACAAAAGAGTGGAGTTTTTCTTACATCCTCCTTTGGTCCGTACTTCGATTATGTTACTGTTGTCACTCTTGCCCACTTCATTGACTCCTTGTACAGCAATGACATACATAGTGCCACATTTCAGTTTCTTCAGGCGATAATTTGTTTGATCAGCTTCTAAACTAACTCGAGACCAATCTTCATCTGGTCCTCTGTAGTGAAGAATGAACTCTGCATCATAATACAGACATTTATTAATTTGAAATTATCAAGAGAAGTATGTATGATGAAATAGTAGGTATTATGAGGAACAGTGGTATCAACATTATTGAAAAGGAAACTTCGAAGTCAGCTAAATGGTACCATCTGCACTCATTTTGTGGGTTATGTACCGTGTGGGGTGGAGACATCTTAAGTCATTCAATGCAACAATCTCTTGAAAAAGCACTTCTTACATTCATGAATTGCCTTATTGTTGAACGGATATCAATAAAGAATGAAAATAACAACTTCAGGTTTGTATAAATGCCATTCCTGGCATCACAGACATCACTAGATGCCCTTCAAAGCGAGGATCTGAGTCCTTTCTGATGATTTCACTGAAGTCTGTCCAAACCCTCACGGTTACGGGTGACGACATCGTTAGTGCTGGGATTCGAATGGACGACCTCAGTCTCTATTCCAATTCCCCTCTTGTAGCCCAAAACAAATAGACGTGGAGCGTCTTCTCTCTCTCTCTCTCTCTCTCTCTCTCTCACAAACAGCTGCAACGCGTTTAAAGGATGGCAGACTTTTGGATTTCATCAATCAAGCGAACCAATTCAAACTACTTTAGATTCGTATGCCTAATTATACTGAGTTAATTCGTTTTTCAACAGTTCATAAAAGTTTGATTTCAGAAAATAATATACCTACTGTTCCAAAAGTTTTTTGTCATCAACCTGAAAATGTTGTTAGGAACTCCCAGATTAGAAGGGTCTGGGCCTATACTGAACATATCTTGTATAGGCAACCAGATATACAGGGTGTACACATCAAGGTCGCACCACTGGCCTGGGTTCAATTCTACAACTAATTTCTGATCGAAAACGTCTCATAGCAATTTTTTTTACTCTGCTAAAAAACCGACTTTTTCCATTAAAATTTTTCTTTTTCGTGTTTTTGACCTTATGACACTAAAAGTCATAACTCCCTTAATTTTGTAAGTAAAATCAAATCTGAGGAAAGCATTACATTTTCTATCTAACTGATGCCAAATCAAAATTTTTCGCTTGGAATAAACGGGGGATAAGTCAGCCTAAAAAGTAAAATAGGTTGATTTTCGAAAATCTTTGTTTTTTCAACGCCGATAGGTCCTAGTAATTAGACACGTGAATTTCTGCAGGTAAACCTAAAAACTGCGCCAAAGACTCTGCTATCCAACGGTACAATCAATTTTTATTTCACTTTGTTAATTGGGGAGAAAAATATGTTTGTATGTTGAAAAACGATGTTTTTTCTATGAAATCGAGAGTTTTCATGAAAAATGACACCCTAAGAAAATACGAGTTTGGCACCGGTCTCGTACATATTTTTTTACGCTGAATCGAATGGTAAAACTCGCAGATCTCCCCAACTCCGCTATACCCGAGTCTACATTTCAAATCACGCGTTTTTAGTTTATTTCTTATGCTCAATTTTATGTTTTGGGTAAACTTGTTAGCGTTTAAAATTCGATAATAACGGAGTTGGGGAGATCTGCGAGTTTTACCATTCGATTCAGCGTGAAGTAATACCTAAAAACCGGGCCCAAACTCGTATTTTCTTACAGTGACATTGTTCACAAAAACCCTCGATTTCATAGAAAAAACCACGTTTTTCAACGTACTGTAACGGGCAAAATATTTGATACCTCGACAGGAGTTCGAACTCGCGTCGTCACAACTACGAGAAATTATTATTAATTTCCCGGAGTTGCAACGCTCTAACGACCAGAGCTAAGAGGCCAGGGTGACCAAACCTCTTTGACTGTGAGAGTTATTTTCCTGGAGCGTAACATTTCCCCGGAGTCAAATACCAGCCGCCTCGGCTGGTTTGGGGTCGGACGAATGACGAAGTGTAACTGCAGGCCGCTGGCTCAGCAGATGCTCGCTGGAACAAGTCAGCAGTCGAGCGAGGTCATTGTCACGGTGTGTTTTGACTCAAGTGAGCGAGGAAATGAAAGGCATAACAACAGGGAATGTGATGTTTACAGTCTTTTGGCTCGAGAGGGATTTAATTAATTATTGTTTCGTATGATTTCGGGTCCTATTTCGGCTGCGCCACTGTAACGGCCCAAAAATATTTGATACCTCGACAGGAGTTCGAACTCGCGTCGTCACAACTACGAGAAATTATTATTAATTTCCCGCAGTTGCGACACTCTAACGACGGTACTTTGGTAGTACAGGTGCGACACGTGTTTGTCATTGTAGGTACATAGTGTAGTCTCGGAGTAGTAAAGACTATCCTTTTTCTTTAAGCTTTCTGTATACCGCGGATACAGGATTTATTCCCCTACTGCCGGAATTTAGTTTTTCTTGTTTAATTTTGCCTGTCCCCTTTGCCTGAAATTACCGTGTTAATTTTGTGTGCAGTAAGTGCATATTGCTACTTCGTACGTTTTTTTTTTAATTTTTATTTCAAGGATCTAATTTGGCACACTACATAACTGTTCGGTTAAATCGTTCAGTCTAGGTCATTTTTATTTCTCTCCTTCCCGGTGTTTGTCGTTGTGTACCTACTATCTCTTTTCCCTGTCTACCCCTTGTTTTTGTAAGGATTTTGTCGCAACGTTTTTCTTTATTTATTTGTTTTTTTAATTAATCACCCCCCCCCCCCCCCCCCCGTCTTGTTGTCAGAATCATCTGTCTTGCTTTTAGTTCTCTTTTGCTTTTTTTTTTACCATAATTTTCTGTGTTTTCTGCGACCTGAGTCATTGTTGTACGTCCTGTTTCAATATGAGTCCAGGTCTCGGTCAGAACATGATTTCCCAGGTAGGGCTCATGATGGGAGTGGGTCGCAGGGGGAGAAGAACTAGGTCATCCACTTCCCTTCCACCTATGGAAGGCCCACCGGGGATCCCCTCCCCTGTGCACAGGGATCAGTACGCATTCTCGGCAGGGGTTGGAGCGGTGGGGGCTTCGTCTACCCCTTATGAGCACGATGTAGATCCCCTGTGTTTCGTAGGCTTAGACGAGGATGAGGAGGGTGATCAAAGGCAGCACGTAGCCGTGGATGGCCAGGGAGATGCCGGTGGGGTCGTGAATGGCGGCTCTGCTCCCAGACAGGTCACTTTGGACCTGATGCACCGTACCATAGGGCTGGTGCTGGAGGAGCTGGCCAGTATCCGCACTAAGCAGGCAGATCTGGCGAACGAGCTTCATGAACTCCGTGAGGAGGTTCAGAATGGTTTCCGTCAGGCCGATGATACATCAGCTGGCCAGCGTGAGGCTATTGAGGCTGTAGCCAGGCAGCTTGACACGCTGACAGGGGTTGTTACTGACATTCGGGAGGCGGTCTTTGAGGAGGAGATAGCACCAGTGGAGGCCGAACCACGGGATTACCATGAACCACCTGTTCAACCCCCATTTTCGCAGGGTGCACAATGTGACCCTAATGTTGTTGCAGCGGGGAGTAGATCTACTTCACCCCGAGTTGTAGGTAATACATTATATGGTGGGAGAGGGCACAGCACTCCCACAACTAGTGCCCACAGAAGGGTAACGTTTGGGGATGGGTTGCACCCTGGGCAGGGGGAGCCACTTCCAACGGGTTGCCCTAGCCAGCCCTTCCAGCCACCCTACACTCAGGGAGGGTGTGCTAACTCCACCTTTTACCTACCACCCCGAGAGACATTCACCCAGCACCCACAGGGGAATAGTTGTAGTGCTCCCATACCTCCGCCGCATGGAGTAGCATCGGGTACTGGACATACCCTACCCTATCTTGACACTCATTGGGGTGCGCAGATTCTTGATTCGACTGGTGCACCCAAGGACCTTGGGTATTTGTCTAAGCTTACGGGAATACATGTTCCACACTACTCAGGGGGCAAGGGCGAAAGCCTCGATGATTTCTTCTCAGCCGTTAAGTATGTGCAAAACATGTGTACTGCTCCGGAGCCAACCTGGGTGTTAATTGCCAAGGGCAGGTTGAAGGGGGCAGCAAGCGCCCTCGTATCTCGGGAGCTCCCTGTAGCACAAACAGCTACAATGGCCAGTCTCGAAAGAGAACTCCGCAGGCGATTTGAAGGTGTCCACTCCAAATCATACTACCTAGATCAGGCCTCTAAGGCACGCCTTCAGCCAGGAGAAGCTATTGAGGCTTTTGCCAGTAGGATACGTGGCATTCTGATGAAGGCCTACCACCCAACAAGTGAGGTAGTTGACGAATTGGGGAGGGAATACTTTGCTAGGGGTCTACCTGAGAATGTTGCAAGAGAAGTCCTCCGGTCCAAGTGCACGTCTCTAGCAGACGCAGTGGCCAAAGCCGTGGACCTTGTAGAGGTAGAAAATATATTGTCACCTCCCTCTCAGACCAGTCAGCCCAAAGTGGTGCGTACACTAGCAATTTCAGCACCATCCAACAAACCCAAGCCCATAGGGAAACAAAAGGAAGAGGTCCAACCTGCAACTCCCCCGGCCCGAACTTTCCCCGACTCAAAGAACAGACGTTTTAGGGGTCGTAAGAGGCATTGTTACCATTGCTACACCGGTGACCACTACCCATCCGAATGTGAGTATAGGCATGGTGGGCCACGTGCTGGGCAAGTACCCCCAGCTCAAACTTCACAGTCCCAGAGAACTACAGCGTCTCGACCAACAGTACCCCAGAGTACTGATAACTTAAACAAGCCATCAAGTTCAGGGAGCCATCCCCCAAATGGGGCAGGCGGGTTGAACCCGCCGACCCAGTAATTGAATTCGATAAGGAAGGGAGGCAGGTGTTCCGAGTCAACAAGGGTGGTAAAGCTTTGTTCACCGTGCCTGGTAAAGTAGGCAGTCATACAGGGATAGTTCTTATTGACACAGGGTCAGAAATCACAATAATTGACCCTTCAGTTTATTCAGGTCCCCTAGAACCACTCCATGTTACCATCCTGGGAATTGGTGAAACTCCTGTCCAGCCCCTGGGCGCCGCTACTATCAGGGTAGAAATTGAAGGGAGTGAACCTTTCCTAGTGAGAGCAGCTGTTTGCAACCTGAACCGCGCTGCCCTTATGCTCGTGGGATGACATCCTATACGAGCGAGGTGCCATTCTTGATGTTCGGAGAAACAGTATAATAACATGGACTGAGGTAAATGATGAAGGAATTTCTCCCACACGTCCGGAGGTGACTTACGCACCTCTCATGGCTCAGAATGTGGTGAGAACATTTGCCTTAGTGAGGGAAGAGGTAAAAGTGCCTCCTAACTCGCTTGCTATAATTCCTCTCATGCATGGACCCCTGAATAAACTGCTTTCAAGTCAACCCGCCCCTGTATCCCAAAGTTCACCCGAGCTAGCAGCAGTATTCTCACCACAAACTGAACACTGTGAAGGTCTACTACTCGCAAGGTCTGTGTGCTCCATGATGAACCCAATGGCTCTTGCAATTAATCCTACTCACAAGGAAGTATCCTTACATACAAGTAAGACCATTGGAGAGCTGAGCACAGTAGATTACAGTATCTGGCAGGCTCCCGAACTTTGCTCATTTACCACTTTCACAGCAACCACCCAGCCTTCCATTACAGTAACTGATGACCATGGTCGAGTGGCATCATTTTCAGAAATGCTAGTAACCATGTTAAACCACTTGCCACCAGCAGATCAAGAAACTCTTCATGACACCTTGGTGGAGTATGCTGACATTTTCAGCTTTGAAGGTCATGAAACACTTGGCTGTACCAATCTGGTAAGCCACAATATTGATACAGGAACCAACCCCCCAGTCCGAGCTCGCCCATACAGGGTAGCCCATGCCCAGAAACCGATTCTACGTGAGTTGGTTCAGGAACAACTGGACCAAGGAGTCATACGAGAATCTACTAGTCCTTGGAGTGCTCCAGTAGTCTTGGTTCCTAAGAAATCAGGATCAGGGCTTCAGTGGCGAATGTGTGTTGACTATCGTAGACTGAATGCCATAACAAAGCCAGAGTTCTTCCCGCTACCTAGGATTGAGGAGTGTTTGGATCGGCTTGGTCACTCAGAGTATTTCACAACTCTTGACCTAAAATCTGGTTACTATCAGGTAACCCTTGCACCTGAGGATGCCCCCAAGACAGCTTTTGTCACAGATGAAGGTTGCTATGAATATCTTAGACTTCCTTTTGGCCTTCAAGGGGCACCGGCAACATTTCAACGTCTAGCGATGACCCTGACTAGACAGCTAGGTTCAAAGAGAGCACTAGCATTCCTCGATGACCTTATTCTTTTCCATCCGGATATAGAGTCCCATGCCAGAGACCTTGGAGATATGCTCCAAATCCTCAGACAAGCAGGGTTAACATTGCAGCTAGCCAAATGTCAGTTTGCAAAACCTGAAGTTTCCTACCTGGGCCATGTGGTAAGCTCGAAGGGTATCCTTCCTGATCCCACTAAGCTCAGTGCAGTGGCTGACTATGCAATCCCTCGCACTCTCAAGGAAGTGAGATCATTCCTGGGGCTCTGCTCTTATTACCGGCGGTTCGTTAAGAACTTCTCCACAATCGCAAAGCCTCTGTCAGACCTCACGAAGAAGGAGGTAGAATTTGTCTGGTCTAAGGAATGTGAGGAAGCTTTCACCACCCTTAAAAACATGCTTTTACAACCACCCATTCCAAGTTATCCTGATTTCAGCAAGCCTTTCATATTGGCAACAGATGGAAGCAAGGAGGGTTTGGGATGTGTACTTTCCCAATCAGTAGAGGGAGTAGAACACCCAATAGCTTACGCATCTCGCCGGACAAACCATGCGGAAGCAACCTCCTACTGTGCCACTGACCTCGAGTTGGCAGCCCTTGTGTACGGTATAACCTACTTCCACCAATATTTGTGGGGTGTTGAGTTCACTGTAATTACAGACCACTCAGCTCTCAAATATCTCAATACTCACAGAGATTTGAATTCTCGCCTCACAAGATGGGCCTTGAGACTGAGTGAATACCGTTTCACAATTGTACATAAAGCGGGGAGAGCCCACCAGAACGCAGATGCCCTGTCTCGTTGTTATGTTTGCTTCACCGCAAATACTCAGCATTTCCCTACCATTCAGATTGATGAGATCAGAGTAGAACAGGATAAGGAGGAAGGTGTTAAATCACTCCTAGGGAAACCTGATCAATACAAACTGTCCTCAAGCAAGCTTGTTTGTAAAATCACTAGCTCCGGACTCAAAATTGTAGTCCCCACTTCCCTGCGACACCTCGTCCTAGAGCTTCACCATGATCTCCCTCAGGCGGGCCATGGAGGTATTCACACCACCCTCAGTAGGATTAGGCAATCATTCTGGTGGCCTGGGTTGCGCCAGGACGTCACCAACTATGTCAAGTCCTGCCATCCATGTGCTCAGCGAAAGTACTATGGGCGAAAAACTGCACCACTGGGGAAATTATCAGAGCCTTCTGGTTGTTTTGAACAACTCAGTGCTGACATTGTGGGCCCACTCCCTCTAACACATAGGGGTAACAAATACATTTTAAGCGTTCTGGACCAGTTTTCTAGACATATTGAGTTCTACCCATTGACAAGTCAATCCTCTGAAGCAGTAGCTCAGGCTTTGCTTCAGCATTTTGGGCGTTATGGCACTCCTCGACAGTTGCTTACAGATCAGGGTACTGATTTTACATCTGAACTCATGCGTCACTTCTGCCAGTTCTTCAAGGTAGGAAGAGTGTGCACAACTGCTTACCACCCAATGTCCAATGGGAGGGTAGAACGGATACATCGTACCATGTCGGGCATATTGTCTCATTACGTGAATTCTGCCCAAAATGACTGGGACGACCGTCTACCCTTGGTACAAATGGTGATCAACTCCAACATCCATGAGGCTACCAGGTTTGCACCATACCACATTGTGTATGGCAAGCCCATGAGGCTACCAGCACCGGGTGAGATGGATTTAGGAGAGGATGTCGAACCTTATGTTCACCATGTAGAACAGCTCCGATCCATACTACAACGCATATGGCAGAATGTGGAAGCGACACAACATACGGCAGTGCAAAGGCAGGAAAAAACCTATAATCGTGCAGCAATAAACCGCTGTTTCAATGTTGGCGATAGGGTCTACTTGCACAACCCCACCATCAAGCGAGGAAGGGTAAAGAAATTCAGTAGACCTTGGCAAGGGCCTTATACAATTGTGCAAGTCCCTTCCAAACTCAACGTAATCATTCAAGTCAGAGGGAAGCAGAAACGTGTTCACGTCAATAGAATTAAGCATGCTGTTGCTCGGGTGAATTCACTCCTACGACCCCCCTCTATATTACCAACAAATCATGAGCCAACAACGGTTACTCCCCCATGTTCACCCATTGGTAGAGCCCCTGAGAGAGTGGATAACTCATTGAGTACTCCATTCCTAGGGTTTGATACTTCCTCACCAGGTTGTTCGACCCTTTACCAACCAACTAGGGCTCCTCCACTAACGTATTTGAATGATGAGGACCAATCTCTTTGGTGGGACGGAGAAAATGTATCGGCCCGTGCATCACAATCAAATAACCCTGGGGGGAACGAATATACACTTGGCTCACCATTCCTAGGATTTAGTACCCCTGTACCTTATTTACCAGTGCCACCGCATAATGCTAGTCCGGCCACCCCCAATACAACAGGGCCTTCCTGTCAAGGAGCCATCCCTAAGCGTTATTACACTAGGGGTAACCGCCAAGACTACAGGCAACTGGCCGGAATTGATTTCTCAAGTGATGAGGAATAATAACAATAATATTATTAGATCTTAAGTATAATGTTTATGTTTATCTCACTTTGTTTGCTGATAGAAATTTATCAAACAAGATGTTTTATAAAATGCTTATTTTGTTGAGATGTATGAACCATATACTCACAGCACCCTTTTCCAGGTGATCAATTAATTTCAATGGCCTTAATTACCAAACTCCTTGTGGTACTGTCATTCCTCCACCATGTACACGGCCAGGACCATCACGGAATTGCTTTCGAGGGATTGGGGCAGGTAATTGTGACGGACTCAAGCTGGAAACACAATCAATGGGGCTGGGTAAACACAGGCCTATCGTCCACTGCGTTAATTTTTGTGAGTGGAATGTTAGTCTCCTGCTTGTTAGCCACCCGGCAGGCACATTAGGGCAGGCCTCCACACCATCACCGCCTCATTAATATATAACGTATTCGTTTAATATGCTCATTAGAATGTCAATATATTGATATTTCTCGTTTTTCTTCATTACATATGTATATCCGTTATTGTTACGATTTATTATGTTCATTAATGGATCTTTATATTCTACGTTATGATGTGTTAATTGAACCTCTCCTAATTATATTTCCAGGATGTTTCCAGGTCATTACACATATAATGATATGTTACGTTACTATGCTTCTTTAATTTTACGCATTTTTTTGTTTCTCTTTAATTCATGTTGGCCATATATTTGTATACACTCCTATTCTCCCTGACAGGTTTTTAGCCAGCACCTACATTATGCCACACGGAGGTGGCTGGAACTTCTCAGGGGGGAGAAGTGAAAATCGTTTCTCTGTACATTAAATTGGGGGCTACATGTTTTGTTTATACCTTACTTTGTGTATATATATATATACATGTTGTTGTGCTCCCAACCACTGCATTTTCCTTCCCACTGCACCCCTTCCTGATATTTGTGGTGAACCGTGCTTAAGTCCCTGCTTAGTTCCTATAACTCCAGTGAGGGAAAACTAACGCGGCGCTGCAATGACGGACAACTATTAAGTAAGACCATGACTGACTGACCTCCGGAGGGTAGGTAATTAGGTAATGTCATAGTTAAGTCTGTTCATCCATAATTTGTTTCCAATTCATGTCCCTATTTATTTTATTTTTAATTTTTTTGTAACAATATTGTCATTTAAAATATTTAAAAATTGAATAATTCACTGTCCAATCATTTTTTCACGTTCAGGTCGAAGTTGCCATCAGTGCAGTGTTTTGTCAGAAAAATTGCCTCAATACACGGGCATTTTCTTTGTAGTTATTAATAATTGATTTTTTCCATGTTTTTTCACAAATTAATATGAACTATTAGTAGTATAAAACTTTGGCGCATATCTTATTTAATGTTTTTTTTTAGCGAGCTATTTTACGATTCACAACCACACGTCGTTGTGGCTATCACTTTTTAAAGTATTAATTCCAATTGAATTTTTTTTCATTTCTTTATTTGTTACGGGGATTAAAAGAAGGAAAAAAAGTTCCCTGATAAATATCAGTGGAGGTATAAAGTATTAGTTCGTAAGTTGTATTTCATACGATTTGGTACTTATTTTTAATTCAGTAATCACTATATTTAAACAAAAATTTGCTAAATTTGAACGAAATTTCCGACATTGTTGCCTCAATTTTGCCACATCTGTCAATATTAATTAATTTTTTTTCTCTCGAAAAAATTAATATTTCGTTTAAATTCCAGTTGCAACTCGATAAAGATGGTACCTACTTATATTTCTGTATTTATGATTATAATATTCAAACCGGTTCTGTCTGATCCACTTTACTTATTGTTTCAATTCATTTAATTTTTCTCTACTTACTTTCGCCTACCACGATCGCCATAGGGACTCTTTCGGCCAACTGTACAACAAAATTACTAGACTCTTACCGTTTCAGGTGACCCAGGCACTTCCCCTCCAATAATCGACTACCCAAAATTTGACCATACCTTCTGGCCCAATGGAACCTGTCATGACCGACCCCCTCCCTTGGGGTGGTACCTGTCTTGTCTTGGCCAAATGGACTATGCCCCCGAACTGCTCCCAAAACTCGGCCCAACCACGACCTGAGGCTCCCTGCTGGCAAGTAGCTGATGGCAACTGGCTAATGCCCTAACTAATTTGAGCCCAGGGACGGGCTCGAGACTAAGCCCAGGGAAATGTTACCTCCATGCAGCCACCTCCATGCCGGCCACTAGTCATGGAGGAAGGGAAGGAGTTGGAAGAAGCCAAAGACAAGATAAGGTATCACTCCTTGGTGGGTGACGTCACTGATAGTGGTTCACTGACACCTGACGGACTCCCTTTCCGATGTTGCTGATTTTGGCTGATTTAAGTGGGTCAGGAAAATATGGAAGGAGGAGGGGAATGCCTGATGCCGGGAAATTGTAGCGCGACGTGGGGGATTCGCATTCCAGTTGTAGAACGATTAATAGAGTTCGATATTTCCACCAGAAAGACTTGTAGTTTTGTGAACCCCTGTTCCCCACTCTTATGTTCGGTCTATGCTGTTAATTCCCTATCCAGCATAGTACACTACAGTACAAACATACTTTTCTCCCCCAATTAACAAAGTAAAATAAAAATTGATTATACCGTTGGATAGCTGAGTCTTTGGCGCAGTTTTTAGGTCTACCTGCAGAAATTCACTTGTCTTAATTACTGGGACCTGTGAGCGTAAAAAAAAAAAAAAAAAAAAAAAAAAAAAAAAAAAAAAAAAATCTATTTCACTTTTTAAGCTGATTTATCCCCCATTCAATCCAAGCAAAAACTTTGATTTGGCATCAACAAGATAGGAAATTGAATGCTCTTTCCACCAGTCTCCTCAGATTTGATTTTACTTAAAAAATTAAGGGAGTTATGGCCGTTTTAGTGACATAAGGTCTGAAACTTAAAAAAAAAAAAAAAAATTAAATGGAAAAAACTCGGTTTTTTAGAGTTGTAAAAAATTGCTTAGAGACACTTTAGATCAGAAATTAGGTGCAGAACCAAACCCTGTAGCCCAGTCAAATTAGAGGAAACAGGAGAAAAAATTCATAGTAAAGAAATTTCTTCACCAGGCTCTTCCTTCACACCTAGTAAATCATATCTCAAAAGTCCCCTAATATGGGGGGTGAGCTCGAGGAGGGGGGGGGGGGGTGTTTTTCTCCTTTTTTTCGACTTTTTTTCGGTTTTTTGCCTATAACTCGAAAAGTAAGCGTTCTAGCGACTTGTTTACTATTACCAGAATTAAAGTGCATAAAATTTCCTACAATTTTCACTCCTGACTTCATGCTCTACGATTAGGCGTTCCCCCGCTAGAGCGCGTTGAAAAGTAGGTATCATTTCAAAAAATCAGCAAAAAGGCCTTTATGCTCTTTTTACGCAGAAATCATTCGTATGTAGTTTCTGGGTGACTTAGAATTCATCATGATTTGTTTTAAGAACATCAGTGATGCTCGGACAGTGGTTTGAGCAGGTTTCATGTATGTGTTTTTTTTCTGATATTCGCTTACATCCTGGAAACTGTGATAACCATAATATATTTTCAGCACCCTCACCAACTCACTGTGAATTATCAGTGAATATATATGTATATAAAACACAGTGGCTCTAAAAAAGAAAAGAAAAAAAAGGAACTAAAGAAAATATGCTGTGTTTCACCAAAAAATGTTTAATGTGCAGGTACAGTATAACCAATGTTAAAGTAATATTCACAAAAGGAGTGGGAGGGGGAAGGGGTCATCAATCTTCACAGGTATCTGCTCTTCATCCATTGAGAATCACCATCCACAGTCAAACTGAAAATTCAAAATCGGATAACAGTGAGGTGCATATAATCTTATATTGATAGATAGATGAAGTTCATGCAGATGATTAGGATGAAACTTACAGGGCGATGACATATGTGTTGAGTGGGTAGTCTTATGGTTCCATGTCTGTTTCATCATCTTCTGTAGATGAACCGTCGTCAGCAAGTGGTGGGTTGTTTGTGCAGGAACCTGAACAGTTGGAGCAGAGTGTTGAGCAGTGGATGCCAGCTCTGCGGCATCCACATTGACAACTACCTCAGCTTTTGGTGCAGTTGCAAAATATATCCTGCAGAATTGGGGCTGGAGTAGGGAGACGATGGCTTCCTCAAACCAATTCCAACTTTGGATCCACCAGCAACATCTGAAATTCTGCAGAATATATTTTGCAGCTGCACCAAAAGCTGCGGTAGTGCTCGATGTGGATGCCGCAGAGCTGGCGTCCACTGCTCAACACTCTGCTCCAACTGTTCAGGTTCCAGCAAAAATAACCCACCACTTGCTGACGACGGCTCATCTACAGAAGATGATGAAACAGACATGGAACCATAAGACTACCCACTCAACACATATGTCATCGCCCTGTAAGTTTCATCCTAATCATCTGCATGAACTTCATCTATCTATCAATATAAGATTATATGCACCTCACTCTAATCCGATTTTGAATTTTCAGTTTGACTATGGATGGTGATTCTCAATGGATGAAGAGCAGATACCTGTGAAGATTGATGACCCCTTCCCCCTCCCACTCCTTTTGTGAATATTACTTTAACATGGGTTATACTGTACCTGCACATAAACATCTTTTGGTGAAACACAGCATATTTTCTTTAGTTCCTTTTTTTCTTTTCTTTTTTAGAGCCACTGTGTTTTATATACATATATATTCACTGATAATTCACAGTGAGTTGGTAAGGGTGCTGAAAATATATTATGGTTATCACAGTTTCCAGGATGTAAGCGAAGATCAGAAAAAAAACACATACATGAAACCTGCTCAAACCACTGTCCGAGCATCACTGATGTTCTTAAAACAAATCATGATGAATTCTAAGTCACTCAGAAACTACATACGAATGATTTCTGCGTAAAAAGAGCATAAAGGCCTTTTTGCTGATTTTTTGAAATGATACCTACTTTTCAACGCGCTCTAGCGGCGGAACGCCTAATCGCAGAGAATGAAGTCAGGAGTGAAAATTGTAGGAAATTTTATGCACTTCAATTCTGGTAATAGTTAACAAGTCGCTAGAACGCTTGCTTTTCGAGTTTTAGGCAAAAAACCAAAAAAACAGCCGAAAAAAAGGAGAAAAACACCCCCCCCTCCTCGAGCTCACCCCCCATACTAGGGGACTTTTGAGATATGATTTACTAGGTGTGAAGGAAGAGCCTGGTGAAGGAATTTCTTTACTATGAATTGTTTCTCCTATTTGCCTCTTTTTGGTCTAATTTGACTGGGCTACTGGCCGGTGATGCGACCTTAATGTGTACACTCTGTATTGTATATGAAAAAGTGATAAACTCTAGGATTCGTTTCCGAATGCCTTGAAACGAATTTCAATGAAGAAATTTTCCGAAAATTTTGATTTAGAATTTTTTGGAGTCATTGCAATAGTTTCATTTTTTTACGAAAAATTCGCTAATCAAACAAATACAAGATTTTTGAGCTTTATTCTACCAAGCACTAAATTCGAAAATTCTGTCCACTTATTGAACAACTAGATGGATTTTCGAGTCCCAGTGAAAATCAACAAAAATTGATTAAAAACGTTAGTTTTAGCAATTTTTTGCTAAACCCCCCCCCCCCCCCTGTCCCATTCTCATAGAAAATGAAAAAACATTTGCTCCCTGAATAAAAAAAGCAGGTATTTCTTTCTATCCCTTGTAATTTGTTCTAAAAAATACTCGTAACTTATTTTTTCCATATACCTTGTAAATAGCGGGGAGGATGCCAGAGTTTGCTCAACACAGGCCCTAGAAATCAAGGAATTTGAAGAAGGTGGAGAGTGAGAGAAGAATATAAAGGAATAGCCCGTATACCGTGGTGTACTCTTGCCAAGATGCTTAATTCCAGTAACTCTGTGGCACACTCCATCCCACGAAACTAATGTTATTTGTCACCACACTTTTTAGCTCAGATACCCCATGCCATCGATAATGGTTTTTTTAAAGAGGGGTATGCTCATGTCCAACCAGTCACTGACAACCAGGACATACAGGATTAAGACAAAACCATCAGGGCTTACACTAACGATACCTCTCTTGATGCTTTAGTCACTCAGAGTTTGATAAAGCCTTCTCAACAACTTGAGTAATAGTTGTAGAAGTAAGTATTTCTCCTTGGCAACTGGATGATGGCCTAGTATTTAGCCACCATGAGCCTGTGGACACTGCAGCAGTACATGGTAGAAGAAGTTCAAACTTTTACCCCCAACAGGCAATGCCCCACAATCACCTGTTGAACATTTCTCTGAGGTAGCCAATGGGAATTGCTCTTCCAGATGACATACAATTTTTGATAGCTGTGGGCGCTTGTACTCTCTGAAGCCCACTACACACGATGGTCAGAAATGAGGAATTCAGAGCACTGTCAGATCATTTTTCCATCCACAGATTCATGCAGTGTATCCCTGGACAGGCCAGAGGAGCAGGGTTTTAAAGCAGTTGGTATGGCTAGTTCATGCCGCTCCAACTGTTATCTGATGAACTCAAGATCAAGATGTTCATCAGAGTTCTCAAAACTTTGATAACACCACCAATAACACTAGCCACTTGGAAGTGAGATGCCAGAATCTTTTGAAAGTGGCGGAAGACTACCAACAATATAGAGATCTGACAGTAGCCTCCAGGCCCACTTCCGCCTATCTTTGGGATAAAAATTGTCCAAATGCGGGTTGACACATTCTAGAGTCTTTCCAATAGAGTAACAGTTTGTGGATGAGCAGCTTGACATTCTCAGGGGCATTCTTAGCGTTGACCAGAAAAACCATCAGGTCCGGCAGATATTGAGTTATTGACATGGTACTTACGTGCCTCGTCATGAAGCACCTGCATGCACAAAATGCTGCGTAGAGAGGTACCTATGGCTTACCAATCTTGTGGCTGGGAGCAATGAAGAGTGGCTTCCGAAATTCCACAAACTCCTAGAGAGGGGACAAAACTTGCTCATTGCCAGCTCCCTCCTGTACCTCCGCAGCTACTAGAGCTGGATACTCTCTCCACAACTTCTGGACCCACTGGTATTCCCGCCTCCTTGCTTGCTTAGCCACTCTGCGACTTCCAATGCACCAATGCAGGAGGTTTTCCTCCCTGTTGCCCCACCACGGTCGTTTCCTCAACCTGTGGGAAGATCTTCTGAACTTAGGCCGCAACCTCGTCTTCAAAGCCATCAGGCCCCTCAACAGCCTGCCTCGCCAGACTCTGCAGGTAGGCAATCTCAACCTTGAATACGGCCTACCTGCTCCCTGAGCCTCAGCACTTTAGTCTTCAAATTGTCAAGAAGACCAGAGGTCCCGGGGGAGGATTGCTGAATGGCGAGCTCCCCATGAAGGAGATGATGGAGAGGCTCACGGCTGTTTGCCAGGGCTTTTTCCTGAATAAGCTGCTTATAGTGGGGCTTCAGGTGAAGAGATTGAATAACATAAAGTGTGCTTGCAAAAAAACATTGATATGGTGTACCCCATTACGCACAACCTCTGCCTCCACTGCTGCAAATCCTCAGAAGTATACCTGGGCCACTCTCACTCTATATCAATTGCAACATTGGCCTGTACAGGATGCTTCATGGGCACTGAGGCCATGCATAGAACTGAAGGCTCTCTCACAGTGGGCACATTGATGGGCATCAATTGGGGCAGCGGAACAGCATGAAGGGTAGGATGAAGATGATGAGGGGTGGATCACTAATGCTCCTGCCTGGGGAGCCTCCTCTAGAAGCCTGCGAGTCCATGGGCCCGCCCACACACACACACACACCCATGATCCAGAACTATGATTTTCTAAGTTAATTTGATTTTAGGGTGTCCTGAAACAGATTTCAATGTCATTCTCTTTCTCACAGTTGAGTGTTGTCACCATCTCATCCAGATCATGAACAGAAGCCATCCTATATACTGGTATGTACAGGCCAACTCAATAATTACCAGGTAATTTGAAATGGATCAGAATTTCTTCCCACCTGAGAAAATCAATGTTGCAAGAATTAATGAAATAGATCTTGGCATCTTGGGATTCCTCATCAAACGGCAGTCACAACGCAAACATGATAGTTCACCTTGAACATAAAGTTTACTAAAAATGTGTAGAAACGTGATTTCATCAAACCTGTAAGGAATGGCTCATCTTCTACTGACGCTTTCCATTGGACATCAATCGTCTTAGTCGTAATGTCCATTATTGCTACTTCCGGAGTTTTTGGGGCTGTGACCACTACAACCTGGTACACAATATTATCTATACCAAACACGTTGTTGGCTATGCAAGTGTAGTTGCCAGCGTGTCGAGGTCTTAGAGGATTGATAATTAGTGTATTATCTGACAGGATTCTGAAAGTAAAAAAATGGACCCTGTAATAGTACTTTAATTGGACCACTGAGAGCGATATGCACAATGTAGGCTGAAAATCTAAACTATTTTGATAATATTTTATATACACATTGTGAATAAAGTTTATCAGTCACGAATTGCAAAAAATATTCTAATTTTTGAAGCCAATTCAATATACCTAATTAAATGATCGACAGCATTATATTAATACGAATATTAAATGTATTGTCTACACGCTTGTCAGTTATGGTTTTGATTTAAATAGATTTTAGTACCTAACTAATATAAAAAAAAAAAAAAAAAAAAACCTAATTGCTCTCATGTTGTTTTTTTCAGTCAAAATGGTCAGAAACTGAATAAAACGCAAGAGAACATTTTGCAACCTACTTGGCACTTATAAGGGATTAGTGAACTTCGATACGCATCTCAAACTTTTCTATTTAAAGCGAATTTTCAATGAAAGTGAAGTTATTGCTTTGGTTCATCATTTACCCTTCCTAGCTTTATCATCTTACCATTGCTTGTGCATGTTGGCGGCCAAGACTAAGCAGAAGCAAGTAAGTAGGCAGTCATTGTTAAAAATAAAAACAACCCCAAGACACTTTACATATAGGTAGGTATTTGTTCAGTTCTGGAAAACAGTTTCCAAAGTCGTTTTCAGTATCCAGTTTCCAGGCGGGTCTTTTTATTCACTTTTCTTAACTGGAATTATGTTTTATACTGATATGTTATTCGCTTTCAAGTTATGTGGATCTGAGATTTCTCTTTAAATAAAGGGCTGTCGTTTGTGCTGACATCTAGGGTGAATTATATCAAATGGCAGAAGGATTTGAAACGCAAAGAGAAGAGCAGCTAACATTGCAAAAATTTCGTGCTCACTTGGAGAAATATCCACCATTTTTCTGATCGCGTTCCTTGGAACAATATAATCATGCCCTGGTAGATAATACTACTAACATAGACATTTTAGGTTTAAGCCCCACTCCAAACCAGAACTTGAGAGATGCTGAAGGGAAAGCTCTTAATAGCGTCGAGGGCAGCAACAGCATGCTGGTCATGTTGTTGGCTGTAGTGGTTATGAATTTGTCGATTTAAAGAGTAGAGGCACATAGGCAGTTCAGAAATC
The DNA here is from genome assembly GCA_030762985.1 of Adelphocoris suturalis. Classification (NCBI taxonomy): domain Eukaryota; kingdom Metazoa; phylum Arthropoda; class Insecta; order Hemiptera; family Miridae; genus Adelphocoris; species Adelphocoris suturalis. Next base: position 26,080,819 of record CM061051.1, read on the forward strand.
AAATTATTTGCCGATTCTTAGAGCATGGCCTAATGGTTCAGTGAAGAGATACGGTACCTATTTAAACATGATAAACTAAAATTAACTAGAATTGACAAAATAATAATATACGACCCGTACCGCTATTTAATTTATTTTGGTTGTTGGTAAGAGAACTTGAACAATAAATCTAAGTATATCCATTTCATGTGTAAATTATGTAGGTACCTAGTTACTATCCTATATTTATTGTAGGTAGTTTGTTACACACCTAAATATGACACTGAGATGTGACCAAAATCAATGTAGGGCTAAAGTAGGAACCAGCACGAAACTCAAAAAATGTTTTGGGGTGTTTCTTCTCGATGGCCTTGAGTGTTTAGCGCCAGATGGGTAAGTACTCTAACACCTCCAGTGCGGAAGACCGAAATAACTCGTCGGCGCTCCCCCAACCAAGCAGAGGACAGCTATTTCGGTCCTCTTTCCCCTCACACCTACCTGAAGAAGTGGGGCTCGGGGGGGGGGGGGGGGGGATTCCATTCCCCTTCTTTGTGGTTTCTCTTTTTTGTTATCTTATTCAGTATGAGCCCAGCTCTCAAACTGTCTGCCCATGACTCCAACAAACTCTTTCCAGTAATTATTTACGAGTTTTTTCCCTTGAAAATCAATTTTTGCATTTTTGCAGTTCAGGTTTATGGTATGAACGAGATTTTGAGTTCAGCACTGAAAGCGTTAATAGTAATTTTTATGCAACCTATGAAGCTGGTAACGAGGCTAGGGGGCCATCGAGCATCAAACACCGTACAACATGTTTTGGGAGATTTTGCGAGAGACGTTAGTGTAGGATCAACACCAAACCGATCTCAAGTTCTTTTGATCTATTATGTTAGTCTTTGTTGACTTAATGAGCGCCATGAAATTTCCTGAAATTGGTGGTTTTCGAATGAATTGAACATTTAACCCTCTCACTACCAGCGACGTGTATATACTCGTTGCCCAGGGCCAGTTACGAGTTATTTCACAAACTTTATCGTCGCCTTGGGACCGCCAACGAGTGTACTAGCAACGCGTTTTTCTATTACTCTCACATTTTTCAGACTCCTCATTCCTGCATGACCTTGCGGCAAGTTCTGGGGCTTTTTAATTTAGCTGGATGTTGATAGAGAGCAGCACAAGAATTGTTCGCCAGGGAGGGTTTTTTTTTTAGTGTAGTGCGAAAAAATCTGTACGAAAAAAAAAAAAAAAAAAAAAAAAAACTGGTCCCAGGCAGATGCAGCGCCTCGAAAACTCAACCCGTGGGAGCTGCCGGGTGCTTAGAAACCCAGTAGCAAGAGGGTTAATTCAACGATGGATGACTCTTCTTCTTGGTTTGGCTACTCACTTGATTTCTTGAACTTGTTTTCTGTGAACTTTCCAGTAGGTATCTATACTTATTATGAGAACCTCTCAAGGGAAATCACAAATAAACTAAAACATTTATTGGTTTCGTCTATGATTGAAATCTGGATTCAAAATTAAAATTGTAAGAAAAACGGAAAATAATTTATAAAACCAAGCTTGAAGTAGTAAAAATACTTTGAGCTAACGAGAGCATGTGAAGGCTCATTGGGTTGATATTTTTAAATAGGTATACTAAAAAGGAAGGTTGTGAGTGTACGTGTCACATGATGTTCAGACAAAAAATATGGCTGCTGGGGTTAAGGTACATTTAAGTTCAAGTAGGTACCTACATACATAAATAGGTAGCTCATTGGATTCAATAAATAAATTTCGTCTTTACTAAACCAGTATCATGAAGTAGGTGTACCTATAGATAAATTGATGTAAAAAAAAAAAAAAAAAAAAAAAAAAACTAATTGGACAATTACTTTCGTGCGTTCCCAATGTCTTTGAAATTTTCTTTTGGTTCATTGTGTTCATTTCCTTTAGGATCACGCCATAGTTTTCCAGGGGCTGGGAGGCCAACGGCATGACATTGAAGAGAAAGGACAGACCCTTCTCCGCCAAATACTTTGGAGGAGAAAGATGATATACGAGCTGGCGCTAGAACAATGGGTAACATAGTTGGATTAAAACAACTAGGCTAGAGAAAAGAAAAGAGTCAAACCTAGTGTATGGTTTGTATAATTTTCATCTTCACAATACTACCTTATATCGGCTGATATCTTGGTGTATTTTGTTGGTAAACGAATTTTTGAGACACTGGTAGCCTAATTCCTACCTAAGAATTTTGAAGCGAATTGGTGAGATATCTAGCACGTCAAAGGCTTTTGGGGCTGGTTTTGGCGACAAATTAGATAAAGTGGTTTCTCTTTTTGATCCTAGCTAACCAAAAAAGTGTTTCCTAAAAAGTCTTCACTCCTTCCAGAAGAAGCAACCCCTCATCCCACCGACACATCCTTCACAACTGTGAAACTTCAATAGGTACCCTGTTATACACAACAACGTAAAATTATCGTTTTTTGTATTATTAGATGGAATATTAAGAGAGTGGATTGGGATAGATATCAAAGTGCTGCGATCAATCAATTTGAAGATTTCAATACTGAGACGAATTCCCTACCGTACCATGGGTTCACAGAGATAATAAACAAGGCAGCTGATGAGTCAATTCCTCGCAAATACGCAAACTTTAATGTGCATAGAAACAGAAGACAACGACCTTGGTGGAATATGGAATGTAATGGAGCAAATTTAGAATATTTAGGGAAGTTTAGACATTATAGATATGGAGGAAATTTCGCAACTTTTCTCCAAATGAGTCAATCCCAAGCTGTGTGTAGGAGACTATTCAAGAAAAAAATAAGGAAGACACACACACACAAACATACTGCAAAAATTTGAACAGAGCAACCCCCCATGACCGAAGTAATGAGAAAAGTAAAATCTATGAAGAGAGGAATAGGTAGAAATAAAGAAAAGATCTACATCTGACGAAAGGATAGACGAATTTACAGATAATCTATGTCCAGACAGTAGAAAATGAGGTGAAGTGCCCAATTAGGAATATACGCCATGACTCAACGGTTCCATTCTCTATGATCGAACTCGAGAGAGCGATTAAAAAAATCAAAAAACACAACACGTGGACATGATTTTATATCATATCCCATAATAAAATACCTTCCCTTGATAGGAAGACAACACTTACTAAAATTATACAACAGGATATGGGGCTCTGGAGAAATACCATCGGAATGGAAGATACACATAGCCTACTTCACATAGTCTTACCAATCCCTAAACTAGGTAAAGATCCGAACTCAGTGAAAGGAAACAGACCAGTCGCTCTATCATCAAGTTTGCTGAAGACCTATGAACGTATGGTAAAAAGGAGATTAATGTGGGTACTAGATAATAGATCTCTACTTCCACTTGATCAACATGGTTTTCGAGAAGTACGATGGACTTGTTAACCACACTAATATCAGATATCAAATTAGCTTTTACAAATAAGCAATATCTGAGAGCCATATGTCTTGATCTGGAAGATGCGTATACTTGCATGGAACCTGGCATACTTCTCCAGCCGTAGGTTGATATCGGGGCCTGATCAATTCATAGCAGCTTGCATTAATCCATTACTAGGTCGCACAACCAAGATAAAATTCTAGGGTAAAATAGTTAGAGAACGTAGGACTAGTAGAGGACTCGCACAAGGAGGTGTTTTATCATCAATATGCTTCGCCATATATATACTTGCACCTTAAATTGTATAAGTGGACTCAGAATTCATTCACTCCAATATGCTGACGATATAACTGTATGCCGCCGAAGAATTAGACCAGGCAAACGTTAATGTCCTAGAAGAAGCCATTCACCAACTCAAACCATGGCTACTGAACTTAGGCCTAAAGCTACCATCCAGTAAGAGCTGTGTAATCTCATTCACTCGAAGAAAGAGAGTAATACGAACAAATAGTACCTACCTATATAGTTTGATGGACTCGAAGTATCTAATGTAGGAGTTTGCCTGATTTTAGGGCTGTATCTGGATATGGGTATGACGTGGAAGGCACACATTCAACATGTAGAAGGATCTTGTGAAAAAGGAATAAATTTATTAAGATCAGTCGCCCAGACTAACTTCGGAGCAGACCCAAAAATTGCATTATTGTTCTACACTCATTTGATACGTTCAAAAACGGACTACAGTTGCTTCTTGTTTGATTTACGGGACATCATAGGTGCTATGAACTCCACTCCTGTGAATGCACTTGAAGCAGAATCAAGAATGGCTCTGCTGGCCTTCAGGAGACTTCTTGAGGATACATTTCTGATACCGAGTATTCAGTTCCAGACTTCACCCACAACAGATTCTGTGTCGAATCTCAATATTGCAGTCTTAACGTCCCCATATTGGAAGACAAAACCAACACCATTAATAACAGAAGCGTTCAATGACATAGCTGACTGTACAGCACTAATGCCGAAAATTCCGAGGGTTCTAATATATGTATTCCCAATGAACTTTCAAATGAAACGTCAGTACCGAGTGGATATCTCTGAATCTCCTAACACCAGTTGAATGAGATGGAGACATTTTAGTTCACTATGACATGTAATTAATGATAAACGTTTGATTACTTAAGAAGTTTAGTGATTCTACTTTTTGAGGCGAAAAATTTGAATTCATACATTTTCAGAACAGACCTGTTCATGAGAGAAGCCCAGAAAAAGACCACACGACAATGATCACCACCACCACCTCATGGGTGTCAACCACTTGGCTACAAAGCCTATTTATCAAACCTCTTCGCCTTCACTAATGTAAAATTCTCTAAGCTTAAAGAGTAGGTATATTGTGAAAATGAAGTTGTTTATGGAATCGCTGGACTAGACCTTGCACAGACACCACTGAATTTTCTTCTCTTGAATGGCTGGACATTCAACATAGAAGCATTTTGTTCTATTCACTGTTCTGAATGCCTCATCAGCCTGATGGTGCTACAACACTGATATCACTAGTAGGAGGGTGGATGATTTTTCAGATTTTCGCTTGGCAGATTATGTCTACAAACATTTAACGAGATAATATTTTTGACCTACGATGGAGCTACATCTACCCCAGAAATAGCTTTACTTCTCAAAGCCCACTTCCTAGCCTATTTGGACACAGCAACCTGGCAATGTATGAGAAATTTATGGAATTCGAGATCAGACAAAAGGGAAGGCTCAGCTGGAACCTTGGAAAAGAAGAGAGGGGACTGTACCAAAAGCACACAGATGTGCTACAGACAAGAGATTTGGTGACAGTCAGTGGTGCACCCTGAAGCTAATCAATGCAGCCGTATTAAGGCTGTGCTTACCTAAAGTTCAGGTAAAGTGCTACCAGCCCTTTTGGAATCAAATGCTCAAACCCTAGAAGAGAGACATAGGTGTAGCTGAAACGCATTGTTCCACAAGAACCATAGAATGCAAAAGCACTCATAATAAAAAAAATTGCAAAGTTCATAAGAGAAATCGACAATGCCAAACGCTCTTCCTTCAACTGGTTCTTGCATGTATTGGATTTCTATAGCCCACCTCAATAATGGACCACCAAACTAGAGAAACCCCATTAAGTGTAGAACCAAGTCTCTGACGACTAGGATATTGCTCATCTGTTTAAGCACTATGCTGCAGTCAGCAACTTCATCTCCTAAGTCAAACAGGGAAACCTGTATGAAGGTGACATTTCCATGTGCTTGGTAGAGGTATTGGGGCCATTCGCTGCCTATCTAAACATAGAAATGTGAGTGAACCTGGTGACTCCAAGGTGCTATAGAACTACCAATTCAGAAATATGATTTTTGAATATGTGCAGAGATTATTAATGGTTTGGTGGAGAGAACTTGAAATAAAATGGAACACAAATAACCGTAGTACCTACTCCCTTAACATTTAATAGGTTTGGTAGAGGTTGTTCTGAGAACGTTGAAACATGGGATTAATCACTTTGAGAGTGGCTTCTGCAACTTTGTTTGTATAGAAAAATATACAGTGACAAGCGTTAAATTGCGAGCATTGCTTGTCACTTAATAGTCGTTGCTTGTGATGATTCTTTCATGAAAATTGTAATAAGCCTACCACCATTTTCTAAGACGAGTGTACCTACTACAATAAATATACTATTTTTACCTCTTGCTAGTGGAATGGCTGATATGATTTGACTTTTGGCTCCTTCCCCTACTTTTGTAGAAGCTGTTACCCAAAAGTCATATTTTTGTAGCTCTTTCAGTTTCCTACATTCGTACTTGAGTGATTTACTGCCGAAGACTGTCTCTGTTATCAAGTCCTGTAAGAATCAATGGAGAGGCATAAATAACTTGTGATAGGATTAATGTGCTAGTCAAAGTCATTGCATAGGATAAATGTGTGATATTATGATAATATTTGACACAGTAACAAACTAGGTGTCACCTTACCATACCTTGTTTAATAAAATTCAATCCACCGAACAGATAGTACTTGGTAATATTGTAATACCATTGGGATGTTGGGTGGATCAATACATTTCAACATAGTAATATGGCTTTAGATTACCCAGAATAAGTATTCAACAACAGAGGAAATGAAAGGTAAATAATAATTAGTAGGATAGTCACTTGATTGCACAATAATAGCCAACTATTTATGGAATGTTATGGTGGATGGTAGTTTACCAGCACCAACGAACCCTCAAATTTGTGGTAACTACCTTGTTCAAAGTTTTTCAGTTGATAAAAGTGAACCAGGAAGTGATTTATTATATGTTATAACATTTAAATAAATCCAATATGTATTATTCAGCTGCAGCAGATATTCTTATCGTGAAAAAGAAAGAATACGTTTATAAAAGATGCATTCAATTAAACGTGCAAGAATAAAGCCTTGACCTAGAAAACAGGTACCTAGGTGATAAATATCTTTCCTTTTATACGAATTGTAAACAAGAGAAATCTGAGAAAAGTTCACTGAATAACTTTGTCTCACTCCAAATTGATAAATAATTCATATTGACCCATAGTTACCTACGCTTCTGAACCCCAAGGTAACGTGATCGACCCTTTGCTGTACATTTTCAATGCCCTTCACCTTCCATCAGCTGACAGCCAACTCGAGGCACAATTACAGACGATATTACCAATCTCACCAAATACAGTCACTGTGGGTGTGCATAAATATCAGATTCTCCAAGAGTCAGTAGACTGGAGACAGCTGAATGGTCAAACAAATGGCGCATAAAGTTCAGTACTCCGAAATCAGTCACTGTTGGATTTAGTTCTCATTGTGATTTCTCTCCTGAACGCGTACATCCCAACCCTCTGATCAGCTACATACCACAACACCTCTCCTATAGCACATACAGCAATGGTTTTAACTACATGAATGAATAAATCAATGCTTGCCCATATCAGATAGTGACTCCATGCAGTGCTGACAATCCAATAATCCTGTTTATTTTATATTATACTCGGCATTACTCGGATTGAAGTCTATATGCCTGTCTGGAACCATTTAAATGTAGTGGTAGCTGCAGTTATATTTTCTCTGCTGCTATTGGTCCCGCATAAAGTAGGCACCTGAAGTTTGCCACATTACTCGTGGTTTCTCCTGTTTGTGTATCTGTTTCGTTCCCGGCCGAACCCCGGAGAGGTGTCCCCGCCCACGCCCGGGTGAGAGATTTTCCTCTTGTTAGGACAAAAGGGAGGAAAAACACCTCTCCTGGTTCTCAGTATGCAAAAAAGCGTTAAGCACAAACTAGCAACGAAAAATGTGCAAAAATAGATGGAGGAAAAACCAATACCGAATTCTTCCGCAGATTTTCGGAACTTCGCACAAGCAAATTTTAAAACACAAACTCACGACACGAGCTAGGGAAACAATTAGAATGTAGATCGCCGCGGACAGTGCTGCCAACAGGCCAGGTGGAAAAATGTTTTCTTCACAGGATAACGTGGCTTCAAAATGAGAACTACTAACCTGAATTTATTAGTCAATGTTTCAATATTAAAAATATTAATCAACATTTTCTTCAATCTGATCCCGAAAATACAGAAATTGTGCTTAGTGAGTTTAGACATCTTTTTGTTTATTCTGTGTGGCAGGTTTCATGTTATTTTGTTGAGTTACCCAATGCGTTATACGATATATATATGTACTCACATCAGTATTTCATACTGCTATCCTCTACATTATTTTGAATAATTTGGAGTATGTACTATCATAATCAATCCCAATGAAAATGTGGAAACTCACAATCAGTTCAATGAATTAGTACTCGGTAAACCAGTAACTATAAGTTGTAAAGCACCTGGGTATCATAGGCTTAGTTATGTTGCTAAGTGCAGAGGAGAAAGTGGCTGGTATTATTCAGGTCTTGAGGTTTTGTGTAGATAGCCAAAATCTTAGCAGACATATTTATAGTGGCAGCAGAGGAATGAATTATGAACCTCTTCTCTTATTAAGTACACTGGAGTCTTGGACGTAAGGATCGCCCATGATCAGCTTCGTAGAGGTGTGTAGCCATATGGAGGGAGGCAGTATCTCGGTCTTTATGTTCCTACTTCAAAATAATATTGCTTTCCACACGTGTAATGTAGTATGTGGGACTGATGAACAAACAGGCTACTGGTCTCTACCTCCTCCCCCACCTATCTTTCGCGCAGGCCTGTGGAAAGGTCACTAGAATGTGTGCCAGTGGAGGTACATTCACTGGGTAACAGTAATAGCATGTCCAGTGAAAATCAGTCTAATGGCATTTAGCTAGTTAGCAGAGCAAGGCTTACCTTCTCTCATGTGAGGTTTTGAGGTGGACAAGAGTGAAAAATAAATACTCACCAGGTAGGTGTTAGAGCAACAACAAAAATCTCAGCAGCATGGAATTTCTTTGGCCACTTAAAATAGGTTGTCCAAGATGATCTCAAACAGAATTATATTGCACTTTACGACCCTATATTGTAGAATCACCGCACTCCAAGCCATCAGGCTCATCAGAGGATCCTCTACTCCATCAAGATTGGGCAGTCTAAACTGGATTGAGTCTGGAGGGCTTCTACTCACTCTGAATGTGGGATGAGTGCGGGTAGAGTTGTCACATGAGTTTGCTGTGAATTGGGAGTCCACAATGCTTTAAATAACAAGCTGAAAAAATCATCCATAGTTGATTGCTTGCATGCTTTTTGGCTGAATGTTGATCAAGAGTGATATGGTCAGAGGAAGTTAGGTATATAGTAGCATCAGCTACAGAATCTCATCCATGGCTCGTTCATCTGCTCCTTATCATGTGAAGTAGAGTCCTGTGAAGGATGAGTGCAGTATCAAAGAGTCTTCAAGGTCTTTCCTTCATCTGAGTTAGGGTGTACATGGAAAAGTTGGGTTCGACAGCCAACCGTCGACATTATGAGTTGGTGGGTCCTGGTGGTTCAGGGATTGGTAGTAAGGGTCCAATATTGAATGAAGGGTGAGCTTGGGTGCTCCCCAAACCACACCTTCCCCCCTGAGAGGTCCCCCCCCCCCCCATCTGAGTGAGCGGTCCCTGGTGAGTGGTGCGACTTTACCATAGAAGGTGGGCAAGGCACAGCCTGATAAGAGCTTCAAACAGGGGAAATCACATCAGGGAGAGAATGGAGTGATTTATGCAAAGGTAGCAGGTTGGGAGGTGATGGAACCATGAGTCTGTTGGTATATCGAGAGGAAGCATTTGTGAGTGGGCATTGCTTGTGGTTTGGTTGGTGTTCATAAAAAATGTTAATGGGCAAATATTTTCTCAAAACATGTCAATTCATACCCTGTACATGCCTATTCCCACGAAAACAATAAGGTAGGCATCAGGGTAAATGGATTCCTACTGTCAAATAAACTGATGCTTTATGTGGAAAACCTAGCATTTACAAACATGCATGAAAGTGGAACTATAACCCACTTAGCGATAAAAGTAAATGGAGCTGGGAAGAATAACCAATAAGGTGCAAAAAATTGAAAGAGGGCTCGAACACTGGTGGAATATGAAGACTTAAATGCTACTGGGCTCGGGGAATTGCAATTCCATTCAAGGCAGAGAAGCTGAAAAGTAGGATGAAACACATGAAGTAAGTTTTATGAAGAGAGGAAAGCCAACGTCTTTTAAAAATATTCCGCAACAGAACCTATTAGGTACTGGTGAAATATGTCGAGGAATTTCCTCATTAAAACATTAAACTGAGTCTCACTATTAACGTTTAGCTTTAAAAAGAGATGCACTCATGTCCAATCCACTACCTACATGACTGATTAGGGAGACGAACACTTACATCATTATTAGTCTGTATGTAAATGTTGTACTTTATTATTATTCCATTGGGCTCAGTAGGTTCAGTCCATGATACAAGCACACTTCCTGATGACGTCACCATTGCTTTAATTTGTTCAGGAGGACCTGGAACTGTAATTTTAACTCTTCAGGAGCCTACAAAACAGATCATAGTTCAAATATTGTAGTAGAACAACCTATAAGAACATAGGGTTCTATCATAACTAGGTATATTGTAATATGGGCTATAAGTGAATAAAGTATTTATTTTCCATCCTACTAATACCTTGTATAAAATACAAAACAATGTAAGGCACTAACCATGTGTCTGTCTCAGTTCGGTTTCAATCCCAACTTGTGATTTAGTGAAAATAGTAAACCTCTGTTACTATATTTGTATCTATCATTTAGATTTGTATGAAAATTTATTTATCATCATTTAGTGAAAATGGTACCTCTGTTTTAGAAAGGATAAAATTAGATAAATAACATGATACGCTAATCACACAAAGTTCAATAAATTTATAACTTTTCTAGATGGAGTTTTGTTATTGAATGTAATATTTTAACAATTTAAATTTAAAATTTATTTTTAATGAGTGTACTACCAGCACCTACATTTATAAATACGATAACTCAAATAAACATAATATTATTTATTTTAAAAAGGTACACAGCAAAGTGATAAAAAAATACGATTATACTTATAAAAATACGACTAGATTCAAGTGATTCCCTATTTCTTAATGCTTCTGTCAAAAAGTAGGTATGTATGTGTGATAGCCTGAAATTATATTCCCATCAACATCCTCAAGGAGCACCTAGTTCTTGCGATTCCCACCTGAGTGCAGCACCATACAGATACTCCTGCTTATTGGAATTCAGGCGGCCCAAGAGAAATGAGCCGTGGGAAAAAGGCGTGCGTGACCTGAACTGGTGTCTCAGCAACAAAACTGTCAAGAGCCTGGATTTGGAGAGAGAGAGAGAGAGAGAGAGAGAGAGAGAGAGAGAGAGAGAGAGAGAGAGAGAGAGAGAGAGAGAGAGAGAGAGAGAGAGAGAGAGAGAGAGAGAGATCAGTCTTTTTTATTTTAATAATAATAAATTGTCTTTCAGTGGATGACTAAGTATGTCAGTATAGTTATAAGTAGATAGTGATGAGTCATCATGACAGAAATGATAAACCTATGTGAGATAATCTGCAGCGTTTTATTGTTTGCATAGGGATACAGGTCAGCTAAAAATTGAGCGAAATAGTCAAATTGCAAAAAACTGTAAAATGAGAGGTTTTTTTCTGTTTCCAAGGCGCATTGAACAAAACACCCAGATACGGGTCAAATTTTTTTGGAAAAAGTAGAGCCAGAAAATGTTTTGTAACTATCAGCGACTTCAACCCTGTAGCCTTCCTTCTGAGCCCAAGAATTTGTTAGGCAGTTCAAATTCAAATCCTATGCAGAATGAAAGTAGGAGAAGATAATTAATATAATTATAGGTGCCTACATTAAACCATATGTACCTAATAATATATAAATAGCTTATGGGGTTATGGCTAGCACTTAAACAAAAAGTTATGTTCAAAAGCGAAGCGTTTATCAAAACAGAATATTCTAAATTGTAAAAGGAAGGTTCGTACCATCTTCTTCAGTGTTGCAATAATGGCTGTCTGATTCCACCCCATCACCTGCTGTGGTATAAGCAGCAATTCGAATACTGTAGTTGGTGTAAGGTAAAAGACCATGAATAAATTCTTCCAAGTTGTTGCTCTTTCTAATTTCAACTCCAACAATTCCTAAAAATTAAATACAATGAGTTTTATAATGATGAGTATTCTGATGAATCTGTCTAAACCATATTATTCAAAAGAATAAATTCATATTCATCGTAGCCATATCTGAGAATAGTAGATAAGTTTATCCTAAATTAAATGCTCTAGGAGAATTACCTCTTCTTCGTGAATGGTCAATGCGTTTGAACAGCAAATTGTAACCACGGATCTGACCATTCTGTAGTTTGGGAGGAGGAGGTTCCCAGGTAACCTTCAATGTTCTGGATGACATTCCCTCACACCTTATATTTAAGGGTGCAGCCTCAGGGTCTGATATGAAGCAAAAGCCAGAGTGAAAGTGATTGCATGGAATATCTTGTTGAACAAATACATGATACACGTATGTTTTACATATACATTATATATATATATGTGTGTGTGTGTGTCATTGGTATATATCCGTATGCATGTTGCCACGGAATGTGTGCACGTAGGTGTTTCTGTTATACAGTAATAGGTATTGTATGTTTTACTAATTGAAGTAGATACCTCCATGACAAAAATTGACACATACGATAAGTCTTTCAATTTATTTAATTTTGTGAGTTTCAAAGATTCCCTCAAATTTCACGACATGCTTCCCACATGGCTCCAGGGTGTGAATCCCTAGCTTTTTTTTTTTTTTTTTTTTTTTTTTTTTTTGGTGCAAAACACATAGGAAAATACGTAAGCACCTACATGATGTATATCATAAGGATGTAAGGTTGATGTCAAGTTTCTCACGAAGTAATATTAAATTTCACTTAAATATCTAATGAATGCATTTTCTCATCTATATCCATACCATAACATACTATCAGACATCAAATTAGATTTATGAAATACGAATTAAGAAGAATGAAAGTGTACCAAGTTTCAGTCTGATTCCGATGAAATTTTCAGGGATTAGGCGGATTAGCTCCTGGACGGTCCCCTATAATTTTCAATACCGATGAATTAACAGTGGCCTGTGCGCATGCGCAAACTTGAATTTCTCATAACGTTGATTTCTCATCATCTGTTGGTCCGATTTCATTTAAACTCGGTCGGTAATTGGGTATACGTTCTACGAAAATACCCTATAAATAATTATATCGCTATTGGTAGAGTAATAACACTGCGCACACGCGAAACTAATATCGATTGACACAGGAAAAACTCCAGTCTAATGGAACGATTTTGATGAAATTTTCAGGGATAGCTTGTGAACGGTTCCCTATAATTTTCATTGCCGTCACATAAATAGTAGTCTGTGCGCATGCGCAAACCTTAATTTACTATAACGTCGATTTCTAATCATCTATTGGTCCGATTTTGTTCAAACTCGGGAAGTAGGTGGGTATATGCTCCAGAAAAATTTCCTATGAATTATACCGCGATTGGTAGAGTAATAACTATAGCGCATGCATAAAACCAAAATTTATCGACACAGACCGAGACTAATGGACCAATTTTAATGGAATTTTCAAGGATTGTGCGGTTTACCTCTTTGATGTTCTCCTATAAATTTTATTGACGTTGAACTAATATTAGCCTGTTCGCATGCGCAAACATTATTTTTTTATAACGTTAATTTATCAATAATTTTGACTCGTATTTCGTACTTCAACTAATTCTATTCGTCCATGTTACAATATGTAAGGAAGCTGTACTGCCCACCCAACTTGGCAGACGTTTTTTTCAATGCCATTCATTTCTTAGTTTTCTACAGAACAGAGATGTACGCATGCCAGCTCCTGTGCAAGCATTGCAGTGCATTTGTTCTATATTGCCATGACAAATACAGGAATGAATACCAGGGTGATGACTGAACAATTGCAGGATGATTATTGAACAGATGTTACATTTCTGTTACATAATGGTCGTTTTAAAATGGATGGCTAAGGGAGCAACTCCCATTGATCATTGAATATGGGAGTATTTGCCAATTTCGCAAGGTTACCACTCAGAATGATTGCAGGTAGCTCAAAAATAGGTACTCATACTTTTTTCAAAGTTATTTTTAGTATCATTTCTCTATTTACTTTCCCTACTTGCTAAAGGGAATTGAAGATTTTTTGCTGAAACTTCTTTGATAAGAACTGAAAATATACCTTTAAAGATTGGAATAATGTATACCTACCTACATGTATAAATGTTCAACCGTCTTGTTCTTGGTATGTAGCCTATGAAGAGGGTGTCAACCCAAGAAACAATGAAAAATTTTGATTTTGGGGTTAGGTTTCTATATTGAGCACAATCATAATCAGTTCACTTATGATGCATTCTATTAGAGGGACCACAACTCAAAAGTGTGTAAGTAGGTACCTACCTAGAATGGGGTAGAAGGGACGTAACTTGTGCTGTCATAATCATATTTCGATCTTTATTATTTCAATGGGATATATACATTTATTTCTTGTAACACAAAAACTTACATCCTTCTAACGTTGTCACCACAGCAACCTTAGATTCAGGGCCGTTCCCAATGTGATTGAAAGCACGCACAGTGATTTCATATTTAGTCCACTGCTTGAGACCATTTAACCTTGTCTGGTGTTTAAAGTGCCCTCGAATAGTTTTAATTCCACGATGTGGTGAGCCCATTTCTTTATAAATTATTTGGTAGCCGGTGACATCCTTAGCTTCCACAGTCACTTCGCTAACAGGCTGAAAAAGATAACTTCATGAAGGTATTCTCAGTAATTTATTCCATCATTAAAAGGATACCCCTACAGAAAGAGATCCTTTGTCCTTGCTGCAAGTTGGAAATAGGGCTAATGTAAAAAAGTTCCAGTTCTGTAGCATGACCATATGAGTTGATTTCCGATTTTCTAATAAATGCAATGATACCTAACAAATTTATATTATTTTGGTAATTTTAGCTGTTTTTGAAGACGTTTCAATTGAAATTGAATACATTTTTATGTGAAAAGATTCAAATTTTAAATTATGTCAAACAAACTTTTTCTGAATAATCGCCTGTATTAAAACCAAATTTAATCAATAAATTTATAAGGACAGTTAAACTAAATTTGAGCAAATGTAAGTGGGGGAGGGAGCTTGTTCAAAAGAATTTAAAACAACTATTTGTGAATGGCAATCTGCAATGAAACATTTTTTAAGCACTCTTCTTGAAGGCTAAGCATATTTTTATGCACAAAAAGTGAGACCCTTCAAATTACAAACAGAACAGTTGATATTAATTCATTAATGAGAATTTGTACTTTATAGAATGTGCTTGTTATGTGAACGGAAATTTTCACAGCCAAAGGTGGCCTCAGTAGGCGAGTGGTTTAGATAGCGACCTTACCCCAAGGCTTTTCAAGCAGGATTTCTAATTCGGCTGTTTATCCACAATTTTTGACGAGCACACCTTACATTCTTGAGGTCATGATGTGGAACTCGCTTTAGCTTGTATAATTCCTACATCAATATAAATTTAGCAAATGCACATTCAAGTTGAAATATATATTTATGTAGGTAAGTAATTGTGAAAGTAGAGTAGGTATTTAAATGGAGTTACATCACCTCTGCTTTTGTGGTACCTAACGATGATTCCATGTTGCCAGGTTACTGTGGCGATTCAGGAAAACCCCGAAAAAAAATCCAGAGAAGTTAGATTTTGACCCTATGTCAATATTAAATTCTGTACTGAATAACGTTTCAATTCAATTTAACTCAGTTGAGTTTTAAACTGTACATCAAAGCATAATATGATGTCAGTTAATTGTGTAGTTTACTAATTAAAGATCAATCGATCTTGATCACTTCACTGCCAAGTCCAACCAAAATCCCTCTAGATGACAAATTTTACTGCAGTGAAGCTGGAACCGCTTGTATTGAACGAACATGCTTCTGTATTATGGCCTGATTGAAAACCAGAGTTCAAGTTATTTGTGCGAGCTAGTGGCTTCAAGAGTAGGAAGGACGATTTTTAGGTATCTTTTGTTCTAAATGTTATTAGAAAACAGGGGAAAAATCCTCCCAACCGAACATTTCTGAATCACACCACAACTATTGTATGTAACAGCATACAATCTGAAAACGTCCATAATTAAAACCATTGCTTTTAACCAGTAGTACCTAGTGTGAATTTGCTACCCAAAGCCTGCGTTGAAAGAAAATCCAAATAAATTTGAGAGAATTTATTTAGTTCAAGAAGAATAAATTTCAGGGTGTGCAGGCGAGAATTCGGCTCTCTTCGGCAATTCTCGGCCACACCCGCACTCCCTCTCCCTGACCGAGTGGATCATGATTTCTCATTCGTTTGAACAGCTCTAACCCAAAGCGTTGTGCTCGAGTTTCTGTTTAACTTTTTCGATTTTTTCTTGGTACAGAGTGCTCTTCACGTCGTCCAGTTTCGTCCAGTTACTCCTTACAGGAGAGACTGAGCTCACCCACTACAAGGGTGTGGGCAAACTATCCGGCGAGCGTTTCTTCAAAAGAACATAGGTACCCATCGAAGCCACAGACAATGATGAGATCTCTCTCACAAAATACGGTCCGCCAGTACGGCATTACTTACAAATTGTGGTTTCAATTTTGCAATACTTGTAATGTGGCCCCCTATTATGCCAATGTTACCGATGTAATTCAGTTTTTTCAGCAGTTGCTCTCTTTATCACATATTACTTATAATCAGTTGAATGCTCATAAGTCTGCCTTGTCTATTATTTTAAATAATTCAATACCTAGCTCAAGATCCACTTGTGAAAAGGTTCCTGAAAGGAATTTTTAGAACCGGGCCTCCAAAACCTCGGTATAATTTTACTTGGGACTCCTCAATGGTGCTGTCTCACTTACAAACTATTACTGCACTGGACTTGAAGGCCATTTCACAGAAATGAATTACCTACCTACTTTATTGGCGCTAGCTACAAGTCACCACTTTCACACTTTGTCCCTAATCAAGACCGCTAATGTTCATGTGGATTCTAATGACTTGAAAATTGTCATACCTGACCTGACCAAAACGTCAGGACCTCGAAATTTGCAGCCTTTCATTAATCGTTGGTGTGTTGCGACAACAGTTAAACAGTAGGTATTTAGAAATGACTGCCGATTCACGTCCATCTGGCTGTCCCAGTCCTTTCATAACTTACGGAAAACCACACCATCCTGCGTTAAAGCAGACTCTTGCCAGATGGGTCAAGGACACATTGTTATCCTCCGGTATTGACATAACGCTTTTCAAACCGCATTCGACACGTCACGGATCAACGTCTACTGCTTTAAGATTGGGCCTCTCCTTAGATTTCCTTAGAGCAACTGCAGGTTGGACTCCTGATTCAAATGCTTTCGCACAATTTTATAATCACCCCCTTGTTTCATCAGAGGGGAATTTCATGTGGGCATTTGCGAATCAAGCTACCTACCAGAATAGGGGACCACTTCTATTATCCATTCATGTTTACGTAGTTATGTACCTATTTCCTTCATTACACAGCTTTTTTGGCAATGGATCTCATGATTGGGATTTGTTTCTTATCCGACTTACGCCAAACTGCTGCTTGGTGCATAATATTTAAACATCTACTGGTTAAAAACAATGATTTTTATTATTGACGTTTTCAGGTTGGTTGCTGTTACGTATCATATTACAATCAAAGTAACTTACCGTGAATTTTGATATTAATTACACGAGGCATTCAATCTGAAAACGTTTTTTGCTCAGCTTAATGACACAGTTTCAGTAACACATTCAACGTTGTAGTGAAACTGCAGCTTGGTGCCAGACCAATGAACTTCTTGTCACCGAATTTCACATTAGCAGCTTATATTTCACCTCTAATGGTGTTTCATTGATATTTACCTTTTCCACCAACCAGCACTCTGAAGGTTTATTTGAAAACGACTTGAACGACCCTTCCTTTTACTATTAAGTGAAGAAAGTATCGTGCTTCAGAGTCAACTGTTGGCAGAAACACACCCATTGGCTTCCTTGGTGTCTTCCCAGCTCAAACTTTCTTTGGTGATCGCTTGAAGAAAAAACTTCCTATTGTGATAAGAGTACCTTGTATAATAAATTGAGGCATCGATTTATAGCATCATCGCCAAACGAAACCAAGACAATGAATGACCCAATGGACTTGTGATTTTTCTTCAAACTTACTTCATAACCACAATGGCAGAAGCAATGAAAAGGTAATTTCTTCACAAACCACGCAAGCAATCACTTCTGCATCAATTTTTTAACTCCCAATTCGAGAAGTTGGAAAATCTAGTAGGTAGATTCCACTTTATTTTTGGCAAGCATAGTTTTATAATTACAGGTTTTAGAAGTTTCTTTGTCTTTTTAAATGAAAATGTTAGTGCCAATGAGCAACCCAATGAGGGATTTATGAATGATTGAGACTGATCCACATTTAATAAGAACCTACATTCGAAATGATATTTTCCTACAATAAAGGTACCTACTCACCTTCCATTTGACAAGTAATGTTTCAGCTTCAGTTGCTTCAACGACGACACCAGTAGGAGCAAAAGAAGGAGCTTAAACATGAATTCCATATATTAATTACTTTAGGAATCTACCTGCGTGATGTGTATTAACAATATTAATCAATGATGGGCAACTAGGGGGGTTAGTTGGTGATAATTTTGTTAGAAAGTTAATTACCTCACTATATTAAAAATTACATAGGCACCAGGAATAAATTGCAGATGAATAGGTAGATGCATGAACAATGTGATAATATAATTTACCTTCTTGTTGAGTTCTAAATGCGATGATTGCACTTGGTGGTCCCATGCCAACTTTGTTCACAGCCATGATGTGCAGTTCATAGTCAACATTGGGTAGTAACGTTCCCAACCTTGCACTGAATGTTGCCCCAGTCACGGTTAAGTTACTCCAAACAGACTCTGAATGTTGCTCTCTGAACTGAACAACAAAGTGTGTGATAGGAGATCCTGATGAATCTGGAGTTATCCACCTTACATTCACCCATCTGCTCCCAATGTCGAACACCTCAACCTTTTTGGGTGCTTCTGGCGCTTCTGTGGGCCCGAAAATCTTGCCAGTTAAAAATTGGAAGTTATAAATCTATTTACATGATAAAACATCCACGGAAATTTAATAGAATGCGGAAGTGTTAGGTAAATAAAAATAGGTAGGTAATAGTAGTTGTTATTGTAAAGTATGAGCATAAAACATACAAATGGATGTAATATGGAGCTTCACAGGTTCTTAACTGAATACAAGTTTATGACCCATTATTTTGTACATAAGTTCTGATCGGAGGGAGAAACAGGCTACTGACAGGAAGATTACAAAGTCATGGATGAGAAGTAGACAAACTGAAAATAATCTGTAGAAGGTTTTGGAAACTTTAAGAAATATATCTACTTATTCCACAAAACTACCAAAGAAAAAGATAGCTTCTTAAAAATGAAGGAAGGGAAAGACAAGACGAGCAGAGAAAGGCTCTCCTTGCCAGGAATTGAGGAAGAGCCTAACCCAGGAGTCATTGGGGCTTTCAAGCACAAAGAAGTCAGTTGAGGAAGTATAGAACTCAGACATTCGATTCAACATCAATAGTCTATCTTCAATGAAATGGGCTCTGAGACAAGGGTCTAGCCTGTGTCAAGCACATTCGTTGGGATATCCAACGAGCTGCCTGGATAATGAAGTGTTTGGAAAATAGACATGGGAGATCAGGGAATATTGACCCTAAACCTGGTGATGGTAGGGGCTAATTAACATAAGGGGTACCATCCTAAACTTTTATTTGGCTGTATCCCAGTTGCGGACGACTTAGCATCCATCCAACAATGGATCCAATGGCCCATTAGGAACAACGTCAGTTGTTGGTAGCTAAGGAACTTGCATATCGAGAAAGTGCAATGGAGGTGGTGGTATTAAATCTCACAAACATTCTAATGGTACTATAGAAAAAGCCTCACAACGTTGAGGGCTTCCCAAATTGTTCCTTTAGTGTAATACAAATTTTTAGGAAAAAGGAAAAATCAGTCATTTCCGATCCATCCCAGAAACTTTAGCTACTAGTAACACTGGTGGTAGGACGTTTGTCATAATAGTGATCCATGGTTGTGGGATCTGGGGTAGCTCAGGTGCATGAACTATCAATCAGCTCAGGTGACTAAGTGGCACAACAACCATGCCATCCCCTAGAACCTAAGTGCCCCAGTTGTACCTTTTGTAGTGTTTTGTATCATTACTATTAACCTTGCAGCGCGCAGAAGATGCTGACGTATAAATCACCATAACGAGATTTGGAGTATTAGAGCAACGTCTTCAAAATACCCTCTGTGAATTGCCACTCATATGGTAATGCCAGTTGTGGTGGCAAACGATTGAACAACTTCACCTACACAATAAAACATTGGGTGTCCCTCAGTTGTGGAATTTCACTCAAATCATTGACCTCAAAGAAAACCAAGTGAGAGTGGAGCATGGGCGGAGAATGAAATGAAACTGACTATCGTAATCAATATTAGTAGAAAGAAGTTCCAGTCTTGCAGCATGATCGTATGAGCCATTTTTCGTAAATTATCGTACTATATTAGGAATGTTGCATTGTTTTGGAAATTAAGGACTTTGAGGGGAAAGAAATTGTTAACTACCAATTTTATGGCCAGAAACTCTTTCTAAATAATATTCTGCGATTCAAAAAGAGATTTTGGATTTTTAACTTTTTTGGAGTTTTTATCAAGTTTTTAGCACATTTTAATAAAATTTAAGTACATTTTTCAGCACATAATGTAGCACGTAATTTTGCACATTCATTTTATGTTCTGTTTTATAATTAATACACTTTATTTGAGCAATATTATGCTAAAAAATATAAATTTAACGATTTGTAGCCGTTTTTTGCTATTGTTAGTGATTTTTTCAGCACTTTTTTGAAATTTGACCAATTTAATGTGCTCAAAAAATGCTGGCCAATGAACTCGTCCTTTCGTTTGAAAAGCTTGATTCTTTGGCGCAAAAACGGCATTTTTTTCTCATTCCTACGGAGAGTTATCATCTGGAAGGACACACACACACATATATATACTCGTAAATAAATGAAAGAATAAATAAATGAATATATATATATATATATATATATGAAAAAATTTTAACTCTAGGATTCGTTTCAGAATGTCTCAAAACGGATTTCAATGAAGAAAATTTTCAAAAATGTTGATTTTGAAGTGTTCCGAGCCATTGCAATAGCTTCATTTTCTACGAAAATTCTTCAAAACACACAATGGAGTTTCTGGCAGATTTTTAGGTCGCTCCTTTGAAGCTGGTAAGGCTCCATCTATGAGGTACTTACGCTCTATTAGAATCGATGCGAGGTCCTTTGGAACAACCCAAGCATGAGAGAAAGACCAACAACATTCAAATGAGTTTCAGACCATTCTAAGATGCAATCTATGAAAAAAAAAACCATAGGCTGTGTATGTGAGTGTGTGTGTGAGAGAGGGGGAGTGTGTGTGAGAGAGAGAGAGAGAGAGAGAGAGAGAGAGTTTGCGTTGCAGGGGTAGGGTAATTGGGGGGCTGCTTTTACCTTCTTGGAGCCCCCTCATATCTTTACTCGAGTCATGATCATATCACTGCTGTTAAACCCAGGTACCACACCCTAAACAGCAGAAGCAGTTGACAGCAGTCTGTGGCAGAATAACTCCCCAGTGATTAGGTGTAGGCTCATGCCAATGGGTCTCCCGTCCCTTCAATAACACTTTCTTATTATGGAGAACCACAATGCCTCTTCATAACCCCACCAGTTCATTGACACATAAGGAGGCCATCATCCTACCCCTCCTCAAGTCACGAGTGTGCCATTAGTGAGACAGCGTTTGGTTCAAGTATAGCCTGAGGACCCAAATCAGACAGAAGCATCCTGTTGAGCAAGCCAATGTAGAGCAAGAGTTGCCCAGGTGTGCTTCTGAGGATTTGTGGCAAATTACAGCAGAAGAGGCAGAGGTTGTGTGTAATGGGGTACTACGACATATTGAATGTTTTATCCATTAGATGTGTGCACTACCCCTGGTAGATGGCTCTAGCTAAGGTACAGCTGTATATTATGAATGCAACAGAATAATCCAATAAGGCAGGATACCTAGGCCTGGCTACTTTCGTTAAACAAAGGCTGCTCGCTACTTGTTGCTCTGTAGTATAATCACGGTTAGACAATATTGCAGCCATATTATTGACTACATATTTCCCAAAATTATTATCGATGAAGTAGGTTTTAAAGAGAAACAAAAATTTAAAAAATAGCAATTTTTAGGCATTCTAGCAAGATAAGTAACATTTAAAATATAATTAATAATTTTGGAAAACATTGAAATTCCTATGAATATGATAATATCTTTGTAATCAATCTTACCTGAAATAGAAACATGAATCGTCATAGAATCAGATCCATGTTCATTTTCGGCTAGGCAATGATATTTCCCGGCATCATCAGGAATGATGTTATGCAGTTCTAATTCAGAAGCTAAGCCTGTAGGCGTGTATCTGACGTGTGGAGAAGGTGTTAACTGATCACGTGGAGTTTCAACCCATTTAATTTCAAGCGGCAAATCACCTTCAGCCTCACACACTAGTTTGAGTGATTCTCCAGCAACACCACTCAGATTTATATGATGGGTTCTGAAATAAGCTGGAACTAGAACAAAACAAAAACAATGTATAGTCAACAATTTTGTAAGTACATAATTAATTTCATTAAGACAATTATTTAAGACTAGAACAGCATGATTGAATCGCAGTATTGAAAGACAAGTGAAAAAAGATCCATTTCTGCCTAAAAATGTTTAGAAACCCAAATAGTGGGCTGAAGAACACGTTATTTTTGCCAAAACTTGATCTTAACGTGTTTTCCCGAGCATAAAAGGGGTTGGATAATGTTTGTACTTCTGAAATAAAAATTCACTCCTCACATTTAGGGAATTTTACAAAAAAACACTGGTTACAATGGCTCGGAAAATTTTAAAATCAAATTTTTAGAAAAATTTCCTCATTTAAATTCGTTTTGAGGCATTCTGAATCGAATCTTAGAGTTTAACTCTTTTTCGTATATGAGAGTTTTTTAATTTACATATATATATATATATATATATATATATATATATATATATATATATATATATATATATATATATATAGTTTTTGGCGCTAGAACGGAATTTTTTTCTCAATCCTAAGGAGAGTTATCGTCTGGAAGGTCCACACACACACACACACACACACACACGCACACGCACATACACACACACGCACACACACATATATATATATATATATATATATATATATATATATTTTAAAAAACGTAAAACTCTAGGATTCGTTTCAGAATGTCTCAAAATGGACTTTAATTAAGAAAATGTTTTTAAATTTTGATTTTAAAATTTTTGGAGCCATTGCAATAGTTCCATTTTTTACGAAAATTCGCTTAAAAAAAGAGGGAGAATAAAATAGGTAGCTCACACTCATCACTGCTTGTTAGTGTTTGGTACATTAGTTGTACTTACCGTTGACCATAAGGAAAATTGTCTTTCGCAAAGGGTTGCCTATTCCATTGTCAACTTCACAGGTGAAGTGACCTTTATGTTGTAGAGTTACGGAATGAATGATTAATGTTCCATTTGAGGCAAACTCAAAGTTTGGTTGCCCTGGATCGATTGGAAGTGATGTACTTGATAGTGGACCTGGGAGAGGAAAAACAGTAAAAGGATGAAAACATGGAAGAAATTTCATTTGATAAACTAGAGATAAATTCACTTAACAATGTAGAGTCATGTGGTGGTACCTTCTCTCTGTGTCTGATAACATAAAAAATAAATAAGTTATAAAACAGTTTGAATACTATATAATTAGTAATTTTAAAAATGAAATGTGAGAAATAAGAGTTTACTGTGTCATTGATGGACGAAAAGTTAGGTGTGCCCTCAGGACAGGATCATTCGATCAATGGTGCGCCCTTCCTCATAAAGGTAAAGGCGCTGTTTTGTTTAAGCACTGCCCACAAGCAAATCAGTGGGCTCGCCATCGAGAAGGGTTGTAAAACAGTGAATGGAAAGAAGCAATCAAAATGGTGGGTAATGTTGCTCCTGTACCTACGAGCTATCCCAGGCAGGAGTCAGGATGGCAGTCACTGTCGCAGATCTTTTGGTGAGTTTGAAACCTTGGGACACGTCCTTGGCTCCTGTCAGCACGGCGAACAACTGCGCAACCTCCGGCACCATTCAGTACGCTCCATTCTAGCAAATGCCCTAAGAGCTAAAGGCTTTGTAGTCCAAAAGGAAGTGCATGGAATAGCGGACAGTGGAAGCCGCAGACGTATCGACATGATCGCATTAAAACCAAATTCGATGTGTGGCCTGATCTTAGACCCAACGATCAGAATAGAGTCATCAGAAGCACAACTCGAAGAGGTGAACGAGGAGAAAAAAGCGATTTACGGTTCTACAAAAATAAGTTTAATCTAGAAAAAACAGACGTAATAGGACTCCTCATCGGTGCAAGAGGGACAATACCGTCTTTTTGCGAGAAGACAATATACGAACTAGGAGAACCATAAATTGGCGTTCCAACCTCCCTGCATGTTCCGGTATGCTTTGTCTTTGGGCAACACGCACCGACGGAAGTTGTTTCTTTTTGAAATATATATATACATTAATAACAGAGAATAATATAGAAATTAATTGACCTTCTCAATTCAAATAATGCCACTTTTCAGACACTGGAATAACTCAATACATATGTTTAATAAAAAAGATTTTTCGAAATAACCCAAGGTACAAACAAATGCTCTACTACAAAGGTAGACACAAGCTGGAATACCACAACAATTAACTAAATTGATACGTACCCTTGGATTTGCTCCAAGTGATCTTGGGTGTGGGATACCCATCCGCTTGGCAGTGAATGAAGATAGTATGTTGATACAGCACATGCGTGTCTCGAGGTTCTATTCTCCAAGTGGGTGCCACTTGAAAGGAAAGACGTTGTCGGCTTTATATAACTTTAGAGTTCAGTTGAAATAACAATAATTCGTGAATTTCAGACCAGCGCACTTTGAGCTTGTTGTGAACGAGTTTTTGTCAATGTGGGAACGAGTTTTGTCATATTCCACATGTAGTCTCCCTTTCTTTTTCAACAATTCGTGGTTGATAGTGATTTTTCCTAACATTCATTAGAAGGTAAGGTATGTACGTGTTTCTTCTACATTCACAATTTCATACTATTTATGATAAATTTTTTTTTTAAATCTGAGCACATTACTGTACATGATTAATTAATTTATGATTTACGAATCTTTTCCAAGTAGCGTTCCGCTGGATGAAATTCAAGATTATTTACCGATTTTCTGTGACCCAACTTGGATTAAACTAGTAGGATCCGGCATGCCTACTGATGATCTAATGGTTAACTAAGTTGGTACCTGTAATTTTTTCTATTTAATTTAGCTTTCCAATCTATAGTAAGTTATGAGAAAATATGCCAAGACCCTATCTCAGGAACCTATCTATATTGTGCTAACAAAATCTGAATACCTTTCACGACGAGTCTCGAAGTGAAATTAGTCTGTGCAGCTGCATTTCTTGCCACACAGGTATAATGGCCAGAGTGTCGGTTAGCTAAGTTGCTAAACAGAAGGCCGCTCACAAATTGGTGATTCTTCTCTTGAACATCTGGTTCATGTGGCATGGGATGTCCATCTTTCAGCCAAATAATTTCGATGGGTAGGTCTCCGGATATTACAGTACATGACACATGTGCTCTGTTTCCTTCTTGAAGGTTAGAAGGAAAATGAAATTCTTGGATTTTCGGTGGATCTAGAATCGATAATAACAATAGAATGGGATAGATACTTTGCGATATTAGATACCAATTATATTTGTAATAGAATGATCAGAACAAATTAAATGACTAACAACCGTGTACTCATATGCTCATTCTATATATTTAACTTACGCATTATACGTAAGAATACAAAATTTCTAGCTGATTGTCCCTGTTGATTTCTCACGGTACAAGTATATTCCCCTCCATCTTCTGAGTCGTCCAAATTTCGTAGAAGCAAACTTCCGTTTTTGTAAACTTGGTGTTTGTTGCTAAGTGTTTCACCTCGACTTAGCCATGAAGTAGTTGTTATTGGATAACCAGCAATGGGACAATGTAATATTCTGTCACCTCCATAAACAGCTGTTATATTTAGAGGTCGCCTGGGGGTTGGTGGCCCTAATAAAGCATTTTATTTTATTAGACATAACAATTTGACGAAGGAATATATCCTAACTTTCTCAATAAAATAACTAGTTACATATAAGAAGAATCTCACCGAAAACATTCAGTGATGCTGAATGTACAGCATTTCCTAAGCTATTTTCAGCTAAACAAGAATAAAATCCTCCATGATGTACCCTTGTGCGTGTAATGTTCAGGTAACTGATAACATCTCCCATTGAATCAAGGTACGAAAAGGGCATATAGGATTCATCAGGGACCACTGGACTCCCATCCAGGTACCATGATATACGTGGGGAAGGTGTACCAGAGGCTTGGCAAATTAGGGATACCGAGGAACTTGGCTGGATGGTTTGTTCTGTAAAAGTAGCTTTCAGTTCTGGAGGTAATGCTGAAAAAAGAAGATAAGAGCAATTAACATCTGATGAGAGTTGTTTTTAATTGGAATTCAACGGTGTTGGGTGGTGATAAGGAAAGTGAGCAATGATGAATGGGAAAAAGATGAAATTGTGCTCAGTAGAAGCTGGTTAAAAACAGTTCCAGTCATGCAAATAAAGCAAATTTTGCAGAGGGAGGGTGGGGAGGGATATATTTTTATTCTAACACTGTTTGTGCACATTTCTAACACATTTTATGCTGTTCAAATTTCTGGTGAACAGACCTTTTCCTAAAGATATTCCGTAAAAAAAAAAGATTTTAGCCATTTTAAATTCTTTGGCATTCGTGCACTTTTTTTTTACAAAACAAGTGATGCCCTCGAAACTCATAATTTATTTTGTGATTCTTGAAAGTATTTTGGGTGATATTCAATATAGAAATTCAATACTTACCTCCAAGCACTATTTGAGCAGTAGACTGTTCAGTCTCATCGGAAGTCCTTGCTAGGCACTGGTACATACCACCATCATCTTTCTGGACGTGTTTCACTATTAGTACTTGGCTGTTCTTGAGCAATCTGTATCGGGAATCATCATGGATTGATTGTCCATTTTTTAACCATCCAACATTATGACCTCCATTTCCTCCCTCTACGCTGCAATTTAATTGAGCGTCATTTCCACCATCCACGACCTTAAAATGATATGATTAAGATAAAATTACGAGTAGGTATCTAAGAATTATTTTCATAAATTTGGTATATTTATTTAGACAAAATAAGGTGATGATTATCAATATTATATTGCGTGTGATGCAAAAATCTAGTTAAATGCGGTGGAATAAATTGGTGTTGGTACTTAATGTATTATAATCTCCGTCTTGGGATAGGCATGTATACATGTCTGCAGGAGGCACCATTGTTATCTCTACAATTCTGAAAATTGCCATCCTCTCAGTAATAATTTGCCCATCGGAAAACCCAAAAACATGAAGTTCGTATCGACTAATGACCTATAAGTGCAACTAAACCGCGGTGTTCCACACTTGAGGCTTACTATCCATCCCCTGTTTACGAATTGAAAACTAAAAATGAGAAATTAGCCCGTATTTGTATTGAAACTAACATAAAATTCGAATTCAGGATTGAAAATCGGCGTTTCATATCGAAATGAAGAAATTAATTAGTCAACCAGTAGACAACAAGACAGCGGGGGGGGGGGGGGGGGGGGGGGGGGGAAATTTCGCGTTACCCAACCACCGTTAACGTGACATCAAAATCAAGGCAACCTTTCTCCCGGTTCCATTTGGGTTAGCATCTTCGTTTGCTCCCTCAAGACTACGGTAACGGGTGGCGTTAAGTTGAGGAGCTTACTTTCAAAAGGGGTCATATCCACTTCCGAACAAATTTCAGGAAGTGAAAAAAACGCCCGAGGAGTTATTGATTGGAATTTAAATTTATTTTTTAATCTAGTGTAGCTTAGTGAGGCACTAGAAATTATATCCCAAAACATGAGCAGCTAATCTCGAAAACCAAAGGAGTTACAGCTAATTATCATTGGGTTTGTTCGGACACGTAGTTCCGAACCGTAATTTGTGTTATAAAAACTATAACTCAATATTTTTGTTATACTTTATCAGGTCTGTTAACCACCTGTTAATGTTTATGAGGCCTGTTAGTATCTTGTGATACTACATTTAAGCAGCAATACCTAAATTGTTATTCAATAAAATGTTTTGAATTTAACTGCGTACTTTCATGTTCAATGTATTTCCGCCCAAGGTTTGACTTTGATGTGTTTTGAAAATGGCTACTGAACACATAAATCTGAACTAAACCTCTTTATCATTAGTTTGAGAGTTGCCCTGTCAGGAACTGAACTTGACCTCGGTAACTCCTATGAATTTCATTGATATCCCTCGAGCCATTTTGGAGAATAGACCAAAAAGTGCTAAAACCGATTATCCCCCCCCCCCCCAATTGGTGGCCATTTGAGAACTTTTTTGCTAATTAAGTACCTAAGTCTTACGGGATGAGGGGAACTGAATTTAATTTGCACCCAGAAGAAGAATAACTCCTATGAATTTCAACAAAATCCCTCAAGGCGTTTAAGAGAAAAGGCAACAACTGCTAAAAAAGTCCAGTCATGCAGCATGACCCCATGAGCGAATTTTTGAAGAAATCTTCGACATTTCAGTCGCTACTGATCGTGTAGAGAAATTTTAGTTTATGATTTTGATAGACAAACATGGAATCAAATCATTAAAAATAATTAGGAGGTACTCATACTTTATTATTATTAAACTAATCTTGTAGATTTAAAGACAAATGTAGGTAAATATTCATAGATTTCGATGTCCAATGTGGTCATTATTGAAGGCAGTTGAAATCTTAACAGTATACTATCATAAGATCATCAAATCTTCACATAAAATAAAATAACATAACCGACGTCATATGAAAGAAACGTATTTCCACAGCCAATCGATGATGAGGCTTTATATATATATTTATTATATATATTTATAACGAGTGATATAAAGTCAGTTGCATTCGAATGCAGTATCCCTCAGCAAGAGAAATTGACAGACAAACTGTAGTCTCTGTTTCGAACAAATATTACCGGTTTTTACAACTAGCGAACGGCATTATTTCGATTTTTGACTGATTTTTCAACTTTGAAATTTTTGAAAACTTGATACATATTCTTATAGGAAGTTTTACGCTGATTCCGAATATACCACATGTTAGTATGCTGAAAAAATTATTTCGCACAACAAATCGCAAAAAAACAGGCTATTTTGAAATTTTTGACTACATTTTTGAAAATTTCAACCCGAAGATGTAATCCGATCATGCTGGCCAACGAACTTGAACTTTCGTTTTGTGTCCTTAACATTTTAAAATTTGTTTGAAGTTTCTAGCACAATTCTACGGACAGTTATCGTCTGGAATGACACATACATACATACATACATATATACATACATACATATATACATACATACATAAAAAAATGCGTTAAACTTCAGAATATGATTCAGAATAGCCTGAAACGGATTTCTGCATAAAAAATTTTCAAAAATTCACATTCTACAAATTTTGAGGCGAGAGCAATAGCTTAATTTTCTTCAAAAATTCGCTAAAAGACGTTTTTTTCACATTTCGATTTGTTAACCCTAAAATAATAATTTTAGGCTACTTTAAGTAGGGGTATAGAAACCCATCTCTAGAATCGGAATGTTTTTATGTCGTACCGTAAGGTCGCAATCGTGCACCTATACGAGTTACCTACAGTTGTATGAAACGTTAAGGGCAACATAAATTGAAAAGACATCAGATAAAAATGTGAGCGCGTGAACGTGAATTAAGAAGGCTGATGACAACTTGAAAGTTTGGCGGGAGGTACGTGCATACGGGGCGGGGCCAAGCTTGTTTACTGCGCATGTCTAGAACTATTAGTTCTGGAAAAAATACAGAACTGGTAGAACTGGTTCGGAACGGTAACGAACTACGACGTCCGAACAATGAACTGCTAGTTCGAGGTCTTCCAGAACTGGTTCTCGTGTTGTCCGAACAGCCAAAAGTGGGCGTGTCCAGTTACGAACGGTTACGAACTACGTGTCCGAACAAACCCATTAGGATATGACCCCTTTTGATCAAAATTTCGGATATGTTCCATTTTGATAAAAACACATCCAATTCTCAATAAAAAATCACAAAAATCAAGCGCAGGTAATTCATATTTTTTAGGTATGCAAAAACACAAATGAACTGTTTCCAAATTATATAATGCAGGTAATAATAAGGTAAGGTATTATTAACAATTTTTCAGTTTGGAACGAACAAAAAAGCCAATATAGAAAAAATCTCAAAAAATCTGTAAAATCTGTCAACATTTCAAACATGAAAATCAGTTTCCTCTTCGTCAAGACAATCACATTCTCCTACTTCGCCATCGTCTTGTGAGGGTGCTACTTCATGGGTACCCAAAAAAACGCCAACAATACCCTCCATTCTTGGCAACACAAACGACACCTTAGCAACGCAAAAACGACGATAAGCCTAAAAATCTCAAGAGATACGAACTAAAAACAGAAAGAATCACTATAGAAATCAGCGAAACAGGAGTGAAACGTGTTATCACAGCACGTCTTATATCAATATCATTGAATATTGGGAAGTAAAGGAGCACAGTTGATAACAGGGGTGCCGAAGAGTATTGCTCCTGCACTCTGTTGGTTATTCATACCGAACCCTTCAAATCTTATCACCAAACAGCACAGGCTTTCTAAATGGTATGTTCCAAACTAGAGTTGGAAAAAAATCCGGTAGATGGCATTTTGGATATGTTCCCTTTTGGAAAACATCACCGAGCAACAACTTGAAGGAAGATGAGGATTGTGGTGAAATCCACCCCCTCTTGTCAACAGCCCTTTTCAGGGCTACCAAAAAGAGGTAGACACAACACAAAAATATTTACAAGACGTCGAGTTATAACTCCGTCAAACAAAATATTTCACCAGAGAGAAAATACTAAATTCTCTCTCAAAAGTGAAATATTAACGAATAACACGCAAGGCGACCTCCCTAAACATTTACTGGGCGAGAGAGATGCGACAAGCATCTCGAAACAAGTCGCCTTGAATGAGAAATCTCAAACAGGAAAACTCAAGGTCGTCCAGCCCCCCCCGGGGACCCCGTCACAGCGACGGACGTGGGGAAACCACCTCGAAAGACCAACTCAGCTATCATACGCACAGATACTGAGAAAACAATGTGCGAACCAATGAGATTGCACAGTCGAATTTATGAAATTAAGCGGACCAACCAGGAGGCGGCAGGAGGCGGCCACCTCCCTATAAATACCCCGCTGGGAGCCCTCCGAAATTCATTCCACTCTCCGCTCTCGACGACGACACCTCTGAAGTACGAAGAATTCTACACGCTCTACGCTGACGAACCTTCTGCATTACGAGTTCATCTCAAGAACGGCTTCCTACTGCTTTCTACAAGCCATACCTTCTCTCCACACAGATCTCGCATTGGCATCTACGAGTCCAGTGATTATTCATCCTGCTCATTGCCCAACGTAGTTCATCTGTCAGGACGCCACCCGGTACTTCTATCGATATTCTCTTTAGAACGTACGCCCGAGGGACGTTCCGAGCCGTGTCGCCCGGGTTTCGTAGCATTAAGCTCGTAACCGACCGCTGTGGGCACGCCGGTAAATTACTCTGCTCATCCGCTCTAATTTACCGTCTAAGGAAGCCTTTTTCAAGGCTACGAGGTAGGACCCTGACATACGAGCATTGGAAAGACGCTCTGTCAAGCGAGTCCACCTCCCAAACCCTCTATTTTTTCACACATAGAGGCATCGAAACGAGCAAAAACTCGGTTATTTCGATGGAACGTCGGCCGTCCTATTTCCCCTTGCAAGGGGAGGCAGACGACGGCGAAGCCGGGCCGAGTAGCCCCCGTAGTGCTCCCTACCGGCTACACGGCGAATCCGCTGAACCCAGCGACAGCGCAAGGCGCGACCCTCACGTCCGGACCGCCTTCTCGCCCGACGTATTCGTTCAAGAAACGTTCGATCAAGCCTCGCCTATACAAAAGATCGAGGATACCTTTCAGACTCGCTCTGAAGCCGATCATTACGATTCGACCAAGCTGTCCGAATACCCACGATATTCGACGCAGGCCTACCCGGCCGATCCGAGTGTCAAATACACTCCAAATGCACAAAAAGCGAAGGATACTTTTCAGTACCTCAACCAAGCTCAACATATTCCCCCTTCAGATATAAATCTAAGGCCGGAATATTACAAAACGGCTCAGTACCAAACTGATCGAACCCAGCACTTGCTACGCGAGCCCAGCGCTCCACGCGGCTGCGACACGAACTATCTCCCATTTCAGTCCGCCAAGCCAGTTGACCTTGGCGGATCCGCTCACATTCCTCACGGGAATGACCCGGGGACTAACCCGCATAACCGGAATATAAATGTCCGACTTGGCCTACCTACGCCAAGTAAAACATATCTAAATCCACTACAAATGGTGACCCCGCCTTTGAACAGGCTTAACACGGAGCATTTCGTTCCCTCTTATGAAGCTAGTGGATTTCAGGGAACCACTGCGGGCGTGCGACCCCCGCCGGGCCTCTACGCCCCACATCTCACGCAACATCCCTCTACACACAGTGGCTTTCAAGCACTTTTAGAGGAGATGGGAGATTATCAAAAACCAATCTTCCAAAAGAAGAATATCGATCGTGCACTCGCCGAGTTCGATCAATACTGCGTGCGAAAACACCTGAGAACGCAGAACGAATGCTTCTCAGCTATATACAAGTGGGTACCAGAAGAAATGAGGGAAGCTATCGACTCAGCTTACCTCACGGCACCCCACGCACCTTATGAAGAGGCCAAACAGCGCCTCCAGCGAGAATATGGGTTGTCCTTACAGGACAGGCTCCTCGCACTCGAGGACCCCGCATCTCTCGCCAAAAAACCCAGCACCAAGTACCACGAAATGTACTCTAAAGCTGTTGGGTATTTTTCAGAAGCTCTGATCACTCAAAAGTGGATCGAGACTCTACCCATCGAAGCACGAGGTATGGTCGCAGCTCAGCCTACCACGACCGCCCGGCTCGACCTAGCTGATACGCTACACGCGTACAAAACAGAGAATACTTCTCTGAACATACGAGGAGTAGAATCTACTCCGAAACCCATAAATACTGGTTTCAAAAAGGCCCTCTCGAAACAAGCTGAGTTCAAACCCCAACCAGTGGAGAGTAAGCCTCACAAACCGACGGCCTATGTCTGTCGAAACCACGCACGTTTCGGTAACGAAACTCGCAAATGTGCAGACCCAGAACACTGCACTTGGAAGACAAACACTGCTTCCAAAACTAGCAGAAAGGCTGCGACTATAAGCCAGCCTAAAACCCGGGTTTCTACCGAAAATACTCAGAGGTCGGTACAAGAAAGTACCGTTCCAACCTCCGACGCAGAGAGTTCGGAAAACGAATAACTGCCAGTGTATCTGAGCCTATACGCCGGCAGTCTACTGAGTATAAAAGGCTCTTTTTCAAGTGCAAACTAAATGGCACTGAATTTCTCATTGACACGGGAGCAGAAGTGAACATTCTGCCCCACAATGTCACAAAAAAATTGGGCTTGAAAATTCTTAAGTCCAACGTTAAGCTCACAGCAGCTAACGGAGCCCCTATAGACACACTAGGGCGAGCTGACACAACAATTAACATCGGCCTCGGAGACATGACCACCGATTTTATGATCACGAAAGTTGATCTAGCGATCCTAGGTATTCCATTCCTCGAGTCTTGGGATATCGGAATACGGGTCAAACACAAGTACATTTATAAAGATAAAATAAAAAGCTATGCCGATCAAAAAATAGCTGCAGTCATGAACAAAAAGTTCACTGACGAACAAATAGCAGCTACTATCCCTCATCGTGACAATACCCCTCAACCAGAGGACGTGCAAATCACGGAGGACGAAAACATTCGCTCTATCATTGACAAATACAATGATAAAATGAGCAAACTTCAAGGTAAATGGAAAAACAACGGGGTTTACCACCGTATAACCACGGAAGGAACACCAGTACACTTCCGAGCAAGACCCATGGCGGGCGAAAAACGGGCTCAAGTCAAAAGTACTTTTGACAAAATGCTTTCAGAAGGCATAATTGCACCATCAGATTCCGAATGGGCATCCCCGTTACACTGTGTGCCAAAAAAAGACGGGTCATGGAGAATCACCGGCGACTACCGTTTCCTCAACGCGAAAACGAAGAAAGACGCCTACCCTCCTCCTCACATTCGCTCTTTCCAAGCGAATTTACATGATACGCAAATCTATTCGACAATAGATTTAAAATCGGCGTATTATCATATTCCGATGCACCCAGATGACGCTCATAAAACTGCAATTATTACACCTTTCGGTCTTTATGAGTTTAAGAAAATGAGCATGGGTTTGGCCGGAGCGGCTCAAACATGGCAAAGATACATGGACAGCATCATGCGAAAATTTGATTTCGCATTTGTATACCTAGATGACATCCTGGTGGCTTCTAAAAATTATAAAGAACACATGAACCACCTCAGACAAATTTTTGACAAACTAGGGGAACACGGACTTCGAGTAGGTTTTGATAAATGCATTTTTTCAAAACCTACCGTCGATTTCCTGGGTTTCACTATCTCGAAAGAAGGGATAATTCCTAAACGAGATAAAATAGAAGCCATAGAACAATTTCCTAGGCCAATAGACGTACGAAGTCTACGCAGATTCCTAGGTATGTGTGGTTTCTACCGAGCATGCTCAAGCAAATTCGCTCACACGGCACAACCTCTGTATGACTCCATTCAGTCAAACAAAAAAAATGACAGAACACCTATCGAATGGACATCAGAGAGAGAAAAAGCTTTCAACAGCTTAAAACAAGCAATGATCAAAGCAACATTGCATAACATTGCTCACCCACACCCTACAGCGGAGTGGAGATTAGTCTGTGACGCATCCGACACACACATCGGAGCGGCACTAGAACAGGAAATTACAGACAAACATGGCTCGAAATCTTACCAACCATTGGGATTTTTCAGTAAAGAAATTCCAGAACAATGGAAGAACAAAGCATCGTTCGACAAAGAAATGTTCGCCGTTTACCAAGCTTGCATTCACTGGCACAATGACTTGGACGGCAGATCTTTCCATATTTGTTCGGATCACAAGCCTCTGCTAGGCACGATGCTTAAGAAAAATGCACATTTTTCTAAAATGAGATTAAGATGGCTAACATACATCTCTCAAATGACGAGTGACATTCGTCATATTTCCGGAGAGAGCAACGTCGTCGCCGACGCACTCTCCAGACCCTTCGATCCGGTTGAAATTCAAACAAAATCGATTTCAACCCAGACGGACGAGGGTCCACCCATAGCCGAAATTTCGAAAATTACGGCTGCAATAGAATGCAATCTTCTACTGCACATTTCAAATTCACAAATTCGTTCTCCCCCTAACGCGGAGGACAAATTGAAACTCACACGAGTTGAATTCTCTCAAGGAGAAATTTGGTGTAACCTAGACCTAGGACACCCTAGACCTTATATTCCAAACGAAATAAGGGAAGAAATAATAAGCCAAATTCACAATTTGGGACACCCAGGTATACACTCTACAGTGTATAAAGTTAAACAAAGATATTTTTGGCACGGACTCCGTGCAGATGTCTCCAACTGGGTCCGAGCGTGCGAAACTTGCCAACGAGCAAAAATCACGCGCTCCGTGAAGCTCCCTTACTCCGAATTTGAAACGGCAAACAAATTTTCACACGTACACGTTGATATTACCGGACCCTTACCTTTAGCTAAAGGAGGGAAACGTTACATTTTAATGATGGTTGATAGAGCAACGGGTTGGCTAGAGGCAGTCCCTCTTAACAACATCGAAACAACCACAATCACAAACGCCTTTATCAATATTTGGGTAGCTTCAAAGGGCGTACCTAAATACATCACAAGTGATCAGGGCACTCAATTTGAATCAGATCTGTTCAATTCCATTATGGAACGTCTCGGAGTAAAACATACTCACACGTTACCATACAAACCATCAACAAACGGAATGGTAGAACGCAGAAATAGATCTTTGAAAGAGGCTCTCAAAGCACAAAACGAAAATTGGCTCGACGCACTTCCAAAAGTTCTACTCGCCATGCGTACGGCAGTAGACCCAGCGACCGAAACTACGCCTTTCCAAAAAGTTTACGGAATTGACGTACCACTCCCAGGAGACATTTTCGTAACTTCTACGAACCTTTCGGAACCTCTTTTCTTCCGGCCTACGCATATTAAACATAATAATACGAAATATGCCGTAAACATGCCCAAAAATTTGGATACATGTACTCATGTCTATATCAGAGTGCCCACACAGCTCACCTCTCTGCAATGTCCTTACACGGGACCATTCAAAGTGGTTAAAAGAGATAAGTTTTCGGTTACAGTGCAAATTGGCGAACATACTAAAAAAGTTCCCAAACAGCAAATAAAACCAGCTTATACTCTACACTCGGACGAAGCTGTATCACAAGGACAATCTGTATCACAAAATCAGGCAGAAAGTAAGGAGAAAACTCCCCGAAAATCTGCCAGAAGGCACGTCCCCTCTACCAAATTCGACGAGAGGTGGGTAACGGCGCTCGAAACACCCCAGCCGGCGTCGTCGTTATTAACACGACGTCTTGGGGGGGCCCCTGTGGTGAAATCCACCCCCTCTTGTCAACAGCCCTTTTCAGGGCTACCAAAAAGAGGTAGACACAACACAAAAATATTTACAAGACGTCGAGTTATAACTCCGTCAAACAAAATATTTCACCAGAGAGAAAATACTAAATTCTCTCTCAAAAGTGAAATATTAACGAATAACACGCAAGGCGACCTCCCTAAACATTTACTGGGCGAGAGAGATGCGACAAGCATCTCGAAACAAGTCGCCTTGAATGAGAAATCTCAAACAGAAAAACTCAAGGTCGTCAGCCTCCCGGGGACCCCGTCACAGCGGCGGACGTGGGGAAACCACCTCGAAAGACCAACTCAGCTATCATATGCACAGATACTGAGAAAACAATGTGCGAACCAATGAGATTGCACAGTCGAATTTATGAAATTAAGCGGACCAACCAGGAGGCGGCAGGAGGCGGCCACCTCCCTATAAATACCCCGCTGGGAGCCCTCCGAATTTCATTCCACTCTCCGCTCTCGACGACGACACCTCTGAAGTACGAAGAATTCTACACGCTCTACGCTGACGAACCTTCTGCATTACGAGTTCATCTCAAGAACGGCTTCCTACTGCTTTCTACAAGCCATACCTTCTCTCCACACAGATCTCGCATTGGCATCTACGAGTCCAGTGATTATTCATCCTGCTCATTGCCCAACGTAGTTCATCTGTCAGGACGCCACCCGGTACTTCTATCGATATTCTCTTTAGAACGTACGCCCGAGGGACGTTCCGAGCCGTGTCGCCCGGGTTTCGTAGCATTAAGCTCGTAACCGACCGCTGTGGGCACGCCGGTAAATTACTCTGCTCATCCGCTCTAATTTACCGTCTAAGGAAGCCTTTTTCAAGGCTACGAGGTAGGACCCTGACATACGAGCATTGGAAAGACGCTCTGTCAAGCGAGTCCACCTCCCAAACCCTCTATTTTTTCACACATAGAGGCATCGAAACGAGCAAAAACTCGGTTATTTCGATGGAACGTCGGCCGTCCTATTTCCCCTTGCAAGGGGAGGCAGACGACGGCGAAGCCGGGCCGAGTAGCCCCCGTAGTGCTCCCTACCGGCTACACGGCGAATCCGCTGAACCCAGCGACAGCGCAAGGCGCGAGCCTCATGTCTGGACCGCCTTCTCGCCCGACGTATTCGTTCAAGAAACGTTCGATCAAGCCTCGCCTATACAAAAGATCGAGGATACCTTTCAGACTCGCTCTGAAGCCGATCATTACGATTCGACCAAGCTGTCCGAATACCCACGATATTCGACGCAGGCCTACCCGGCCGATCCGAGTGTCAAATACACTCCAAATGCACAAAAAGCGAAGGATACTTTTCAGTACCTCAACCAAGCTAAACATATTCCCCCTTCAGATATAAATCTAAGGCCGGAATATTACAAAACGGCTCAGTACCAAACTGATCGAACCCAGCACTTGCTACGCGGCTGCGACACGAACTATCTCCCATTTCAGTCCGCCAAGCCAGTTGACCTTGGCGGATCCGCTCACATTCCTCACGGGAATGACCCGGGGACTAACCCGCATAACCGGAATATAAATGTCCGACTTGGCCTACCTACGCCAAGTAAAACATATCTAAATCCACTACAAGGATATATTCCCTTTTGATTGAAACGAAAATTATCCATCATATAGTAATGGATGTGATCCCTTTTGAACCAAACATCAAACTTTGGCCCTCAAATACACAAGGACATGTTCCTTTTTGACGCTAACTGCTCATACAAATCGATTTTGGTTATCCTAAAGATTGAAAATCCGTTTTTTAAGATTTTTTTCGAAAAATGGATATGACCCCTTTTGAAAGTAAGCTCCTCGTTGAAGTCGCCAAAAACTCTCTAATGATCCGAGTTTACGCCCCCATAACCGGCAGAGATCGAGCGTTCAACGCTGAACGCTGGTTGATCGGAGATCAGCCTTGAACTTCCTTGATGAAATCCAATTTTGCGGATGATCTCCGTTCCATACTCAAACCGCGTCTTGAAATCGGATCAAAAACTTGGTGAAACTACGGATCAAAAACCTGGATCCGTTCGACTATGGTACAATGATACAGGAAGAAGCTTACTGTGAGGCTGAGGGTCGAATAACGCCACTATTCAAAAATTCTTTCACTCGACCTTGTGCCCTCAGGATTTTCAAGAAGAGATTGTACAGATTTACCCTCAATGTGAAGATTTACAATGGGAAGTGCAGTGATATTTTCTGAACCACTAGTGTACAATATAAAAATCTGTTTGCAATCTGTACGATCCTGCGATTCGTCTGATATCCCGGCCGAAAAAGGTTTAATTTTCTGCAGTAACTTTTTTTGTAAATCTTTGACAGATTGTATACTCAATAACGAGAGCTAGTTTTGAATTGATGTATTCTATGACCAAGTCGAATTAACCTGAGTTTCTCATACTACTAGCCCATCAATGGACCACATTTATACACCAAATTGTTTGCGTCTATTGCTGCTTCAATTTAATTTCGAATGAAGGCACTGAGAAATTATCGTTTCCGCTCTCTGACCAGTTACCTATCCGTTTCGTGCCTAAGCATTTGGGCGTAAAACCATTTAGATGCAACACTTTTCGGTTTAAGATTTGAAATGGGGTATAAAACCTTGCTCTCATCACTATTCGAACGGTTGGCCTTGCACGGGATTTCGAAAAATTTGCTCCATAATAATTCTGGATCCTCTGAAATTCCATCAAACGAGGAATGTTCATTGAACAGGAGGGTGACTGTGCCAATGCTGACTGTTGTTTCCGTTGCTCATCACGGAAATAACTGAAGTACGAGTGATCCACACGATCTACGAGTTATTCGTAAACGAATGAAATTGTAATTGATATTAAATAAAAGAACTGGGTCCTACCGACTGCGCCTATGTAAGGGACCTTTTCCCTTACCAAGGGTTGTTTAACATTATACACGAATAACAAAACACAACTTCATGATCACACACGAATTCCGACACATTTATTAATATTTCCAAGTTGTTAACATGTTGGTTTTGTCGTTTCTTGGGAGTTGCAGTTGGGATAAAAAAAACTATCTCTCACACGTTAAAATAAGTTTAGTAATGATGTGGAGTGATGTTATTCAGATTCCTTCATAATTCTGCTTTTTAATACTTATCCAATCATTTAGTACCTACCTATTTAGGATCTGTGATGCATTACACTAAATTAGCGTACCTATTACTTTCGGCAAAATAGGATAGCACATCAATTTTTCACCGCCGATTCGTACAGAGATTGTGGGTAGATCGAACTATGTTTCATTCTAAATCTCCATTATTTAAACAAAAACATTTATTTAGGAAAATGATCGCTATGTGTGGAGTTGGTGGTTGTAACCTATACGATAACCCAACCAAAATAATTTCGTCCTAACGTTTCCCTCAAAGTTGTACAAAGTTGAACATTGAAAGTAAGTTTAAACAAATTTAATAAATACCATTGCATAAATTATTAATAATGCTAACACTATTATGCTATGTGATTTAGTTCAATGTCGATTTCCTGTACCACATAATAAAATAACGTTATTGAACGGGGCGGGGGAGTACACTAAAATACTGATTGAAATAATACTGTAGGTACCTACATTAGAACTGATCGCGTGAGTATGAAGAGCTGGGCAGAAAGGATATTTAATATAAAGAATAATAAACCCCTATGAAAGTAAGTCTTGGTAGTGTTTTAATAATAGTGTGATAGTTCCTAACTAGTTCTGTTAATCCAAGCTGACGAAATGTTCGAAGAGTTGAAATAATAATTTTGATGTTTTCTTGGTACCTATGCCTTCATTCTACCCAAATAGGTTTGAAACTAAAACAATAATTATTTATCTATACTTCAGAATAACCAACCCCGGACTTGAAATTTCAATTTTATAAATATTTTATTAATTTATCATTACTTATTATAATTTTTTCTTGGATAAAATTGGTTGTTAGGTATACCTACGTCACTATGAATTTTGTATCATAATCAAAGCTAGATATATGAATAGGTAAGTTTAGATACATTCTCTTGGAAACATTAACATAGTTACGTACCTACCTATCTATTTGTTTTCGAAGTTGGGAAGAAACATTTTACAGAAGAATATAAATTCAGTGTCTAAATATGAGTATAAGATCTCACTAAACGCTTTTTAACACATGTTTTGGAATTTTCCTGGAAAAAATCTCCCGACTTTTCTACGGAGAACAATTTACTTATGGAAAACTTTCTCAATCTACGGAACTCGTAAGACCGATCTGGCAACACTGAGTAGGTACCACGCGGTGGACGATTCAGTGAAGAAATTTTGGTCGTAGGATGGGAGAACAATTTATAAATGTATTGGCTGTTTTCGTAAACACAGGCCTCCGACTTAAGTAATTGCGCATTCTGCTGGCCAAGGCGGAACTAAACTTAATCTCTAATCAGATGAATAATTTCTTCTTTTCCCGTTTCCCACGTTTGAATAGTCTTTATTGCTGTAAAGATCTCTTGCCCTGGAACAGAAAAGTAGAGAGCAGTGCTGCTAGCTAATAATTTCAACAATCCCTTAGTCGTGTTCTTGTCTAGGATGTCATCGCTGTAACCAATTTTTTTCCCCTGGCAGGGGCAGGGTGGCTATAATTTTTGTGGGAGGGTGTACCTTATGGCTTATATTTAGGCATGATTATGTTTTACAGCATCATGGTTTGTTTAATATGCTGGAATGTATTTGCAGAATACTTCCTACCTGAATGTGTGGTCGTATAGTGACTGAAAGTGGAGAATGGACTACTAGGGACAATTTCTTACGGTCTTCACCCAATGCGTTGTTTACAACACAAACGTAATGGCCGCTATCTTGTCTTTGGACCCTCGAGAACCTTAGGATGGAATCTAGAGTTTTTATGAGCAAACTTCCCCTCCTCACCTCTTCAAGTTCACCGTTGACATCTTTATACCACCTATTGCAATATAATAATAAATTAGTGAATTGAAGAGACTACAGCGTTATAACTAGTTATATAGTTTATGTTAGTGTATTATGTTATAATTAGCAGCTGCAGATTGGTACATACCTGTAGACAGGAGGAGGGGTACCGTACGCAGTGCATATGAGGTCAGCAGCATCACCTACTTTAGCGTATACATTAGTGGTTGAATGCTCAATGCGAGGAGCACTGTTCTTTTCAGCGTCAGCTTTAAAAGAAGATTTTCTGTGGTTAACATGATAAATAGGTACCTACCAATAATATATGTTAAACCAATGAATAAAAGTTCTTAAAAAATACTTATTGATTTAAATTATGTGTGTTTGGCATTCCTAAGCTCTAATATTTGTACTGATCGTGCTTTTGTTTTTGTCATTGAGGTAGGTACCTTTAATTCTTCAAAATTCCAATTGTACCCGACATAAGTTATTTTAATTTTCGTATTTATATTTTGTATTATTATTTATTTCATTTCAAGTGTGTGGTATTATGATGGGGAGGCGGCACAACATTGAACGCTCAAGAAAACAGAAATTTACGACGAATGGCGCCTGCTCGGCATCGAATCTCTCCTTCAATACTGAGCGATCGTGCGTGTATTGTATAACCTACGCGCCGTTCACAACCTGACTGGAACTACCCGTATATTTCCGCAACGTCTTCCCCAGTACAAACGTCAATAAAAACTATAATAATTCAATGTAGGGTGGGGCATTAAAAATAAGTTGCGGCTCGTCCACCTATGACGGCAATTCATTTTCTTTACCGTGGTTTTTTGTCCAAACCATTTGAAGACAACAAACGATAAATTCTCAAAAAAAAAAAAAAAAAAAAAAAAGCCAAGTTGGGTGGGCAGTAGCTTCCTCACATATTGTAAGATGAACGTGTTGAATTTGTTGAAGAACAAAGTACGAGTCGAAATGATTGATAAGTCGATGTTACGAGAAATTAATGTTTGCGCATGCGCACAGACTCCTAATAATCCAACGGCAATGAAATTTATAGGGGAACGTTTAAGAGCTAAACCGCAAAATCTTGGAGTTTTCAATAAAAATCGGTCCATTAGTCTCGGAGTTTTGTCTGTGTCGAATTTCAGTTTTTGCGCATGCGCTATAGTTATTACTCCACCAATTGCGATATAATTCACAGGGAATTTTCCTGGAACATATAGCCATTCCGAGTTTGAACGAAATCGGACTAACAGATGACTAAAATTGACGTTACAATAAACTAACGTTTGCTAACGTTAACATACTACTATTTATGTGATTGCAATGGAAGTTATAGGTGACTGTCTAGAAGCTATCCGCACAATTCCGAAAAATTGCATCAAAATCGTCAAATATCAGTAAGATTATATCATCACATGGATATGAAATATTAGTAAGATCATCAAAATCGTTCAGTAAGAGAGGGAGAACCGTTGACCAGAGGGGTCCAGGTCGGGTACCGAATCGATCTTGTAGTCAGAGGTACCCTTTTGGAACCGGAAAACCTGCTTACAGCCTTCCAGTGACTCAACCTCGGTTCATTTTTGAGCCTAAATTTTCTCGTAATACATACTATTTTTTTCCGATCCATATACGCCTATTTTCTTGATCCTTAGATAGGTATCCAAGACAATTTCTTACATAGCCTAGATCTAGCTTCAAGCCGTATATTGACTTCTTAAGTCTTCTGCTTGCCTGGAGGTTCAACGCACTCCGTGGTGGGGGGGGGGGGGGGGGGTATATTTCCATATATTTCTCACGCATAAGTAAGGTGCTTTGATATCCAGTGTGTTTATCTTGAGCCGCCAATGTGTACAAATAAAGAAGGGAGGAGTGCTTGATGACAGGAGAAAAAGTGTCGTAGTAGCCTGTTCCACTTTTTGCGTACAGCCTTTCATAATTAAACAAGATTTGAACCTTGGTTTTTCAGATTCTGATATTTTCGTTTTCAAAACCCATTTACCTTTTAATGTTTGCTTCCGAGTCTACCTAAAGGTAGCGGAAGTATTGTTTTCACTTTCGGGAGAAAAAAAATTGTTGGTCTTTAATATCAAAATTTCCACTCGCATTTCACGTTTTAGACCAGCCTCAACAACTTTGGTTCCGTGTCTGTCTGTCTGTGTGTGTGTGTGTCTGTCGTGTGTCCGCAAATCCTTGTAACAAGCTTATTTTCCACAGTTTTCATCCGATTTGGATGACATTTTCAGGGAATGTGCGGGCTACGGGGTAGACGG
This sequence comes from Adelphocoris suturalis, assembly GCA_030762985.1. NCBI lineage: Eukaryota > Metazoa > Arthropoda > Insecta > Hemiptera > Miridae > Adelphocoris > Adelphocoris suturalis. The sequence goes on from CM061051.1 coordinate 26,124,958, forward strand.
TCCCCTGTCAGTTTCATCGTTCTTGACTCAATACCTCACTCTGCGCATGCGCAAACGTAAATTCTACCAAGCATAATTTTCTCACGCCCTAGTCGTTTGATCTCGCTCAAATTTGGATGATAGTTGGGGGATGACAATTTGATCATCTCATATAAATTTCAACATGATTGCATCATCAATAACTACTGTGCATGCGCCAATATGAAATCCTTGTAACAAGCTTATTTTCCACAGTTTTCATCCGATCTGAATGAAATTTTTAGGGAATTAGCGGACTAGAGTGTGGACAGTCCTCTATCAGTTTCATTGTTGCCAACTCAATACTTCAATCTGCTCATGCGCAAACGCAAATTCCATCATTTTTCATCTGTCGATCGAGTTCGCTTAAATTTGGATGATAGTTGGAAGAAGATGATAGGTAAATGAGGAAGCTATGTGCCACACCCAACTTGGCAGACTTTTTTTTGCTTTTTTTTTTGTTTGGCGGAATTTTAATATACTCATATGCTTGATTTTTATTAATTAAGAAATCTGTGTCTTTTGTCGTAGCACACCTCTGTCGTTTGGCTGTGACCATCCAATTCTTCTTCAATCAGCATATCTTCTTGAATTGTTTCAGGATCATTCGTGCTACTTTCAGCAAAGTATACAGAATCTGAGTGTTTCATTCGGCTTGGGTTGTCTCTCAGAACGTCTGATCTGAGAATCAAACGGCTGTTATTGTAATTCGGATTGTGAACGACCGAATCCGAGAAAAATTTCAGTGAGAGTAATATTCCTGAGATTGTAATGGAGAAACTGTGGGAGTAAATACCTTCTGATTTAGAGGATTTCGATCCTGACCCTCTTTTTAGGATATCACATTCCTTGTAGCTGACTTTTTGGCTATCAGCAAGCAGGATTATTCTTGTTTTTGCTTTTACGTCTTTCATTTACCAAGCCTTTTTTTTCAGGCGATTCGATTGTTATAGATGAAGATTTACCGTCTGCGACTGTTGATGGGGGAGGATCTCTTGTCGGGACTCCGACGATTACTTCCCATAAATCCTCCAATTCTAAAGCGGCCTCTACTGCTATCTTCCAAGTTGCGTATTTTCTCGCCCTATGAGCTTGGCTATCGACAGGCGAGCTGTAGAACCCATGGGTGCCATCCCGTAGAGGAGAGGGGTCCAGGGTAGGCTAAAGATCAGCTAAACAGTAGGTACCTATACATTGTCTATTTCACATCTCAATCCACCTATTTTTACTGCTGTTGAACATAGAAAAAATAACTCATCGATTTTTCTGCTTTGAAGGAGTTGGGTGAACAATTAATATTGGAGGAGGAAAAATGTGCTAGTAAGATAAATTTATTACCGTTTTGCTAGAAAATGAAGCTATTGTTTTAATTTGTTTATAATTATAAGAAGAAAATACAATCTTCTTCATTACTGCTTAATCTCTAAGTTTGTATGCAGCTGCAAATTAATGACAAATCACAATAATTTTAATGAACTAGAAACATTCAGAAATTGTCGCACAAAAATGTGCTGAAAAGTACCTAAATTGAATCAAAAGGGGCATAACATTTTTGTCTTCGATATTATATTAAGTTTTTTTTTAAATTTACTTTTTCATTTAGTTTAAACTTTTTTAGATGAAAATTTTCTCGCTTAAATACAGGTATCAGAGGACAGAGATCTCAGAGGATTTGTGGCTTTAGAAGTTGTTACTTCACTTTGAAATCATCTGACCCTTGATATTCCAAGAAATATGCGTGCATCTGTGGACTTACAGGCCCGTTTACACGAAGGATGTACAATTCGAAGAGAAGAATCTTTCTTTTTTCTCTTTTTACATAAGATTCATTCATTGTGTTGTTTTGTGCCCTAAGATATGGATATGGAAAAAAAAAAAATTAAAATATTCAGCATAAAATAATTCAAATGAAATTACTCATAGCGTGGGGCTTATAATTTTTTGTTTTCCACCAAAACTCAGATACTGGTATAAAAACAGAAAAACTCTCCTTATTTCTAGCCAATTTCCGTAAAAAATGAAGTTGTTAAAAAAGCGTCAAAATGTTAGAACATGGAATTTCCGAATACCACTGAAATCCATTTTGGAAGATTCTGAAACAATTCCAACCTGGTTTTCGACTATAATACCCTTTAAGGTATTTCGCCGAAGGTGAGGGATGTAAAATCATGTCTGCATATATGAATAGAGTAACTCCTAGGATTCCGTGAAAATTGCTCGATTGAATTAATAAAATATATTTAAAATAAAAAAGGGCTAAAAACTACATTTTTACACATAATATTTTCATTTTTTTCAGCGCCGAAATAAGTCCATTAAAAGCTGATTTTTACAGGGTGATTTCCTCATAGGCACAGAACCCCAATACCGGTATTTTGTTTTATTTTTTTCATTTAATTATTATTTAATTAAATTATTTTTTTTTTACGTCCTATCAGACCCTTTCGGAAAATCCCAAAAAGATCCCCCCACTCGTAGACTCCCGCCACTGAGCCGTTCGGCCGTGCATAGCATGGATAAACAGACAGAGTTTCATTCTCATAAATAATAGAGATAGAGATTAAGACACTACTACATAACTGAAAATGTTCTATAGGTGCTTTGCATGCAGTGGTGGGGATACTATCTTACCTGCTAGGAAGACTTTGCCAGCACTACTGAGTTTTCTTTGACCAGTGAGCGTATGTATGGTTTGACAGTAGAAAATAGCTTGAGCATCGTTGAGCGTCGTTCGCGTGATATGGAGGGAACCAGAACGAGTCATGACGTACTTGGGGCCAATTGTGATGACTCTTCGTGGAGAAGTTATACTGTCCTGCCTCAGCCAATTAACAACTTTGATCCTATTTGATCCTCCCCGGATCCTGCACTTCAAAACTCCAACGTTTCCTTCAACGGTGTATTCGTTCTCAACGGTACTTTGGTAGTCAGATAAAATTTCTGCAAACAAAACCAAATCGAACAAAAAACGTTAATTGCGAATTTTGAATATGTAATGAGACCATTTTAAGCGTCTAGATATCTAGACCGGAGGAATGGATTTATATACCTATTTTCACAATCAATCAAACATAAAATTAAGACCGGAAGACTCTAAGTAGCGATAAAAGTCGTCCTATACATGTGGAACTAAGATGATCATTTAGTGAATTTTCGTAGAAATTATTGCTGTTGTAACGGCTGGAAAATTTTAAAAATATACATTTTTGAACACATTCTTCATCGAAATCAGTTTTTTCTGAAAGGAATCCTAGAGTGTAACGTTTATATATATATACAGGGTGTCCCAGTAACTACGCTCCTCTCCCTTATGCTTTCTAATTGTGGGCAAAAAAAAATCAGACCAACGCTATTCTTCATAATTTTTTGGGTAGAATTCAAAAATGACAAAGTTGCGCATTGCACACCGAAACATTGACAGGAATTGGACTTTTCCAACATATTTTCACAATATTCCCACATATTTAAAATAGTCGTATTTTCCCAGGTTGGTGTTGGAAATATCAATAAATGGACATCATTACGAGGTTCAGCACGGAAAAATACTCCAAAATCATGCATTACATGTGGCGATTGAGTATCTTCAAAAACTCAGTTATTGCACTTTTAGAGAGGAGATGCGCGCTTTTGGAGCGAAATTGCGCCCGTTTGCGTGCACCTAAAAAATCAAGTGATGGGTCATTTCTACATGAAATTTTACGTATAATTCAAATCTGCAATAAAAATGGAGGTTCGAATATTTAAAATAACAAAGTTGATGTCAATTGCGCTCGTTTGCACACGTGCGCAATGAGCAATTTTGTCATTTTTGTATTCTACGCAAAAAAAATTATGAAGAATAATAACATTGGTCCGATATTTTCCGTCTACAATTAGAGTAAATAAGGGGGGGGGGGGGGGGCGTAGTGGGACACCCTGCATAAAGCGATTTGTAATTTATCTTGGTTTCACCCTCTTGTGGAAATTATTGAGATTCCGAGAGTGGGAGTCGCGTTCCTACATCAAACCTTAATAATGTAATTAAGATAATAATAATATGAAGGAACAAGCTCCAATGACACGAGGAGACAGCGCTTAAATGGCTATGAACGGAAAGCGTTCGAGTGGGCTGGGTGCATGTAATGTCAGTCGCCTTGGGTTTTCCCGTTTCCCCCAACTCGGCCCATCCCGTGCAGTCTTGTATTCGTGGTCTACGTCATCATCCTCTCATGAATAGTGGGACCACTTGTTGAATTCGATTACGACGAGTTTTACTCTCAAGCTAAACAAGCCACTCCAGAGGCATCTATCGGAATTTCCTTCAGTCACCCGCTACCTACGAGCTCCACTGCTCCGTGCTCTCATCTCCAAACGCTGGCCGCCTCTATTATTAGGATCTCAACGTTCGTTTACAGAATATATTTGGGATAAAAGATATCCTCAATTTCAGTTGCTTTTATTTAAAACAGTCATGGAGTGGTTGCCATAGTTTATTGATGAGGAGTGTATTGTAGGTTTTTGGGACGCCCCTCTGAAGCTGTCTTATAGGCGAGGCTTCGGAAATGTGACGGCAGCTTATTAAAATTGATCCGAGGGGGGGGGGGGGGGGGGCTGTGGGACCACCCAAGCATGAGAAAAAAAGTCTCAGTTATGCAGCATGATCGTATGAGCAAATTTTAGTAGATATTACATTACGTTGTACTGAAATTCTAGCACGTTGAGTCTAGAGAAATCGTTAACCACCAATTTTATGACGAATAAACTTGTTTAAAAAAGCATTCTACAATTCAAAACAGATTTTGGATTTTTAGCAATTTTTCAGTTTGTTAATCCATTTTTCAGCAAATATTAATGCAATTTAAGTACATTTTTCAGCATGATTGTGCACAAACATTTTTTAATGTACCTACTAGTTTATTTCTGATAAAATTCTTTTGACAAAAATTCTGCTTAAAGGCTATCTGCCTCACCCAGGACTTCTTCACAGTGTTCCACCATGCTTCATGAAACGGTGCGCGATTTACCTTCTCTCAATTTTTGGAGATATACCCCTCCCTCTCCCCCACTCCCCAAAGGTTTTGGATGGAACAGTTCCAGTCATACATCATGAATTTTCGTTAATTGTCGTATTATAGTTACGTTAAATTGTTTTGAAATTTGAGGACTTTGGATGCAATGAAATCGTTAACTTATTATCATTTTATGGCTAAATTCTAAATAATAGTTTTTGTTAAAAAAAGATTACGGATTAGCTGTTTTCAAGTTTTTAACGATTTTTCAACACATACCTATTAATGAAATTCAAGTACATTTTTCAGAATGAGTTTGTGCATACATTTTTGAATGATCTAGTTTACAGTTCACGAACTTTATATAAGTAATATTACGCTCTAAAATCAAAATTCAACGATTTTAACAACTTTAATTGATTTTTGTAGGAAATGTTTTGGAATTTGGCCAATTTGATGTGCTCAAAAAGCGCTGTCCAACGTACTCATTCGTTCTTATGGAATGCTTGGTTTTCGGGGAAAAAACGGATTTTTTTTCTAAACCCTGAGGAGAGTTATCCCCTCCCCTGTAGTCAATGTGTAATTATTTCATAAGTACCTCAATGATGCCTTTCAGGACCAATTAGTTTTTTTTTGCCTCCGTGATCCTGTTGCGAAGAAATGTTTACTTAAAGAAAAGGATTTATCTTTCGAGCAAAAAATCAAAATTGTGTCGGAATTCTAACTTGTTCCTCAACAGTCAAAAGCCATGTCGGATGTTATTGAGACTAATACTAAATAATTGATTGATAGATGAGGATTGATAGAACAGACAAGGAAACATCTTTTGGAGGACTGCCCAATATTTGAGCCAGAGCGAAGTAGACTCATACGAAAAGTGGTGTTAAGTGGTTAAATTTGGCCGACTGATGTGACAGTTTTAATGAATAAGTTTCTCGAACCTTTCACAACTTTTATAAACAGCATGGATTTTGATAAAATGTGAATGGCGAAAATCACATATGGTTTTAAGATTGAAACGTACACACATAATATTCAATTATTCATGTAATCATTAATGTTGAAATGAATGTTTGCACTGTTAATGAATAAGTTTCTCGAACCTTTCACAACTTTTATAAACAGCATGGATTTTGACAATGTTGGTATTATTATTACCATTGATGTACTACCAATTTGGTACACATTGGAGACGAAAAGATGGTTTCGGTTAGCACAGATATTATAATAAATTGGTACCGTCATGTTTACAACAAGCTCTCGCTTTATCAGGTCGATCGTTTCACCCTGATCGTCATGTTTCTTCTACGTCTCAAATTTAAAATCAGAGCGTAGTTTGCAGCTCAGTTTCTATCAAATCACCTATCAACGGGAAATTATCGATGCGAAATGGTTGCGCAGACGAAAATTGTATATGCCAATTATATAGTATAATAAATGGATCGATCTTGTCTTCATTTATCAGTCCTATAAAAGAGAACAGATTCAGAGAAGTCATCTAACGATGGAGGGGGGTAGATAAGATTAGAAAACAGAAAACCGTACCTATAATTTTTGACTATGAGTCATGATACATGATATGAGGAGAGAGGAGATCTGACTGTTACGAACATTGATGAATGTATCAAAATAGTTTTTCGTGAGACACTAGTCAACAACTCAAATAATGGCAAAAGATGGGTAACGTTGGGAGGTGGGTAAGGATGAATGGAAACGGAAGTGTGACTTGAGGTCATTTTTGACTCTCAAAACATCCAGAATTAAGGAATCCGTCATGCTGACGTGTTTTGTTTTTGGTGTGCGACATTAAAATTTCCAAGCTTTCCAACGCATCAATGCGTCAACTCCACCCTCCCCTCGCGCTGTGTCCTTTCGGTACGAAATGAAGGAGCATAACGACTTGAGATCGATTAAGGGGTAATCAGATTGATGAGTGATGATGGAATAATTGTAATTTGGCTTTTCCAGGCGATTACGATGCTTACCAGTTTATAGATTCCTGATATTTTGATTCATTTATTGCATCTTTGGGTCAAGATACGTACCTCCCACTGCGTCTAAGGAGGAAAATTACTTAGCAATGCAGGTTCGTTGGCTCCTATGCTTTTATCGCAATATCATACGAACGAATAACCCAGTTTGAATGAATTACCCGGTTTAATTTCCCAGTTGCATGCAGGTGGTTCATTTTTGGAGGTATCAGAGGGCATTTTATTTCTAGACAACGATTGAGGGGATGGAACTAATTACCCGGAGACTTTTTTTTTGTAGTTAGGCGCCAATCAAGAATTTTTTCATAATCTTCTCATAAAATATCCTATAAATAACACTTTTTAGATTCAAAGGCGTTATTATATATCCATGTATTGATAAACGTTATATTTATACTTTAAAGCGTTATAAACAATTTTAAAGCAGTGAACTTAACTTTCTTTTTTTCCTTTAGTCCCCAGTCTGATTCAGAAGTCTGTGGACCATTGGAAATTTTTATAGTGCAAATAAAAACGCTGTAGAGCAGCGTAGGGTACGCACAACCTTACAGTTTACTACTTACATCCATTCATACCTACATATTAGGTTTCTCTAAATACCATCAATTATTTCAAGTTCAGATCGGAGTTCAGAGGCATTTTTTGTTTGTTTGTTAAATGAACATTGTGTAAATTTCTAATTTTACCAGATGAAATTCATTTTCATGATTATTTGGAAAATTAATGATAACAAGGAGAAGAGAACGTTTCCGCTGGACTTGTAACGTTTTTGGTGGAATCTGAAGAGTTAAATGGGTGGCTAACGTAATAAATTCTGTATTAGGACGATAGATGGGTCCTAGGGGTGAGGTCTGGGGGGAGGGTGGGATGGGAAAAAACGGGGCGGGAGTATTTTACGGATGAACAGAGCTTTCTAGAGATATAGGCTAGGCAGTGCTGATAGAGGCGGACTGAGTCAGAACTCACGCGTAGCTGGTTGCCAGGCAACTAAGGGCTTAGGGAGATAACTTTCTTGGATCCTTCTTTGTCCCATTGTGTCTACTATTGACTTTTTTTTTTTTAACCTGATTATGACTCATGACTACATAAAAAGAGAAGAGGTGAGTTCTGATGTTGATGCCACATCACATGTTAAATCGAGTTATTATTTTTTTAAATGAATTAATACTTCAAGGGTCTACTTCACAATAACTGCAAATCGAAATTTTCAGTCACCAAAAGCATCAAGACCGTATGAGAGAATTCCCTATTACATTTTTGTTAAATTTGTTAATTGTTTTTGTATGTAAATACCACACCAGATGAATATTCTACTCTTATAAGGGTACATCTTCTGTACATCAACTGAAATCTGTATGATGACTGCATGGGTGGTAAGTAACAGCCTTCTAATTTGTACAGAGACGATCTCCCGTGCTGGCATAATTCACCTTCTGTGAGAAATAACGTTGATGCCCATAGAAGAATGTTGAAATGACAGCCTTTCCATATGCTTGGGACGTATGATGAAGCCACTGCCCTCGCGAAGAAACAGCCCCCCCCCCCCCTCCCTAACATGCAGTATCCATTCTGCAAAAATTGTGTGGAGGTCCGTGGGAATGTTGATTCTCGGGTGTAGGTCCCTTTTTACGGACCTCGGCATTTGGAGTTTTGTGGATTTCCAAAAACTCGTGTACCAACCCGCTTAGTAGGTAATGCGAGATTGAACGAATGCCTCGACCCGTAGGCATAGATGGCCACTGGCATATGTCAAGAACACTGACTGTGTGAACAGTCTCCTGTCAGAAGGATCTTCCCAGACACGATCTGGGGGACACCACAAGGACTCCCAAACACGTCTTCTGGATTCCAGAAGAGGATATTGGATTCTTCGTCCGCTTGAGAGGTATGGTGATGGTTGGGAAGGAGGTTGACTCATAAATACGGTGTTCGTAAAACAGTAACAGCTCCAGTGACCTCAGTAAGCTCGTTGAACTTAGACTGATTAAAGTTAGGAGCAGTATTGCTACGAATAGTGAGCTTAGTGAAACATTGCCCGATCGAATAGACTATATTGAGATCGAAGTTCTTTCTAAGCGTTAAGGATTTGCTGTTTTACCATTCGTGGAGCAATATTTTAGGGATGGGTAAGTGTACGAATAGAGTGGAGCTGCGATGCGAGAACCGGTAAATGCTGCGTGAGAAGAGCAAACACAGCAAAGAAATGGCGTGTTCAGAGAGGTGTGGAAAGCCCATCGAGTCAGTAGAGATCTACACCAAGTTTTCCAAATAGGATGATTCTAAAGGGTCAGTAGTAGCAGTAGTAGTAAAATTAACTAATTAATTAAGAAGTAATAATAAAATTATAGCAATACTATCATCGTGGTATTATTAGTAATATTATTAATTAATAGTATAATTATATTGTGTTATAGTATTAGTATTTTTTAGTGACGATGGAATCCTCCGAAAGGTATGTAAATGATAATTCAACAAAATTACAGTTTGGAGAACTGTTAGGTTCTCCGCTGTGCCATCCACTGACCAAAATACTCTCTGGATGTCACCTTAGACAATGCTTTGATGCAAAGACATCATCATTAGGCCGTCGAAACAGTACTGAAGTCAATCTGCTGGTCTGTCACTTTATATAGAAGGGTGGGTGATGGGGAAAGGGGGGAGAGGCGGTGGTGGCGGGCGGGGACCTCAAGCAGATCTTGGAGATCTTGGTCGTTCATCCTTGCCATTATTAGCAAATTTAAGTAGAAAATGCAATGCTCGGAAAACGTTAAAATCTAATTAGTGTGAGTGTGTGTATGTTTATATGTGTGTTTCATTCCAGACGATAACTCTCTTTAGGATTGGGGGAAAAAAAAAAAAAAAAAAAAAAAAACGTTGCTCCAAAAAATCAACCTTTCCAAATGAAAGATGGGTTTCTTGATCAGCACATTTTCAACACATTAAATTGGTCAAATTTCAAAAAATGTACAAAGAAAATCTCTAAAAATGGCTAACAACGTCTAAAAATGGTTTATTTTTTTAGCATTAACGAAGTTAACAACAAAAGTTAATCAACAATGAACTAGAATATTAAAAAATTTAAACACAATATTGTGCTGATAAATATACTTAAATTTCCTCAAAATTAGCTGAAAAATCCATAAAATCTGCCAAAAGATTTAAAAATCCAAAATCATTTTTTGAATCGCAGAATATTATTTACAATTTTTTTGCCATAAAATTGGTCGTTAAAAATTTCTTTACACTCAAAGTGCCCGAATTCCAAAACAATGTAATCTTAATATTGCCCGGTAATTTACGAAAATTCGCTCATACATCTTGCTGAATGACTGGAACTTTTACCCTCAATTAGGTTTTCTCTGGAATGACACAATGTGAATTGCAGTAGTTATTTCTCATCGGAGAGATCTGTTGATCCGTAGGGCGTGGTTTGCAAATGTGCAAACTCTTTGCACATTGTCATAATATGGTGGAAACAAGTTCAACAATACCTAATATAAAAACGTCTGCCAAGTTGGGTGGTCAGTATAGCTTCCTCACATATTGAAACATGGAAGTATAGAACATATACCCATCTACTCCCGAGTTTGAACGAAATCGGAACAATAGATGATCAGAAATCAACGTTAAAATAAATTAATGTTTGCGCATACGCACAGACTACTATCTATGTCACAGCAATGAAAGTTAGAGGGGGCCGTCTAGAAGGTATCCCGCAAAATTCCTGTAAATTTAATCAAAATCGTTCCATTAGATTCGGAGTTTATCCTGTGCCAATCGGCATTAGTTTTGCGCATGCGCAATCGTTATTACTCGACCAATTGCGATGCAATTTATAGATCATTTGTCTAGAAAATATACCGAATTACCTACCGAGTTGGAACGTAATCGGACCAACAGATGATGAGGAAGCGACGTCATGATAAATTCACGTTTGTGTACGTGCACAGGCTACTGTGCATTCGACGGTTATGAAAACTATAGGGGAATGTATTGGAGCTAATCCGCACAATCCTTGAAAACTTCATCGGAATCGGACTGAAACTTGGTATAGTTTTGGGCGTGACAAGGATTTGCCACAGACAGACAGACAGGCATGCAGACACCAGCCAAAACAGACACGGAACCGAAATTGATCAGCAAGCTCTGAAACGCAAAAAGCAAGAGTAAATATTGATTTTGGAGGACAAAAAGTTTTTCGACTTCAATCACGAACAAAAAGCTTCTCTACCTTCGATAGTGAGGAAGCAAAAATATCAAAATTAAACGCGATCAATCAAATATATGTGTTTATACACTGTACTAAATAAATATGAAAAACACCTCATGGACAACGCTTTAGATACAGTTTTCAGAATATTTTATTGTAAAAATCATCATGATGTAGTTACCTGGTCTCAGCTTGCATTCCCTCGACAAAATACTACCGACTGGGTTAGTCGCTAGACACCTGTAGGTCGTGGAATGAATGTCGTTTCTGCTTTGCACACTGCCGAAAGGAAGGAGCAACAAACTTCCGTTCCCTAGAACCTCTCTGAAACACAAAATTTAATGTCTCTTTATTTACCAATATTGTCTATATATTTCAATAATTATTTACAAATGAATTTCTCATCGATGTAACGTGAAAATCAACATTAATTTGCAGCGGAGAAAATTAGGCATGAAGAAGCTCAAAGGAAAACAACTATAGAAGATATTTTAGAATTTAGCTGAAAAGAAGAACCTCCGTAATGAAGTTGAACCGCATGAACTGTGCATGTGCTGTATTCCTAAATTGTATCACAATAAATATGTTTGGAATGGGAAAACCGAAACACATTACTATATCAATAGATAACAACACACTTCAAAAGTTCCAGTCATGCAGCATGTTCTTATGAGCGAATTTTCGTAAATTATCGTACTATATTATGTGTTTAGGAAAATAGGACTTTGAGTGAAAAGATTTCTATTGTTAACATTCAATTTCATGAAAAGAAAAAGTCGTTCTAAATAATACTTTGCGGTCTAAAAAGCATTTGGATTTATTGCTTTTTTGCCTTTTTTATAGATTTTTCAGCAAATATGAATGAAATTTAAGTACACTTTTCATCATAATTTTGTGCGTAAATAGTTTAATGTTCTAGTTCATCGTAATATTTTTTGTCAAATAGTCTGTTAGAAAAATATGAATTTAACAGTTTTCAGCCGTATTAAGCCATTTTTTTGCCATTCTTGAGCATATTTTTTGAAATGTTACCAATTTAATGTGCTAAAAAAAAAGCTGGCCAACGAACGCGTCAAGTTTTTTTTTTTGCTAAATAATTAGATTGACAATTTCTTTCCACTCAAAGTTCTCAATTTTTGAAACAATGCAACACAATATAGTACGATAAATAATTTACGAAACTTTGCTCATACGATCATGATGCACGACTGGAACTTTTTTCTTCCTATTGATTCAATATACCTATGCAGTGTTTTGCTATAATATTGAGTGTAAGGTGGGCAGTAGCTAGATGTCAAAGCCAACTTTCATGACGGACTTGTGGATGATCAATATAAGAAGGGGACTGTAGGGGAGGAAGTAAGGTACTGGGGGGTGGAGAATCTCAATTTCCGCTAGATTACCGCTTGAGGGGACACCAAGTCGCTTGGCTAATTGCCTGGAAACCCAGCTGGGCTAGGTCATACCGTTTACACAGCCTTCTCCTAAAGTCTGCACTACAACATATAAGCTTCAGTGTGACACATTCCCGAAAGTTTTCAGATTTTCGAATTAATCTCCTCTGCGGGAATAATAATTTATTGTTTTATGATTATTTAAAAACTCGCTTTAAGTAATACTCTGCGATTCAAAAAAAGATTTAGATTTTTTTTTTTTCATCTTGTTTTGCAGTTTTTAATAATTTGTTATAAAATAGTAATAAAATTTAATTTTTCAGCATAATTTCTTATTAATGTAGTTCATTGATGGTACATTTCTTTTGACTAAATTCTGCTAAAAAAAAAGTAGGTAACGAATTTTTGGCCATTTTTAAAGATATTTTTTAGCATATTTCGGCCAACACACACACACACACACACACACACACACACACACACACACACACACACACACAAACACACACAACACACACACACACACACACACACACACACACACACACACACACACACACACACACACACACACACACACACACATACACATATATATATATATATATATATATATATATATATATATATATATATATATATATATGCTTATTAATACATAATTATTTTTGGAGACAATATCTCAATATCTTCATTTTCTACTAAAATTCGATAAAACTAAAAGGTTATTCATACGACTTAATTGTTACCTGGCCTATTATTGAGGAGGATCTCAAGTTAATGATTGTCAAATCACGTTCGGAATGAGTCAGACGACCAACAATCTATAGCTCTTCTACACCCTTGATATGAGCGAAACTTCTAGTAAATTGTTTCATAGAGTAATCAGTGCCTACCCTTCACAGGACTGGAACTCTTATTCTTGTATTCAACATTCAATATATTGAATCCCGGAATCTCGGAAACTTGTAAACCTACAAATTAGCCCTATTTGTACTCTTTGTATTATTAACAACAGATTGTGTAACGGTGGTACGAAATATGATATCTCGTTTATTATAAACCAAGAATTCGCTTTATCATACTTTCATTGGAGAAGTGAGTGAGGGAAGTATATTCGGTTTCAGTTGCATCACTCCATTATTTTTTAACTTGGGAAGACATATTATGAATTGCTACTCCTTTCAGCTCCAACACCAACTTCCACTCTTACGGGTATATTTATTAGAAGCTCATGATGAAAAATGTTGACTTTCAACTCCTTTTTATCTCCCATTACCGTTGAAATACGGTTGGGCTGAATAAATGTTCATCTGGTTGGCGTCATATAAAAGGATACCGTATAATGGTGTGCTTCAGAACTTGGGTTCAGTAAAAAAAGGACATTATCCGTTAAAGAATGATAACACGAACATTCAGTGTTTTGCCCATTTGATTAGATTTTTTAAGGATATCTTTTTATCATACATTTTGATTTTGAGTTTACCAAGGTTGTAGATAGGATGTTGGATGGATGGATGTAGATGGAAGGTTGTAGGTTGTTCTTTTTACTCTGCAAATGACTAGAAAGATAAAATAAAGTTGTGCAACCGTCATTGAATAGTTATCAGGAACTGTCCAAATACGAGGATGTTGGTCTATTCTCTACAAATTAGAAATATTGAAAATGATGAAAAAACGTCTGCCATGTTTGATTGGCAGTATAACTTCCTCACGTATTTTAACATGGACGTATATAGAAACGACGAACACAGTGTCGAAATGATTGGATGCCAGGTAGAACAGTATCTAATACACGTGAATACATGATAGAATGCCAAATATTGTTTTAATTCGTGTTTGCGCTTGCGCTTATTGCCTAGAAGTTAACCCGCACAATAATTGAAAATTTCATCAAAATCGGTCCATTATTCTCGGAGTGTCAACCAATATTAGTTTTTCATATGCGCAATGCCTAGTAATTATTCAACTTAATGCAATGAAATACAAACGGTTTCATCTTTGACCCAACAATCCCCCGATTTTGAACGTAATGGGACTGTTAGATCATGAGAAATCGACGTTATAAGAAATAATGTTTGCGCGTGCTCACAGACTACTATTAATCCAACGGTAATGACATTCGACAGGACTGTCAAGGAACTAATCCGTACGATCCCTAACTATTTCATAAAAACTGGCCCACTAGCCTCGGAGTTTTGTCTGTGTATATCAATTTAGAGTTTTGCGCATGCGCAATAGTTATTACTCTACCGATTGCGATATAATTCATAGGGAATTTTCCTGGGACATATATCCTACTACTTCCCCGGGTATGAACAGAATCGGTCCAATAAATTATGAAGAATCTACAATATCACAAATTCACGTTTGCGCATGCGCACAGACTACTATTGATCCGATGGCAGTGAAAGTTATAGGAGGCCATCTATAAGCTAACCCGCACAAAACCCAAAATTTCATCAAAATCGGTCGATAAGATCCGGAGTTTTGCTTCTGTCAATCAATATTATTTTTGGTAATGTTATTACTCTACGAATAGCAATATAATACACAAGGCTTCTTTCTGAAACATATCCCCCGCGTTTGAACGAAATCGGATCTGTAGATGACGAGAAATCGACGTTATAAGATATTCACGTTTAGGCATGCGTACAGACTACTGTTCATTTCAAGGTAATGAAAGTTATAGGGGACCGTCTAGGAGCTAACCCGCACAATCCCTGAAAATTTCATGAAAATTGAACAGAAACTTGGTATATTTTGGTCGTGACAAAGATTTACCACAGACAAACAGACACAGAACCAAAATTGACCAACAAGCTCCGAAACGCAAACGGCAAGTGGAAATTTTGATTTTGGAGGACAAGCATTTTTTCGACTTCTCACACGAACACTAAGCTTCCCTTCCTTTGGTAGTTAGGGAAAAAATCTGAAAAACGTTGATTTTATTTTTATCCCTTTTCAACTTTCATTTTAAGCGACTTGCTTAGTTCTTAGACGAGTACAAACGATACTCACCATTTGATCTAAATGATAAGATTTAGGAGGTTCATTCCATCTCATTCTTATTTTCTTGACGTCCCGAAGGAATAGTTGGAAGTAATGTAATCGGTATGAAAATTGTTCTCTGGATATCTGCCAAGACATGGGTCTAAGCTCTACATAGTACATGAATACAAGCTTGAATCAGAAATACCTGATTACATCTTTGTCAATCTGTGTCAAGTTGGTTAAGAGCACCGCTACTGCCAGAGTCGACCTACAACGGCAATAGAGCTATCGATTTGTACATGATTGCAATCGACACAAAATGTTAGGACGTTACCATCAATCGTAATATTTCAGGAGGATCAACTACATTCCAACATCATCTCCATCCATGCCAACATCATCGTCAGCATCAATGAATGAATCATGAAGGATTTTTACCAGTGCTTTACAGCCTGACTATTTTTTATTCTTCTCTCACTCACTTAAGAGCGTGTGTTATGCGGTAAATCCGCTACATTACACGCAATACCTGTCCAGATATATATTTTTCATTATCATAAATCTGTGTTTTGCCTCGTGATACTTTCAATATTATGAACTCGAAAATAATCAAACCATTTTCCCTTTCACAGACATGGCCTCAAGTATTGCTTCGGAGTCCACCTATAGGTAAAGGAAGCATTGTTTTCACTTTCGGGAGATGAACAACTTTAATTCCCACCCTCATATTACATTTTAGGCTCGCGTGTGGTAGAAATGGATCATGGGAAAACGTGAATCTGTCCTTTAGTTAAGGGTTAGAAGACCTACGAAAGTACGAAGGTACAGTAAAAGAGAGACAAGCTCTATAAGCTTTAAGATTGAGCTCTACTCGGTTTGACCTCTTTAATTATTTCACTTTACTCACATTTTTCTTTTTTGACCATTCTGAACAACTTTGGTTTCTTGTCTGTGAGAGTGTTGTGTCCGTGTGTCCTCAAATCCTTGAAACAACCTTAATTTCTACAGTTTCCATAGGATTTCGTGAAAATTTCAGGAAATGTGCGGGTTATACTGTAGACGGTTCCCTATTTGTTTCAGTGCTCACAAATCAATATTCCACTCTGCCCAAACGTAAAATCTACGATTTAGTTGGTCTTTCTCACTCAAATTCAGAGGGTAGCCAGGTTGCTGCGCATGTGCGATATGAAATCTTAGTTACAAGAATTACATATGCAGTTTTCATTCGATTTGGATGAAATTTTGTGAAAATGTGCGAGTTGGACTGAGGATAGTCCCTTATCAATTTCATTTCATCACTCATTAATCAATCGTTTTCACAGGGCACGCGCAAACTAAACTCTATCAAGAGTAATTTTCTCAAGGTCTATTTGTTTTGTCTCTCTCAAATTCGGAGAGTTGTTGGAAAAGGACGATTTGATTACCCCATATAAGTTCCTTCACGACCATATCATTAGTAACTTCCCCGCATGTGCAAACCTCAAACCCTTGGAACAACAATGAATTCCACATTTTTCTTTCGATTTCGATGAAATTTTCAGGGTTTTTTTGTTCATCTTCTAAGAAAAAGTATTTAAAACATTCATGTTACGGGTACGAGGAAACTATGTGACACACCCAACGGAAGAATTTTTAACAATAAATAATAAATTACTCATGAGTTCATGCTGCATGTTTGGGATGAGTATTTATTTCAGTAATAAAATAAAAGGGAGGTGTTGTGTGTGTCCTCGAGCTTTGATTTCCAATCGTGGCAAAACTTCCCTACAAATCAAGAGTATTCAGCGTGTTTTATTTTTTTGAGATGTATGTAGTGAACAAATAAAGAAACACGCTATATCCGGACGTCGTCAGTGCAGTATTGTAACTACGGGTGAATATGCTACATGATTCAAAAATAGATTATTCCCTTCCGGTCACGAGACATCAATACCTCTTGAGGCTGGGTCGCCCTCGGCCTAGGCTCGGCAATCACATCCCCTTTTTTAGTGCTCACTCAGCATTTTTCTGAACTGTTACATTCATCGCACGTGAGGTTCGGAGTCACTGGAGTGGAACACTGATGGAAACTGGTCGATGAAAGACCTGCGATCTGTTCATTCGTCCCTATGATTGGACTACACCTCATTATACGGGATGAGAGCTTCCTGCACCCTTTGTGCTCTGCATGTCGGATAACCCTCTTCCTGCTCCAACTCCAATTCTTTTTCACATGACACCACCACAGACTTTGGATAACCTCTATTGGTATTCTAGGGCGGTTAAAGTTGAATTGTTGCAACTTCATTTAAGAGACATTCTATTTAAATACAATATGTATAAATAGGTACAACAACATATTAATGGTTAAGTTCAGTTTCTTCCCTAGAATTATAAATTGAATCGAGTTATGGGTAACCTAGTGGGGTGGATAAACCTAATTAATCGGGGTTTATTTCAGGACGGTTTTATTTGACGTTTCGGATTTGGAGCTTAACAAAAAGCTCATTTTCTGCTAGGTGTTGTGGCAGGTTGCAACAATACGATGATAAAATGATTGTAGGATAGCTAAAAGGTGCGATAATGAACATTTCGTCATGTATGTTCTATCATGGTTCATATTTTAAAAAGTTCCGGTCATGCAGCACGATCGTATGAGCGAATTTTTGTAATATTGTTGTATTACCTATATTATGTTACATTTTTTTTCTCGAAATTTGAACACTTCGAGAGAAAAGAAATTGTTTAAATACAAATTTTATCGCAAAACAACTTGTTCTAATTAATATTCTGCAATTTATATTAAACTTTGGAGTTTTACCTTTTTGCGATTTTTATCGGTTTTATAGCAAATATTAATTAAATTTAAGTACAATTTTCAGCATAATTTAGTGCATACATTTTAATTGGTCCAGTTCATCGTTGATGAACATTTCATCACTATAATTCTGTTTAAAAATATACATTTAACGATTTTTAGCGGGTTTTTAGTGATTTTTTGAGCATACTTTTTGAAATTCGACCAATCTAATGTGTTCAAAATGTGCGGGCCAACGAATCTATCCTTTCATTTGGAACAAAATGGAGTGAGGGATCTTATCAAAAACCTAGATACACGCAACCAATTTGGTGTCCGTCACTAAAAGCGCCTAGAGTGAAAAGTCTTGAGAGAATTCATGGGATGGGGGTTCATACTTTCCCGCTATTATTTGAAATGACAAAACAGCTGACTGAGGTGCTCCCGGCTCCCGCGCAAGGGTTAATGTCACTAGATGACACAAATCCAATGACCATAATGGCTTCTATAAACAACAATGAATATGGAACAACATAAGAGTGGCACCAACGTGCAAGATTAAGTTCTCTGGCATTCATTATTCTGCACAAAACTTCACCGCCTTTCAACTGAGCGTTTTTCTAAGGCTAAGAGAGTTATAAATCATAATAATTGGTTGGGCGACAAGTTCTGATCTTACACCATTGCTCAAACCTTAACTTTCCCTATTATATCTGAGAGAGGGGGCTCCTGAAAAATCGTGTTGGAAGGCCGTTCACTACAGCCTCAGTAAACTTAGGGTGGGGGGTGTAAAAGACAAACTTCCCGCAATAGAAATACTCCAGGAGCACGGCTGAGTTGTAGCTTTAATCCTTTGCAATCTGTAGAGCGTTCGACCCAGAAGTTTTCACATGAATGATGGTTGGACGTGTCCAGTCTGAAAAATCATTTTTTGAAAGAGGTCATTTAGCTTAACTTCCTTGGTGGCAGACGACCGAAGAAAAATGATATAATCGAGACCGAGGAAAGCTCTTGGTTAGGGATGAATATGACCCGTCTTATTTTAGATATATTTATTTCTGAAAACTGTTAACACTCAAGTTCATGGCAAACTTATTATCTCAATAGGTATTATTCTGCTATGAACTTTTTGGAGCACATTTCAACCAAGTTTTAGCAAATTTTTGTGTACAGTTTTGCGCAAGAAAATTAATAATTTTTAAAATCATTGTTAACATAAAAAAAAGAAAAAAGTCAATTAACTACTAAAGATTTGTAAAACAATTTATAGCCATTCTTGGACGATTTAACCGATTTTTTAATCACGTTTTTGAGCACAGAAAGTGTCATTCTTTGTGTTCATCCTTCTGTATGAGTTGCATAATTTTTTGGTGAACGAGCAAAGAAGTGATTTTTTTTTCTATCGATACCAAGGTCAAAATCTTCGGTCAAAGGCTT
Source organism: Adelphocoris suturalis (assembly GCA_030762985.1). Classification (NCBI taxonomy): domain Eukaryota; kingdom Metazoa; phylum Arthropoda; class Insecta; order Hemiptera; family Miridae; genus Adelphocoris; species Adelphocoris suturalis. The sequence goes on from CM061051.1 coordinate 26,144,766, forward strand.
CGTTTAAAATGACACACGGGATCTGAGACGAATCTCCTTTATTGGAATAATTTATCAAAAATTTCTTACGTAATAAGCAAAAAGGTGGACACGTGGTGAGATATGTTTAACTTAAATTGTGAAATATATAAAGCTTATAAGCTAAGCCACTGTTATAGTTAACTTGTTATAAAAATAATTGTAAACCACGGTTTCGGTACGGCGGAGGAGGATGATCCTCCTAGGACCCTGAAAATAATAACAAATATAATAGCAATGATTGTTGCTAATGTACCCGGTTGAGGTGCTACTTAAATCATTAAAAAAATAATGGTTCTGAACGGTAAATACAGGGTGCGGCAGAGCCAATTGACAAGTTTCAAAGGGCTATAAAAAATAAATGGTACAAATTGGAGAAGAACAGTCTTATTTATTCGCATCAGTAGGAAATATAGGTTTTGTGTTCAAGTTTTGAAAACGGTATGGCCGCCGTCAGCAGAAATACACGAATATAGTCGATTTTGAAAGTTTTCGACCGCTTTTCGGCATATAGTGAGCGGTATGGCCCGATTTCTTCGGTTATTAGTTGCTTGAGTTGTCTGTGTCTTTAGGTGAATGGAGTGGTCTTTCATGGAGTTGACGAAATTAACTTCAGCCCAGTATCGGAAATTTTGCTTATTCACTGTTCCACAAAGGTGAAAATGTATCTCATCACTACTGAAAAATTTGATCTTGGGGGATGCGCTGAATCATTTTCTCACAACGATTTCTGCAATTCACGTCATCTTAGCGATACCGTTTTCAAAACTTGAGTACAAAAACTATAATTCCTACTGATTCGAATTAATAAAACCGTTTTTCTCCAATTTTTACCATTTATTTCTTATAGCCCTTTGAAACTCGTCAATCCGCTCATAGGTACCTAAATTACTTACACGCATTTTAGTCAGTTTCAATAATTTTTTAAAGCTGCATTTAATTGTTAGGTACTATCAATATATTCGTATCGTACGTAGTTCACTATTCACTTTTTGAGTTGACTCCCTAAAAAGCTCTTAATAATTATTACCTGGATGTTCATTGTTATAAAAATGGTTGTAAAGGTGTGTGGGAACAGTTGAATGGGTGTCTAGAAGAAGGGCATAAGTTAAAAATGACGAACGAGAAGGAAGTGGCGTTGGTATCGTAAACTATCGGTAGATTGCAGTAAAATGCAGTCAAAGAGAAGAGACGTGTGCTGGAAATGAGACGTTAAAGAGCGGATGTTATCAACCAAATGAAAAAAATCTGAAAAGAATGTTTGTGGTACAGTCGATGGCCACGATTATCCGTCTCCGAAGGTGCATTGCATCAAGCACAAATGGAAAAAAACAAGGTTTTTTGTTTGTATAAACTAATAGATAAGATCTCAGCCAATCGTTTGATACCAATTCCTAACTCAGTTTCGGAAAACATGTAACTTAGACCCATGTTCGGCCGATATCTTCATATTTTGATTTATAGATTGTAGGAGGAGTATAAATTGAAGTGAATGTAAAATTATTACATACTAGTACAAACTAGTTATATTAAAAGGAAGCAGCGTGTAAAAATTCAATTCTCTGCCTTACAAACGATTTTTCTTGTAGCGATGGAGTGGTAATGAAAGGTATGTACAAATGACTGTAATACTGATATTGTTGCTGGTGATTACCAAACGGGTTCATAAATCTTTGAATCACTTTAGTTGTTGATGACAAAATACATTAAACTTTGTATTAACAGACAGCATTTTCAATTAAAAAAATTTCGGTTCCTTGGTGAATATTTTGTGTTTTCAACCGCAGTTTCCGGTCTAGATGACATTACTTATACAGCAATATAAAAATCCAAACCCTAGTTCTTACCAAGTTGGCCTCTACAATAATCCTTGACGACGCTAAATGAAATTAATAACGGGTTTCGAAGCGAGTGTGTTCATTTCAGAGGTCGAGTCACCAACGGGGCTATTAAACGCGGCAATCTAGATGATTTAGTGAAGCACTATAAAGGAGAAGAGGAAGGGTCTGGATGCCGGAAGTGGGTACATGGAGAGGGGTGTTGTGTGGTTGCGCCTGAGGTCACCGAGGCAAAGGCCCTGGCGGACAGGGGGAGAGTAGAAGGGGATCCGGTGTGCAGGGCTAATCTGAAACCAAGTCTCTGATAACCTATTGATGGGTAAAAATGGGTCGGTAGCCCGTGAAAAATATGGGGCAATACTTGTCAAGGGTCGCGAGCCATTCATCACACTACAGTTACATGGGCAAATCTGGACGGTAGGTTTTTTATTCCTTTTATTTCTCTCTTTCCCTCTTGATCATTTTTCCCCACTACCGCTATCACCCATCCGTCCTTCTCCTCTAGACTCGTTGTAGGTTTCACCCTGGGCCACCAACATAAATCACATATATACAGAAAGAACCACGAGCGAGTGCTGTGCTGTCGGTATCTCAAGCCTAATACTTTTGTTGATATAGTAGATCGGAACATTAATGTTGGATTACCTTATGTAGATTAGTGGTGTTTAGTGATGTAGCCGTTTGACGTTTCGGTTTAAGATTCACAGCGTAAACAAAAATACACAAATAAGCGTCCCGTTGTAAAGCTTCCATTAATTGGGGCTCAAGTCTAGCCTCTTGCGATGTGAAACTTCGTTGTTACTGTTAACTCTTTGATAGAGTGTACGGTTTTGCAACAGAGTAGATGAGGGGGAAACATAGCTCCTATAATTTTTCGTTGAAGTAGTTTAAAAACTATATGACTGCTGTAAATCGCATGTTCTGTATATTTGCCAATAAACGGACAACAAGCACGCCATTGGCGTCCTTCCACCCCTTTGACCTACTTACAAGACGCCAAAGACGGAAATATAGAGATAGGTACCTAACATTCTATTTCCGAATTCACTAGCTTTTATATCTACCAACTTCTCACTTAAACCTATACCATACCCAACCTACACCTTACCCTACCTGTCCGGCAGATAGCTGAGGTATTAAGATTTCGAGGTGTATCTCTGTCATACAAGGCAGGGGGGCATTATGATTCTGTTGGTGGAGGTATATAAAAAGAAACACTGGTAATTAAGCTCGAAAAATTGATCGGGCGGCCATGAATGCGTACTGAATCGAAGTTTTCAGTAAATGAGGAAGATAGAAGAGGGAGATAGAAACAGGGGAGGCGGCGATTCGCTGCAGATTAGCGTCAACTTCAAACGCCTCAAAATGGGACTGGAGGGCTGGTTTCGGCTCCAAACAAATTCTCTCTATCTTTCACTCATCCTATATTTATAAGCAAGATGTAGGGTTTTTATATAGTATTTGAACCACGGCGTCATAACAATGACACTTGAGGCTTCTTATAAAGTCTGTTCCAATATGGAAATATAAATCGATACGAGTATTTAACATTTCACAACTGAAGCGTAAAAAAAGAATCCCTTTGCAATGGATTAGTAAATATTAGTCGGTGAGGAACCAATGCTTTACTTTGTTTCTAATACTCTCAGTGTAAATACGATTGCTAATGAATGGAATCAGAACCCAAACTAATCAACTAGCGAATACTCGTAACTTGTATTTTTCAAATCTTTGATCTTGTAAATTTTCCATCGAATAAACGATGATTTTCTTCCATTACCAACGCTACTAAAATATTATTTTCGCTACACTTTCAAAAACCGTTGGTTTTGAAAACGATCAGGTATAAATGGATTGCATAGGTCATTGTTTAGTCAACCGTTGTCGGAGGACATTTCTATTTCACAATGAAATGGGCATTAAAGTGCGTTGATTCAGAAACTTGATAGTCGCCCATGTCACAAACGCCTGGTAGGAACAAAGTAGGACCAATAGCAACTTCAGACCAGTGGTAATATCTAATCCAACGCTAACCACAATCTATTTGTCGAGGAGCAAATCTAAGCGCATGCACAAGTACACATCGTTTAACGGTGATAACAAACGGGTAGTGAAATTAACGTTCCGAGGAATCAAGCACGGAGCTGACGATTATTCTGTTGGAAGAAGCAATCATGGAATGGAGCCCTGGTTTAGTGTAATGAGATTTTCTCCCCTAAGGGACTTAATCCAGAAGGCTCATTCAACGGAGTAGAATTTAAAATCCCCTCACCTTGGCGATTTTTTTTCAATTGAACCAAAAGAAAAAAAAAACAATATGTGCAACCAGCTGCATATATATTACATATTTTAGAAGGCATTTCGCTATTGCATTCCGAGTTTGTTTTAAGTAACAAATATCTTGCTTATTTAATTTGCTATCTATACCTAGATGATAATATTATTTGGTAATATTATATGATTATATTTCTGGCAGCGGTGAGTTGAAGTTGAAGAAGAGGTGATCGAACAAGTAAGGCGAATGGAGGATGTGGCCGTGCAGTCAGAACTTGTTTCATGAGTGTTGGAATTTTGGAAAATACAAGTTATTTGCAAAAGCCGAATGGAGTACGGCCCTAGGCTGAGTTTCGCCATCTGATGCCCAGAAGCTGCAGATAGTTTTTACTGAATTTTAGTCCTCAAATGTACGTAATGATCCGAGAGAGGATATCCAACCATCAGGTCCACGAATACCAGCCAACAATAAGCAACAAATGTATGCAAACAGCTCAAGTTCAAGCTTTTTGTCACCACTCGATGACACTATTGATTACATGAACTAGTCCGTGGATAGAGCCGTTGGATGGGCCGAGTAAAGAAGAGCACTGGACACTGAAAATTCATTTACAGGCCTTAGCGATTCTGGCAGAGTGGAAAAAGCTAATGTGTCAACCTTCAAGAAACTTCTCATCAATTTGTGAAGCAAAACCTTTAAGAATAACGTAAGGTGGAAGAATCATAGCACTTCCAGACGCGAAAAAACTATCGTTAATCTGCAACTATGTTTGTTTATCATCCATTAAATCCATGTTTTCCAAAATTATAAATTTCATCAATTTGTACGAGTTAGCAACATCTTTTTCCCCAGTCGCAAACACAGGGCGACGATACGAAAAGTAACCAATATAGTTTTGACTGTCTATTTGGTCGATGTTTCGCGGAAAAATTCTTTTGTTAATGTTTTGTTTTTAGTTTTAGTTAATCTTCTGTAAAATCTGTAAAACGTTGGCATTTGTTCACGTTGAAATTTTGTGTTCGCTGGTAGTACCTTATTAACTTTATCAAATAGGTCCCAAAGATAGCCCATTTCAAATTTCAGAACCTGTGTTGATATTACGAGAAAAAAGTTACTCTCAAAGGCCCCTCAGTTGATAAAGGCCTCCAAACTACTGGCTGGCTGGGTTTGCCAGCAGCTCTGAAGGCACCGTAGATATTTTTTATTACAATACTTTATAACTGTATTCTAGAAGTCCCAAAGGAGTTCCATTTCCAATAATGCACCATTAGTTCTGAGCACCGTAGACCGATAAGGCAAGAAATTAGCTTCATGGGCCCCTCAGCTATCAGTTCGCCATCATACCTTGTAACTGTATACTCGGTGTCCTGGTCCATCTCCTCTATGTCCTCATCTGTACCTTTTCAATGCATCTTACATGTCTCAAAGGAGCTCTAATGTTCTCTAGATGCTTCAAAGGAGCTTTGATTCAAATTTGAGCTCTGCAGGTCGATCGCAATGAAAGAAATGTTAAAAATGAAATTTTCGTAACTCGATTTCGTGATACTTGGTTGGTTTCTTTCCAATTTTTACAGCATTTAACTAATTGTTGTGACTTTTGCTCATTTCGGTGTATTATTTTCAATAACACAGATTGGATGGCATAGAGAGATACCCTCTGGTTCCATATGAAGTGCCCTCTACCCCACCTTGAACCTAGTCTGCTATGCACGTTAATCTTCGCATGAAGCCATCCAGCGATATGCTGGACGCACTCTCCGGTTCACCGACGGCTCAAAGACACCTGATGGTGTTGGACTTGCTCTATGGAGCCCCAACTTCCAAGTCACTAGACGTTTACCACCTGTTGTGTCTGTGTTCACAGCAGAACTGTGGGCAGTGACACTGGCTGTTCGACACTGCCAGTTGTTGGGAGTTGGAAATTATTTGTTCTGTAGCGATTCACTAAGTACCATCGAGGCGATTAGGGATACATATTCTGATGATCCTCTAATACAAAGCCTACGTGTATCACTACACCAAGCCTCAACCATAGTGTGCCAAGTCATGTGGGTATTCATGGCAACGAGCGTGCTTATGCCCTTGCGAGGAGAGGCATTGGTGATAACTCCATCGATGTGCTGCCTATACGCATTGAGAATCAAATCTCCTACATGCAACATAAAGCCAAATCCACCTGGCATGCGCAATGGCAGGGTGATGTCACTGGTCTGCGTGGTGTCCTTCAGGACTTGTGCCTGGTGAGCCTATTCTTAACCCAACTTTCAAGGAGAGACCGGGTTGCCATTGGCCATACCCGTCTTACTCACAGACACCTGCTTAGCGCAGGAGCTCGAGATGTTGTTTGCGGAAGGTGTGGGGGTGATCTGTCCATCCACCACTTCCTGGAGCACTACCCATACCTAATGGACCTCCGAGTCCAGCATCGGCCCCCTCAGTGGGTTGACATTTTATCTGGACCAGACAAGGTCCTGTCCCTGTTGTAGTACTTGAGAGCCGCTGAGCTGTACTACGAACTGTGATATCTGATCTTTGATATGTTTTTGTACAATCTAGTCATAGTTTTATTTCACATTGGCGATTATATATAGTAACATATATTTAGTTATCCTATCCTATCCTATCCTATCCTATCCTAGCCTATCCTAGATCTAGTCTTAGTTGTATTATTTTATTTTTGAGGTTTTTTCTCGTTTTATTCGTTCTAGGGGCTAAACAGTGGTAATCACTGTACCCCTTATTTTGCCCTCCTCCGATTTGCCAATGGAGTCCATGATGACACTCCGTTTGGTTTTGGAGGGTAGCATGGTCCCCCTTGGAGTCGTGCCACTTGCAGTGTCCCTTTGGACGCCTTGTTAAATGCCGCTAATGGCCCTTATGGTTGAGGTGCGGCTTAAAATGCTAAAAAAGGTATATATATATATATATATATATATATATATATATATTCAATAATAAACCTTTGAAATCGACGGGGGGGGGGGGGGGATAAATAAATAGGCTAACTTTCGAAGAAGCGTAGGAAAAAAAAGACCACCGACGTGGGCGTTTTCGCGAGAAAAACTCAATCCTTTCAAAAATTACTCCTTGACAATTTTTATGGTTTCCCGAGCGGTGGGTTGAATGAAACTACTAAATGAAGCCATAAAACGCAATCCAGGAAGAAACTCTTGCAGAATATGTGATACTTAGGTGTACCAGTTCAACATGCCCCCTTATTTATATTTTTTCATAATTGAAGATATAAACACCTTCAAATGGTCTCTCCTTTATAATATGATTATCATTCAATGGTGAAATTAAATTTTATTTTCACGCACCACAATGGCGCTACGACTCGTCTCTCGCGTTTTTCAAATAGGAACCCATATTTTGTATTGTAGATTCGGAATCTACATGCGATTTCTCGGAATAATGACCAATCACTTGAAAACAACCAACAACTTGAAGCCCTGAAATGTAAGCAGTTGCGGGCAAAAAGTGCGCGAATTGCGAACCTATCAAGTGTTTGTTTAATTCAATTGCCAAATGCGATACGTGATTTTGGGGCATTGTCTTACTCTGAATAATGTAGCGATGTCGATTTATTGATATTCGCAATACCAACATGTAAAAAAAATTCACATTTTGCCATTCATTTCCACAGAGCGCACAGCGTACTTACAGTGTTTTCCAAATCGATGTTGCGAATTTCAATAAATTAACGCAAAATGATTCAGCGAGAAAAAATACATGCATGTGGCTAAATCTACGAGTACCACCATCGTAACATCTCGTCTTTTCATCTTACCGTAATACCTCGGGTTTCTATTATGTCTTTTGGAAACACTGTTGTGGCTGCGTGCGGTGAAAATTGAAATTTGCAAAATGAATTTTACTCCTGTGAAATGTATGACGTTGAGAGATTGTGTTCGCCCCTGAACCAATAAAACTCTAAAGGGACGTTTGTCCCTATGTGGTTGGATCTATGTGGATAGAGAATTTTTGCAGTCGTCCCATGAACAAAACCGTCAAAACCGTAGTCCCCGAGATAAGGTGAGTACGTGGAGCGCTAGCTGGATGCTTGTTTTTCGCACGGTTTTGTGACAACCGCGACGACCGTAGAAGTGTTTAGCGTGAATTAAAGCTTGAGGTTTATCAAAATGAAATGGCTGAAGTCAAAGTGCCAGTACTTTAGTATTTTGCTGTCCAACTGACATTCCGAATATACCTTGGTTCCAAATCGGATAGCCAAGGTAAAAATAAATCAGCCAATTAAAATCACGCAAAAGTAGCTGAAAATATTCTTTTAACATTCGCTAAAAATGAGAAGCTGTTTGTGAGCGGTACCTACCTATATTATAGTTTCTTCGTACTGAATATATTGCTTCCCCAACTTTTTAGGCGGAAAATACAGATAATATTGAACGAAGAATAAAATAGAAGAGGCTCGGCTCACGAGAATTTCTGTGAAGTAGGTAGTAATGTAGTACTTAATGAAGTAGGTACCTAGTAGGAATATGTAAACCTTTGAGCGGTAACGAGTTCTAATATTGAGACTGTAGGTACCTATAGAGCCTCTCTAGTTAGGAAAAGTCTCAGAAGCAATGAGTTTCACGAATTTCCCAACTGAGCCTTACCTACTGGGTAGTTAACATTTAAAGGTGTTCAGATTTCTAAACAATGTAAAATATTAAAGTCCGATAATTTACAAAAATTCGCTCGTACGATCATGCTGCAGCTGACTTTTTCATTTTCGCGTACCTCATCATCTACTAAACCTTGTGTGATAATTAAAAAAATAAAATTATAGTAATTAAATAATCTTATTTAAATCAAATAAATCCAATTTGATTTTTTAATTTAAATCGTCATTTTTTCAAATTTGCTGACAGCCATTTTTAAAAAATAAGAACCGTAACATCACACAAAGTGCTGTGATCCCAAATGTCCGGTATCATCCAGGCAGTATGATTTCCATCAGTATTTCCAATAAATTTAGCAATATAGGTAGGTGCTCCCAATCTAATCTAAACATTAAAAAGATCTCTTTGTCCGTCAGTTGCTCTGAGCTGAACTCACCAAACCTCTCACGTCGAATTGTGGAACCCTCCTCTCCACATATAACTGTGATATGTCTATCAAAAACTTCGTCCATATCCTATCCATTAATCACCCCTTCATTGAAAAGCCGAAGCAAGGTGATTGAGTTCATCCGTCAAATGGTAGTATGATATATATGATGCGGTAATTATATGGTACTGAATAATATGATGAGACGATTTATTTAATTTTTTATTTAATAGTTTAAGCCGCACCTCAACCAGAACGGTCATTTGTATTGGTATATTATATTGTATACATGATAAGATGAGATTATATGAATATTTATGAAAAAGTAAATCGAAAATGTTAAACTGAGGACTAAGACACCGCCAAGAAGTAAATAAGTAAAGATCCTGTTTATAAAGTGTCAGCTTAGGTAGCTCAACACGGCGTGAACCCGTCGTGGAGAAGTCATGGAAGAACGTAGGATTGCGGTTTCGCACGGCGTTTCAGTAATCAGTAATAAATCAGTAATAAATTTATTTCTTATTTCCCTATGTCCATGAAAGAAAAAAAGAGAAAAAAAAACACACCAAAAGCAAAATATTTTAGGAACGGATTCCTATGAAGATTTTTACCTAAAGATCCATTGACTATCTCATTTAGTGTGTAGTTACTTGGGAAGGAACATACACATCATAGAATGTTATTTGCCTTGCATTGCGTGATTCAAGCAAACGCCCCAGTGTGGTATATGACTTAAAGAGAAAAACCAGTTTTACCCTACAGTGATTCTTATATGAATAGTACCTACTCCAGTAAATGATACAAAATGCGAACTAATCGCCTTTCTATAAACCATGGAATTGAACCATTTTCCCCCTCTGGGCATCTAATTGAGATGACCTACATGTAATTATGATGACTCAAAAAGTGAAGTTTACGATCTCATAACATATAACATTGTCCTACGTCCGTGTATTCAGAATATATCATGAATATTCTGATTCTTAGTTTTATCAGAAAACCCATAATTACGCAAATGGATGACATGAGTAGTATTTGGGGAATGGTTTTTGTGTAGCAAAATATTTGTGCTGAACTGACGCTGTAAATAAGAAGTAATTTTCAATCTCAATTGATTCGAGGAAAAAAAACACGTATGTAACCGTTAAGGCTTAAAATTCTGAGAGGAGTAGGTACCTACGTCGTCTATTTTGTTGTCGGCAGCACAAGGATCGGACACCGCTTCAGTGTTTAAAAATTACTATTACTATCTCTACTGCGTCCACAAAATAAGGGACCAATCACATTGCTATTTGAGAAACACCATCTATCTCTGTAAACTGCATCTTAAATGTTATTTGTAATGAATGAACTCATCAGTGCTCTATCAGGCAGAGTGAAGATTCAGACGAGGGGAATGATATTTGCCCGATCATTTGTTAGATTAGGAATTTCCCATTAATATCAATCTTGAAGAGCAGCGCCGTTCGATCAAGGTAGAATTTGCCTAGTTAATTGGAGAGTATTGAACCAGACACCTACTGTCTACGTGATTGGTTATTGGAACCGTAGTGCAGTACCAAATGACCTACATTCCTACTCAAAACCTTAAAAACCGAAGTTCATGGGAAAGAGTTGTTATTAAGATAAATCTTTTGATCAGCTCCAGATTAACCATAATATCATGTGGCGGGTTTCTCTAGTCAGGTAAGTCCAGGACAGCAGTGGGAGACAATCAAATTAACAGAGAACCTACTGGAGATGACCTAACCTTTTGGTAGTCTACCAAAGATGTTTATCTTCATCAATTTATTTCAGATCTTTAAGTTTTTCTAGACACTCTTCATAATTTTCTGGCCATTTATTCTACGAGTCGAAAAAAATTCGAAAATTGTCGAAAAAAGTATGTACTAGGTACTTTTTTCCAATGTTTAATTTTTGATTATTCATTCACTGGTATTAAATCTAAAGGGTTATTTCCGCTAGTAAAAATAGTAAAATTATCGTTTACATACCTTTCGGAGAAGTCTATCGTCACTAGCAATTCGAGCACTGTCGATGTAAAGACATCATCACTATGCCGCCAAAATGAAGTCCTTTTCTCATGTTTTCCCCCACCAGATGGTATTTTGAATTTTTTTTTTTTTTAAAAGGAAGTGTTTGTTTTCTTTTAACTCCGCCAAATCCGGTCCCCAGCCCGGTTGAGAAAGGAGGGGGGTAAAGAAATGGAAAATCATAAAATTTCATGTCCTAGAAGATGATTTTTTCATGCAAAATAACTTGCCATTAGAAAAAAACAAGGTTTATGTCATTTGCGCCACTTCTGGCGCGAGTGGCATGCGAAAGGATTTTTCCTGAAATCTACGTAAAAAAATTACAAAGAATGGCATTGGTGCCAATTTTTTACGATGAATTCTGGGGAAATGAAGGGGGGGTGTAACCTTCCCATGAACATGCATCGTGTTGACCTAGGTATATGAGCATGAGCAGTACCTTCCGTTGAATCGAAGACCATGCTGTTCTCAAGGAACAACCAATATGTTGCCTCCAACTGACTTCGGAATTCGATTGGAATCGGATTGAAATTCTGAAATTTATATGAGTTTTAAAGATTTCATATTCGCACATGAATCGTGGCTACATTCGGTCCTAATTTAATGCAGTGCATCTTGATTACCAGGAGCCCGAAAAATTTACGTTGAAGCGAAACCGTAAGTACATTTGGTGGTATAGATTGATCTCGAAAAAGAAAAAAAAAAAACCTGATGTGAGGAGGGATAGGGTGTATCCTTAGTTATAAATATACGTATCTGATAGAATGCAAATGATAAAATATAAATACCTACTAAGTTAGAGATAAAACGTAGGCACAATCTCGTGTCTGCGCAAGTCGAGATAAAAATTGTGGCGGCTCCCCTTCATTAAAATTCAGCGCGCTTGGCTTAATAGATTTTTCCACTCGTCGACGGAGTATTTCTGGATAATAGATGACTTGAGAAACATTGTTAGTCCCAGGGGCCCATCAATATTAAACAGAAGGTTAAAAATTAAGGAGACACTCAGGCCGATGCCATCCTTTTTATACCGATTTCCTTTTCCCGCCTGCATCATCAAAAGTCAGAAGAGCATGCATATTCCTAAGGGCCACCGCACCTCGGTCTTGCTCCTTTCTCCCTCCTACCATTACACACAAATGATGCTGGGTTCTGAAAAAAGCTCTCAATGGTTGATTGAGCCGCACGCACTACAGAACGAGACTTCTATTGAGACAGGAAAATAATGCTGCAACTTATTACTCAACGGTTTTTTTCTTATAGCTAATGAGGATAATTCAAAAAGTACTCAGTCATGCAGCATGACTAATAGAGCGAATTTTCAAAGAAAAGTTGCGGATAACATAAATTAGGCACTTAAATTTTGATCATTGAGGCCATCCATGTCCTCAATAAAACTGAGTGTGACGAGATCACAGAGAAAATTTTAGAACACAGCCGAACTCGAAAATTTGGTATTATGGGCATTTTTCACCTAAAAATCGATTTTTCTCACATATAAATCTTAGAGATCGGTCGCAATCGACTCAGCGCTGGAAAAAAAAAAAAAAATAATAATAATAATAAAATAAAATAAATAAATAAAATACAAAAAATAAAGCATTTTTTGGTCCATTAAATTGTAAATCTGAGTCTGACAATTTTGAAGCGATTGGGCTGGCCAACTAACTTGACCTGTCTTTTGCAAAGACGGATTTTTCTGCGTTGGAGCGAATTTTTTACGCAGTTTTTTAAAGGGAGTTATCGTCTGGAAATACACCCTATAAATATATTATTCATACGACGTTAAAATCTAGGTTTGTGTTCTTTGATGTATGAAACGGATTCGTAGGGGGTCCTCGCCCCTTCCTACCCACTTACAAAATTTCGAAGCCATCTAAATAGCTAATTTTTTCTTTGAGAATTCGCTAATAGATCTATGCTAACCCATCGAAGAGAAATTAACAAACTCATCAACAACAAGTCATTCAGTTGCTTTATGAATTCATGAATGCATAACATTGAAATAAAATTCACATATCTATACATGTATGAGAGTAGTAGCCAAAACTTAATAATATCTATTATCATTTGTAAACATCATAGTTTTGTATACATCATCTCAACATAATGATAATAAGTATTATATTTAACAATTAATATTGTGACTAAAAATAATAAATATTAACACCAACTCTTTGCTAGAGCACAGCATCACTGATGCTTTCTAGCGTAGTCCTGATATTGATTATTTTCTTTGTTTAAATATTGATTAAAAAGATTCGGTTTCAAGTTGCTGCAAGATGATAATATGTAAACATATAATTTATGATGAATCTTGAAGGGAAAATTAACGGTTTATTATTATTATTGTTTATGCTGGATGAAAACGCCTGCCAAGTTCGGTGGGCAGTATAGCTTCCTCACATATTTTAACACGGACGTACATAAGTAGTTGAAGAACAAAGTACGAGTCGATCGAATGCAAAATATAACGGTATCTAATACACACTAGAATCCTAAATAGGGCTATAATTCATGTTTGCAGGTGCGGAAATTGTCTAAAGATTAACCCGCAAGATAACTAAAAATTGCATCAAAAACAATCCGTTATTGTCGGAGTGTCATATAGTTTTAGCTTTGCGTATGCGCAATAGTTTCCTATTATTCAAGCAAATGCGATAAAATACAAAGGGCATCATTCTGGAGTTCGAACGAAATCGGACAAATAGATGATACGAAATCAACGTCATAAGAAATTAACGTATTCGCATTAATCCTAAGGCCATGAAATTTATAGGGGACTGTCTAGGCACGAAACCGCACAATTCCTGAAAATTATAAAAATCGAACGATTAGACTCCGAGTTTTGTCTGTGTCGATCAATTTTAGTTTCACGCATGCGCTATAGTTATTCTTCCACTAATCGCTAAATATTTCATAGGGAATTTCCTAGAACATATACCCATCCACTCCCCGAGTTTGTACGAATTCGGACCAATTAACAGATGATAAGAAATCGATGGTATAAGCAATTTACGTTTGAGCATGCACACACTGCTATTTATGCGACGGCAATGAAAGTTATAGGGGACCATCAAATAGCTAACCTGCACAATCCCTGAAAATGTCATCGAAATCGTTCCATTAGACTCGGAGTTTTGTCTGTGTCAATAGATATTAGTATATTAGTAATGGATGTTAGCATGCGCAATGATTATTGCTCCATCAATTACAATATAATTCATAGGGCATTCTCCTAAAACACATACCCAACTACCTACTGAGTTTGAACGAAATCGAACCAACAGATGATCAGAAATCGACGTTATAAGAAATTCACGTTTGCGCATGCGTACAAGCTACGTACTGTTAATCCGACGGCATTGAAAGTCACAGGGGACCGTCTAGGAGCTAACCCGCACAATCCCAAAACATTTCATCGAAATTGGACTAAAACTAGGTATAGTTACGACAGAAAGACAAGCGGACACAGAACCGAAATTGATTATCAAGCTCTGAAGCACCAAAAGCAAGTGGAAATTTTGATTTTGGAGATCAAAATTTTTTTCGATTCCCTTCACGAACACAAAGGTTCCCTACCTTCGGAAGTGAGGAAGCAAAAATAACGGAAGGAATAGTGTAAACTACACCGTTGAGTAGCCTTCGAAAAGTTGTTCCCAGTGATAAAGGCTGATGATGCAAAAGATGTTTAGGATCACAAATTTATTTCTGATACCAGTTTCGACTCCTCAGTCATCTTATGAACTGTCAACTGGTATTATGTATTTGTGATTAGAACAGAAAATAAATAAAAATCTACCTTTTATACAGACCGTGATATTAATCGAGAAAATGGAAACCTAGAAAAAACCTAGAAAACAGAAAGTGAAGCAAAGCAACTAGACAAAATAAAATGTGTTTTCAAGTCATAAATGACGGACTCATGGCCGTCGATTTGTTTCTCAATCCGGATGTTATGGAAATTTTGAGAGAATTTTTTGAGAAGAAATTTCTTCTTTTCGTACGTCATGGTTGCAACCTTTGACAGGAAACTAACTAAATCACTCGCGACGAAATTGTAGAGATAATTTCAATGGAGATAACGGTTAATGACAACGTGGTCTATTTTCCTCGAAATCAATAGTTACAACGCTAGATCTATTTCGGCAGTTAGGTCATCATAAGTAACAAACTGTTTCCATTATCTTTCGTTTTCTTCATTGCCAGAAATTCCAAACACATAAAAAAACATTCAAAATGACGAGAGTCGAGTTTTGGTTAAAAACTAAAACCCTCAATTTACTTTCCCCTTATCCTAACGCCCGTTTTGTGTGAGAGTTCGGAAGCTAAAAATGGAGCACGGCAGTCCTGTTGGCAGACAAACTTTTCTTATTAGATTTCCTTAACTTGGTTGAGACAGGTTCGCTTGCTCAATATAGAGACCCAATAATGCAGTGACCGAATTACATGAAATTCAAACCATATTAATTAAACTGTACGAAACAAGATATTGAATGCATATGTCAGCACATAAGTCTTTAATGCCGAATAAAATCTGCCCGAGTTTCTGTTTTAATTATCATAGTGCCCTAATTCTGCGGGTGGAAGTCTGCTGTTGACTGGCCGTCTATTATCCACTCAAGTTGATCATGATAGGAGGGTTGAACCGTCAGGAGGTGTTAATGAGGAACCTTAAAGTACAACGGGTATTACAAGTTTTACGTTTCATTTTATGATTACAGCCCTTAAACTTTGTTCTAACTCGGCGATCTCCTGCCTTTCAAGTTCCTGGTACGATATTATATTGAATAGTTTACTGGCAGGTAAATCAAGCTGTTAATGAAACCGTTCCTTGCAATAGATGCATATTTGAGAAAACTTCCTGGAGTTTCCCTCAACATTCTTGGAAGCTGAACAATGTGGTCGGGTTATATAATTCCAATAATGGAATAGAACCCTCGTAGTTCTTCGAGAGTATCATTTCTCAAAGGGAGTACACAAAATGCGAAACAAGACTGTTTCATTTTTCGAACTTTTTTGAGGAATGGAATGCGAAAATGGAATATGAAAATTTGGCTAATTGGTTGGGCTGTATGTATGTAAAATTGACCGCATTTAATATTGGCTCGGCGTTTTGTCTGTAACAACGAATCTTCTTCCGTTTATTTGTGTGCAGCAAAAGCTCGGGTTTCGGCCTTATTTATGACGAATGGGCTGGGATACGGTTGTCAAATTTGATATCAATAACAGTACAGAAACGTGACAGCTCTGTGGACCTTAATAGTTCATTATTTACAGCCATCAGGGATTCCCTTCCTCGGATGTCCGTATTAAGGGCCTCCCCAACCGCCAAATGACATAATCGGGGATAGCGCGTTCGTCACCACACTGGTTCGTCTGGTAGACGCATCCTCCTGCTTGAAACGGTATCCCTCATACATTTCATGCGAAATTCCATTTTGCTCTTCGTTTGTTCCGGGTTTGTGACCAGCATACAATTTTCTATAAGACTTCGAAGTCACGTCTCATAACGTTTAGGAAATGTCCACCTGTGTTAGAGTACACTGAAATGCCAAAATAAGACAACAAGGGATTTTATTCACAAAACAGGTGGAATTTCTAAAACTGATTAAACTTTTAAATACAAGCATACCAAAAGAATCGCAAAACAATAGGTAGTTAACACAGACTGATTTTTCTGCGTTGACAAATCTCACATGTTAATAATCTATTTTTCTCTAAGCCATCAATCATTATAGCCAAAGTTAGATCAACCACTGTAACCAACGTTGACACGAACTCTGCACATCACTATGTATATATACTCAGATTTTTATAAATTGATGTTAATTTATAATGAGACCTACATGAGTCGTGTATCGTAATCATTGTAAATAAATAATAATTAAAGGTGAAAGCTAAAGAATACAACTAAAGAAACCGAATGCAAATAAATTAAAAACTTAAAGATGTGAAATAAAATTAATAAATTACTGAGTGAATTGCTAATATTTTTACTAGTGGCTACTATTAGTTCTTACTTTGGTAGCCACTAGTACCCGCTGGTGTGTTCATACTAGTGTAAGAAATGATAAAAATATAAAGACCTCAAAAATTTGCTTTAGATCTGCAAGTTTTATCAGTATGTAATTTTATACGGTAGTAAAAAGGTTGACGATGTAAAAGTTAAATATTTTTCAGTTCATAAAAACGGAGCTTACACGAATTTGTTCGAACTGGTTCAGCTTCTTAAAAAAATCTCACAGAAATCGGAAATTCAAGCTAATCCTCGAATGAAGAGGTGGTAGCATGCTGATCAGTGAGCCCATATTCGCCCTAGCACCAATTGGAAAACTGTTTGAGTGCTGGGGACTCCGGAGTATAGGGTCTACGGTCTACAACTTGTTAATAAACATAGAATTAATTATTGAACCCATCCCTTCAAACCTTAAATGTATGCATGGATTTGAATTCTAAATTGACCTATGATGAAGTATCGTTTCTTTTGGTCAGGTTAACCTACCGAAGCTTCTGAAAAGCTATCATACCTCGCGTTGCCATAATTTTGTCTCTTGATTGACAGGTGCACCTAGAACACACTCCGCAAATCCACAGGGAAATGAGATGGCTTGATTTCAGAACAAGTTATTCAAGGCATAGAAGTGTTACTTCTGACGTCGAAAAATACCCCTGTACTTGTATTTAGGTTTTTGGGGATGCGCCATAGAAGCTTGGAAGACCTATCTTCCATAAGGGACCTACTCGTAGAAAGGGTTAAAACCAGTGGACAGGAAGAAGTTGAAAATAATAGTACAAATAACCAAGTACATATTTATTTTAGGTAATCTCAAAACCAAAATTTGTCGAAAAAAGGATGGATCTGTTTCCATTTGTTTATCATCGCGCGCGCGTGTGTGTGTGTGTATGTGTGTGTGTGTGTGTTACGTATGTGGGGGGGAAAAAATTGTTGTTACAAGGGCGTCACTATATCTGTTTTGTATACGATTTTGATGAGAATAGCGAATGGATCGTGATTTTACTAGATTTACATCCTCCATTTTAACCTAACATGAATGTGCTGTGAGGCACTACCCCCCCCCCCCCCCCTCCATCCCTCACAAACCATAAATTTTGGCATGCCAAAAAAGTTCTAGATTTGTAGTTGCACGACGTCACTGGAGTTTGGGATTTACCTCGGGGGTATCGGGAACGGAGAGATAACATTTAGAGACTATTTTTATTTGCTTCCCAGGCCACGATTACTTCTCGATTCATCTTGCTATTTGATTCTGCTCAGGGTCTGGTCTCGTCGTGAACTGCCTTTCAGATATTTCAAAATCTATTTCAGCAGCAGGAGTGATATTGTAATCAAACTGTAAAATTTCCAAGATACCTAAAAAAAAGGATAAATATGGAGTATTGGACCGAGTGTAACAAAAAAATTTAGGTGAAACTACATATGAAGTGGAGCAGAATGCTTTCAACCACATACTTTATATCTCTAACCGTTCTCAAGATATGGTTTTTTAAAGGGGTTTTCAGGAAAACTGTGTTTTTTCCTCTCAGACTTTAATTTTTCCACTTTAGTTAATTTAATTTTAACTGTTGACCACATTTTTGGAATCAGCGTTAAACTATCTACAAGCATCGTGCTCTTGGATTATCACAAAGTTCTATCTACAGACGATAAAAGCAGCCCAAAAATAGAACAATCAAAAACAATAAAATTTCTGAAAATCGTTAAAACACTACAACTCATCCACAAAAAATTATCCAGGAAACTGGAAAATCTCATGAAAACTGCTTCATTTCATAATCCTTCCGACGGAATAGTCAATTCTACTTTCACTTTGCTATCTAAGGGAGAAAGGTTTGCTTTAATTTTAAAAATGTTGTTTTTTTTCCAATGAAATGGAGAGTTTTCTTGAAACATTGAACCCTCTCTGAACCTACGAGTTCGGCGTCGGTTTTTTTACGTATTTTTTCTCGCTGACTCAAACGCTAGGTAACACTTGCAGATATCTCCAACTCTGTTATAGCCGAGTTTTACACTCAGACTCACAAATTTTCAGTATGTTATGCTCAACTGTATGTGTTTGTAGAGGAAAAACTAGGTAAATAATGTGAAAAACTCGGTAATGACGGAGTTGGGGAGATCTCCCAGTGTTACCACTCAATCCAGCAGGGGGAAACCCCGTACTGTATTATTTTTGAGGGAAAAGAAATAGTTAACTACCAATTTTATGGCAAAAAACTCGTTCTAAATAATATTCTGCGATTCAAAAACAGATTTTGTTTTTTAACTTTTTTGCAATTTTTATCGATTGTCTAGCACATTTTAATGAAATTTAAGTACATTTTTCAACCTTATTTTGTACATAAAATTTTCAATGATCTATTTCATAGTTGATAAACTTCATTTGAGCAATACTCTGCTAAAATATATACCTATTCAACGATTCTTAGCCGTTTTTTGCTATTTTTAGTGATTTAAGTGGGCTAACTTGATTACAACATGGGCTTGATGGCGGGAGGGGGTGGAAGCTCCTTTTAATGAGTATTTTTCTGATCTTTGCCTTCGAACCTCTTGACCTATCGCGTTTGAAAGACTCCAACTGAATAATAGACGGGGAAACAAATACCTACGTACAAACATTTAACATCCGACAGTTCTGTTAGTACCTACTGCAATGTTCTTAAAACTGAAATTTTCGTGGTTCCACATAAGGTGCAGCCTTTGAAAAAAAAAAAAAAAAAAAAAAAAAAAAAAAAAAAAAAAAAAAAAAAAAAGTCTGCCAAGTTGGGTGGACAGTATAGCTTTCTCACGTACAGTAATTTAACATCCGGCAGTTCCGTTAGTACTGTAATGTTCTTAAAAATTAACTTTTCGTGTTTCCACATGATCTTTATTGGATAGCCGTCCTGTGCAGATAAATGGTCTATCTTTAGTAAACCTAATACACTTTTCGTGGTCCTACATAGGAAACGCAGCAAATTATTCAACAGCAATTTATTATTTTCGTTTTGCCCATTTTATAACATTTTGTTTTTTGTTTTTATTTTCGTAGCTCCACATAATCTTAATTGGGTGGCCCTTCTACCCAGATAAATGGCCTATCTTTATTAAACATAATAAACTTTTCATAGTCCCACATAGAAAACGCAGCAAATTATTACACACGTCCCACTCAACAGTAAAGACCATCGCGACTATACAGCCATACCGAGCGAGCGAAGAGAGCAATATCCCCTACATATTTCAAATTCCCCTTAGTGATCTGCCTTTTCCAATCCGCCTTAGACCCAGTTAATTTCTACGGTTATTGCTCGGGTTGCTCTTAAAATGTTTGTTGAAGTTTCAATTTGGTCTCATGCGAGTTTTGAGAGATGAAATTCTTTTTTCCGATTGTAGTGAATGAAAATGTAGACGAAAACGTTGGTTTTCGAGCTATCGGTCTTCCTATTCCTTCTACGGAGATAAATGGGACTCCTTTTTTAATGCGTATTAGATAGAACCTCTTGAGTCTCCCATGATTGAAAGACACTTCCAACAGAATAATAGACGGAGAAAATAAATACGTACAAACATCTAACATCCGAGAGTTCTGTTAGTACTGAAATGTTCTTAAACCTAAACTTTTCGTGGTTCTATATGATTTTTATTGGATAGCCTTTCTACGCAGTTAAACGGCCTATCTTTATTAAACCTATAATAAACATTTCGTGGTTCCACATAGAAAATGTAGCAAATTATCACGCAGCAATTTATTATTTTCGTTTTGCCCCTTTTATAAGATTTTCTTTTTTGTTTTTTCTTTTCGTGGCCCCTCATAACATAATCTACATTGGATAGCCGCCCTTCCATACAGATAAGAGGTATATCTTTAATTAATCTTTGTTATTAACCCTCTATTTATTAAACCTAAAAAAATTTGTGTGGCCCCACATAGAAAACGCAGCAAATTATTACACAGCAATTTATTATTTTCGTTTTGCCCCTTTTAAAAGATTTACTTATTTTTATTAATTTTTTGCTATTCCCTTGGAATTGTCTATAGAAAGGGATTGTAAGCAATTTTAAAATTTTCCACCCCACCCCGTAGGCTGTAGGTGTTTGTAGTATGGGGACTAAATCCAGTCGCATCTGTACATCCCACACCGAGCGAGCGAGAAAACCCACCCCTAGTGAGAGAAGCGAGCAACAAACATCCCCCACACATTTCAAAACACCTTTAGTGATCCACCGTTTCCAATCATTCTACCTGTCCCACTCAACAGTAAAGACCGTCGGATCTATTCAGTCATACCGAGCGAGCCAAGCCAGCGGGAAAACTAGGCTACTCATTTATAAGAATGTCCGTTTGTTTGTTGGTTTGTCTGTCGTATCTATGCACGGAAAAACGGCTGTGTGGTGGGAGCCTACGAGTATTTTTTGGGAATAGTGTATAAGCGATTTAAAAATGTTCTGCTTCCACCCGAACCATGGGGAGTAGGGCGGGAGGGGGTGGAAGCCTCTTTTAATGCGCGTTTTTTTCCCATGTGCCTGATCTTCTATCCGCTGCCACATTAAAATTTGATTGAGAGCACTTCGTATGTCAGCGACAAAGTTAAGTTTCTGGACCCGTAGAACACGATGGTGTCCTAAAAACTACCGAAACATACTGTCTTCCCTGAGAAATCACAGAAAATATGCAGGAAATAACGAAAAAAATTCGTTCCCCGCTATGGCTTTTTCTGCCTCAGACCCAGTAAATTTCGAAGGTTTTCGCTCGGGTTAGTCTTAACATTTTTGGTGAAGTTCTAATTCGGACACATGCGAGTTTCAACACATGGAATTGTGTGCGCGAAGGCTTCTAGACGGTCCCTATAACTTTCTTTGCAGTCTTATTGATAGTAGTCTGTGCTCATGCGCAAAAGTTATTTTATTATAACACCGATTTCTTATAATCCATTGGTCCTATTTCGTTCAAACTCGGGGAGTAAATAGGTACAGGTTTCAGGGAGATTCCCTATGAATTATATTGCAATTGGTGGAGGAATAACCATTGTGTTTGCGCAAAACTAAAATTGATTGACACAGGCAAAACTTCGAGACTCATAGACCAATATTTATACTATTTATTATTTAAGTTGGAAAAGGAAGATGAGGGTAGATCATGTGTAGATGGTAGGAGAGTGTAAACGAGTGTGCGAGGCGACTGGGGCCAAACATTATAATGTTATCTCCGTCGTACACTCAGCGGCTGTGACGCACTTTATGGTCGACGGAGGCAGTTTATGGCTACGCCTTCATAAACCCGACCGGCTGCTAACCCAACTCAGCCTACTATGAGCTGAGTTGATGGAGGTGAACGGCTTGAGTTTCACTCTGCACTGTCACCAGAGTCTCACCCCAGCACCTGCATTGCCGATGATCTTCTTGACGGGACTGCCTCACTCAACTTTACAAGAGATCGAAACCTTCGGCTCAACCTTCTTTCCAAGCAAGAGGTATTTTCTACGCTTGAGTAGATATTCTCAGAACCGTTGCTATGTGACAGACTGACCCCCCCCCCCCTCCCCGGGGGATCAGGAATGATCAACTTCCTCAAGTCGGAATTTCTCATTTTTCATCAAAGAATCGGATTCTTGGCAATTGATAACCCATTGACTGTAAATTAGATTAGATAGATATGTTCATATATGAATATAAATATAAATGTACACAGGATGTCTCAGTTAACATAATTCTTCACCTCCATAACTTCCGTTGTAGAAGTATCAGGAAAAACGTTTGCCAAGTGGGGTGGGTAGTATAGCTTCCCCACTTAATGCAACATGGACGTATAGAATTTGTTGAAGTACAAAGTACGAGTCCAAATGCAATATGGAACAGTAACATGAGTGTATCATGCTAATTTGCGAAGTAGGGCTATAGTAATTGATACTTGCTCATGCGCATACCCTACCAGTAATTGAACGGCATTCACCACCTAAAGTATATGGGGGATCAACTCAGGGCTTACCAGCACAATCCCAGATCATTTCATACAGATCAGTCCCTTAGTACCCGAGTTTCGTCTATAACAACGATTTTTAGCTTTGCGGATTCGCGACGGTTACTTCAACAAATCGTAACGAATCCATGGAATATCATCCCGATACTTGTAGTTTGAACGGAATCGGACCAATAGATCATGAGAAATCGAGTATATAAGAAATTCACGTTTACACTTGCTCACCACTTAACTATTAATCCTACGACAGTGAAATTCGTAGGGAGCCATCCAAGTGCTAAACCGCACAATTCATGATATTTTCATACAAATCGGACTGAAACGAAGTATAGCTCGTCTTTCGACTGTCGGTTTTGGGGACTACAAACTTTTCACATCCAGAAAGTGAAAACAATGCTTTCGCTACCCATAGGTAGACCCGGAAGCGAAAAACCTTTAGTCATGCAGCATGCTCATATGACCGAGTTTTCGTAAATTATCGTATTATATTACGTTGAATTATTCTGAAATTTGACCAATTTAATGTGCTAAAATAGTGCTGGCCAACAAACTTATCCGTTCATTTGGACAGCTCGATTCTTTGGCGCAAGAACGGAATTTTTATCCCAATCCTAAGGAGAGTTATCGTCTGGAATGACACACACACACACACACACATACGCACACACACACACACACATGTATATATATATATATATATATATATATATATATATATATATATATATATATATATATATATATATATGTATGAAAAAGCGCTGAACTGTAGGATTCGTTTCAGAATACTTCAAAACGGTTTTCAATGAAGAAAGTTTTCGAAAGTTTTGATTTTTAAATTTTTGGAGCCAAAGCTTCGTTTTTTTACGAAAATTCGCTAAATTCAAAGTAGTTGGATACCTACCTATTAAACAGCAGCTGCCCATTATCGAGTACTGCTTTCAGAATTGTGCGAGCATTACATCGCAAATTCCAAAAAATTCAAATCATAAAAAAAAACAAGAAAAAAAGAGTTTGAAGGCAATATACTCGTACTTAGGGTTTATAACTCCCCATTCGTGCCGTTAGATGCCGAGATGACAAATGACAGTTATTAACTCGTCCACTAGACAATATTCCGTTTCCATTCTCACGAAAATGATTCTGATTCACAAGTTAACGGAGGTTTTTCTCCCACGGGAAAAGCTATTTCGTGCAGAAGGCGTTCGCCATTCTCTCCCCACCACCGCCCAGAATAGGCTTGTGATTTCTGCTGTTCCACCACCTAGAAGTCCAACCTGACCCCTAACAGTAAGTTAGCCACAGTGGCAGTAATCTCGGATATCGTTTACGCTCAGGCGACCGGAATTAAAGTCATATACCAAAGCCCCCCCCCCCCCCCCCCATTGCAGCTAGAAGAAATGTACGGCTTTGCCAACAGATGATGTGATGCCGCAATGAAAGCGAATACTACTAGCCGTTCCACAACCAGTAACTTCTTGTCATACCAAGCACCCACTTTCCGTTCTCTGAAGCAATAACTTTGCTTATTGTGAGTGAGAATATACCGCATTTTGAGTTATGTGGCTCACACGAGACTCACGGTTCCTGAGATTAAAAATTTAACAACTTACTCGATTCAAAGTTCAACAACAGCACTTTCAACAACTTTTATTCTGTTGAAAGTAAAAGTTGAGACCAATTATACTGTACCGATATTACGGCATTATTAAAAACATCATGTACGCGTCATTCAACGATGGGTTGAAGGATGTGACACTCTTTACTCTGACCATATTTGCACAGAAAAAAAAAAACCGTTTGCCAAGTTGAGTGGGCAGTTTAGCTAAGCAAATACATTGCATTTATTTACAATTTATACAGGATAACATAAACACACTATAAACTTGAGTATTCACTGGAAAAACCAAATAGTTGAAATACAAAAGGGCATCAAATACAGTTAATAAAAATGATAAAAAATGAAAATAAAAATAAAAGAATAAATAGGACATCACATAGACATATAGAACAACCTCCTGAGTTTAAACAGATCGGACTAATAAATGATGAGATATCGGCGATATATAAATTTACGCTTGGTATGTGCACACCACACTTACTATCTATCAATCGATGACATTTGTAGAGAATCATTTAAGAACTAATCTGTACAATCCCTGAAAACTTCATGAATTCGATTGAGTTTTGTTTGTTTTAATCAGTTTTAGGTTTGCGCATGCGCAGTAATTATTACTCAGCGTTCAGAATTCATAGGGCAAATTCCTGTAATACCTGGCCTATATACCTAGCTACCCTCCGAGATTGCATGAAATCAGACTAACAGATGATGACAAAAATCGATGTTATAAGAAATTCATGGTCGCGCATGCACTCAAGCTGTTATTGATCCGACCGCAACGAAAGTCATAGTAGACTGTATAGGAGCTGATCCATACATTCCGGAAAATTTAATAAAACTTGGGCTATTATTTTCGGAGTTTTAACTGTGTCAATACATTTTCGTTGTGCGCAAGCCCAATAGTTATCACTCAACCAATTGCAGTATAATTCGTAGGGCAACATTCTGGACCCACCAACCACTCCCCGAGTTTTAACGAATTTGGAACAATAGATGATGGGGAAATGAGAAAACAATACCGGATACTATTGATCCGGTGGCAATGAAAGTTATAGAAGACCGTCTTGGAGATAACCCGTACAATCCCATTAAATTTCATCAGTAACAAGGATTTACGGAAGTCTCAAAGAAAGACATCAGACAGATAGACATACAGTAGACACGGAACCAAAATTTATCAGTAAGCTCTGAGACGCAAAAAGCAAGTAGACATTTTGATTTTGGAAGACACATTTTTTCAAGTTTTCGAACACCTTCGGTAGTGAGGTATCGAAAATGGTGATTTGCAAGCGATGAATTTCATATAGTTGGAACCAAACATAAAGAAGATTTATTATTGAAAACAATAAACCAATAAAAATAATCAACAGACTCTGAAAATGTATTCGAAATAGGACGAAAATTGTGAAATTAAGCATGTAGGCATATGGATTTCATGTTTACGCAACGCCCATACCTATTATTGCTCTAACCATTAAAAAATGGCTAAGGGTCCATCTAGGCCGTCATCAGCCTAATCCTTAAAGATACCAATAAAAACGGATGCGAATTGTAGAAAATATGTGTGTGGCAAATTTTCAGGTTCGCGTAGGCGCAATTATTAAACATGACAACATTTCCACCGTGAAAAAGAAGAACACCTCGCCTGTTGATATTAAATTTTCAGGAGAACACTTCAAAGATATTTTACGAGTGGTTACCTTAGACTCCACTTCTCTCCAGCTTTTCATAAATAAGTACCAAGACCGTTTCTTTACACCGCAATAAATCCGTGTTTATTGATTTATTGAGATTGAAAAAACATTTGAAGAGAAAAAAAAAAAAGCTTCCCAGATATATATATATATATATATATATATATATATATATATATATATATATATATATATATATATATATATATATATATATATGATATATTAACCTTTGGTGCCAGCCAAAGGCCACGGATCTATTGTACAACTAAATGCAACAAAAGTTGCCAAATAACTTCTTTTTTTTTACTCCGGTTGAAATATCCGTGTTTTACTATCAAGATTTTTGATTGATGTGATTTTGATTTTAACTTACAAAAAAGGCCATAACTTCCTTACCTACTTGAGAAAATTTAAATTTGATTATACCGTTGGATAGAATATTAAATTTCCGATCCCCTTAATGTACAGTGTGGTGTGTGTTTTACACGTTTGCTTACTAGTTTCACCCCTAAAATTACATAAAATGTGTCATACCAAATGAACTCAAATTTGTGAGTTAAAGTGTGAAACTTGGCTATAGTGGGTTTGAGGAGATATGCAAGTGCTACCATTCGATTCAGAGTAAAAAATACGTAGAAACCGACCCCAAACTCTTATTTTCATAGAAGGTAATTTTTCGAGAAAACCCTGGATTTCATTGAAAAAACAATGTTCTTCAACATTAAAACATGATTTTCAACCATAATTAGCAAAGTAAAAGTAAATTTGACTACACCGTTGGATAGCTGAAATTTTGGCGCATATTTCTAGACAACAGACTAAATTTGACATGTAGAATTTTATTGGACCTACCGAGTATGAAAAAAGTGGTCATTGACCAAATGACCAAAATCACTTTTCAGATTGATTTTCACCTTTTGAACCATCCTAAAAAACTTTTGTGGTACATTATGGAGATGGGAAATTTAACACTATTTTCAACTGTGTAATCAAATTTGATTTTCCTCACGTGATTAAGGGAGTTAAGGCCGTTTTAGTGAGTTGAGGTCAAAATCAGGAAAAGAATCTTAGAAGTGAAAAAATACGAATTTCAAGCGGAGTAAAAAAAAAAAGTTATAGGGCAACTTTTGTTGCAAATAGTTGTAGAATCGATCCCTGGCCTGTGGAAGGTACCAAAGGTTAACACCCTGTATATATATATATATATATATATATATATATATATATATATATATATATATATATATATATATATATTACACAACACACACACACATATATATATATATATATATATATATATACCTACACATTAAAACGATTTTGCACTATTTTTAGATTTTTTGTTAAATATGTTTTTGTGAATAAAAATCCATATTGTTTGTTTTCAAAACACAAAGATACACTGCGTGCTACTGGATTCATATATCTTAGAGACGTGTTCTGATTGGGCACCGACCCATGTTGGAGATCAACGCATCAAGCGAATTGCTTATTTAATCAGCAAATTAATTTATACTTAATCGGTCAGAAATAGATACAGAAATTCATGTTTGTGCAGCGCTACGAATCTTTTTGCAGTTCCTCGATCACTTACCGTAGATATTGCTTGGAATTCAATTCCTTACTAATATGTGTCAGAATGTTCATCGTCAAGGCTGCTTAGTTATAATTTCTTTTCCTTTGAAACGGATCTATATGCACCATAATATAAGCCTAGATTGAGTAAACACATTATTATAGATAATGTGTTTGATTTACAAACAGGCTAGTATACAAAACCACCATGTGTTAGACAGAGAACCATCCATGAGTTGAAGAAGCCAAGTTTTTTTGAAAAATGTGAAACCCACCACATAAGGGGCTACCACCTGTGAGAGCCCGAATCTGAAGAGGGGAGAAACTATAATATTCTGTCGCCTGGGGGTAATCAACGATTGGCTCAATATCACTTCAAGCGGATGAATTCTTACGGAACAGGTCTCGTCCATCAACCCAATATTGAATACCGAGGAAATTCGTTTGATATTGGCAGGTGAGAGAGGAGGGGGCGGATGGGGCGACATGATCACCGAGAAGCTCGAAGGGGAGGCTGGTGGGATTACGCTCGAGACAGTTCCAGAGAAATGCTTGTGAAAGGAAGTAAGGTAGTCAGTGTTCAAGAATTATCCAATAACCTCTCGACACCTTGAGATGAGAAAAACGGGTCCGATGGAGGGGGGGGGGAAGAAATTGACATCGACATGGCCACGTGGCCTAGCGAGGCGATTGTGACTCTGATCTGTTTCCAAGGGTGGAAAAACAATAGCCTCTCTGCCTTGGTATGTATCTGATATTGAATTGAGTTCTCGTACGTTTATATCTAAGGATGTAACATTGATTGTGGTCATCGTTTGTTGGAGACAGGCATCCAATTTGTGGCTTGTGGTTAAATGGTATTAGGTGCCTAAGGTAGATGAGCTACTCGAGTTCTAGATTACCTGACTTGTAGAACTGATGGGTCCGCTTACCAGAAGCCCTCAGCTATAGTTGCTATACATTAAACTTCTGGAAACGTTTCCAAGTGTCAAGCCAACTCATTCGGAACTAATCATGGCGAACAAATTATAAAAACATCGAGTTGACATTGCTGAGCGGGGTGGCGGGAAATCGTGACTAATCTACTACCTTCGCGATGATCAACAACCAGCAATGAATTGAGCTATTTTCATTTATTTATCTTTTTTTTCGATTGAAGAGGTTGACTTTTATTTGATCTCGAAAAACACATACCTTATTCAGAAATTATATATAGGTACCTACTGACGTTCTACGACCAATTTTCCCTTTCTGGGAACGTAGAAAGACTATACCTCGAAAACTATTCGTTCAACGAAAAAACTCATGAGGACCCAAAATTGTAGGAAATTTAATTCTCTACATATTTTGGGCTCGTCGAAATCCTCGAAAAATCTATAGATTATGAGTTATAGGCAAAACATCCAACAATGGTGTGCCATTGACGCAACATTTACGGTTCTGGCGGTGCCGTTAAATTGGATTGGCGCTAAAAACTATACAGCAAATTCATGTATAACGTTGCGCTTATACCTGTACAGCTGAGCAATCAATGTCAAGAAATTTCGAGTCAATAGGTCCAAACAAACACCCATTACAAGAGTACAGATCAAGTCAAAGTGGAGCCTCACTGCGTTGGGCAATTACAGCATAATACACGTATTAATTAATTATATGCATGTCATTTCGCAAGTTGTGTTCAGAAAAGTGAACATACTCAGAAAAGATTCTTGGGAAGCGAGGCCTTACCCAATTTTCATTGGTTCTAAGAAATTCTCGTTTGTAATTTAATTCAATGGCTTAGAAATGTTAGATAATAGGATTGGCGAAAATCTTCATAGTTAAAATCCAGTTCGAACCATTCTAAGCCGATTTCAAAATTCTAACATTTCCCCCTACATCACGAAGCTTGATTTTAACCATTTTTACTTGACCAGAAGGGTCAAGGCAATGTGAAGCAATCGAACTAAAAATTGCAACTAGGCCAGGATTCGAACAGGCCAGGTGTTCGTCTTGACATGATTCGAACTCAAATTTATGCGATTTATAATGATGTATTTGTCAGTGTACGGATCGGTAGATGTATTTATGGGAGGAGGCTCGTGAGGAGGCTATCCTCATCATTGCCCTCTTCATCTTTCTGTTGTTTCTCCACCTCCAACGCACAGTGGCCAATAATTGACATCTGGGGGAAACTTTCCATATTATAATCAATTTTTATAGGAAATTTTGCGCTAATTCCGAATGCACCCGTTATTGAAACGAATTTACAGTGTTTTAAATAAAGAATCGTCAAGAAAAAAAAAGAAAAAAAAAAAACGCTTTTTTTAACGTTTATTTAATTTTAGGAGGTGAATTTTCATTTCTGTCCAATTTTTTTAACGGGGAAAGTAGTATATATCTATTAGTATATATCTGCGTCAATTGAGCACAAACGCAACTAATTCTGATGGAAAACAAGAAAGTTATTGCGTTTAGAAATTCCAACAAGTCCTTGAAATCCATTTTATCGAATTTGCCAAGGAAGAAATTGTAGAACATTAAATTCTGCGTCGTTTGAACACCCAGATGTTTCAAGAAACAAATGAGTTATAGAACTCGGAACCCACTGGTGGTTCTTTTATTCTCACTCATGCCTGCTCCAAAAACTCGCTCTTTTATCATCGAAAAACTGCAGAAAAAGCAATTTTTTTTTCGTTTTTTTTAGCTTGAGGGAGGTGAAGGAATTTAAAAAAATTTTTGCCCTTTGAGAGGGTGATTTTCAAGATCAAAAGATAGCTCTTCTAGGGTATTACGAAAAGATTAAAAAAAAAAAAAAAAAAGTTTTTCTACATAGCTACCTAATATATATATTTATGAAAAAGCGCAAACTCTAGGATTCGTTCCAAAATACTTCAAAACAGATTTCAGTTAAGAAAGTATTCGAAAATTTTGATTTTAAAATTTTTGGAGCCATTGCAATAGCTTCATTTTCTACAAAAATTCGCTAAAACCGTCAGATACTAAGTAAAATTTAAAAAAGAAAAGAAAAGGAAAATTGAGGTTTTAACGGTATCAATTTAATTGTCATAGTTCCCGTGACGCTCACGCTAAGCGTTTGTAATGTTGGCGTGGATGGTTGTCGGATGTTCAGACGTTTAGTTTGCTTGTCAGGGCACTCGAATTCGCTGGCCACCTTCCTCGACCTAGGGGCACGCTACCTCTGAACATTTTCACTGTCTACACAGAGATCGGACTATGCTGACAAGAGTCAATGCCTAATTGCAAGGAAACACGCGCGATTTCAGATAACCTCTGAAAATTATAAATAGGGATGGAAAAGAACTTGTGCAATAGCATCATTTACATCTAGCAATATTGTTTACGACAGGATTCGTTACACGTTTTGATCACATTACACGCTAGTCCGCAATTTATTCTTTTTTTTTTTTTTTGCTTTCAACACTAGAAGGGTCTAGTAGTTTTCTGGAACTGTCCCGATACAAGGGTCATGACCGTTACTAAAACACATTTTCGAATCAAAGAAGATAATGCACGTCTGTCCGAGTAACGTGAAAGGATTCCGACCTTTGGTAACGACACATTAATTCAAATTCCAATTCACAAACCTATGATTATGTACAATAAAGCGATCAAGTCACTGCTAAAAGTTCTCATTTAGAGATTAATAAATGAGTCAAAAAAGTGAGAAATATTGGGTTTTTTCAATTTATTTACTGTTCGTTTTGCTATTTTCTCTCAAATCTACTTAGTTTTTTGTTAAAAACAGAAAGGAATATTGGCCTTAGTTACCAGGTATAATTAGTGAGTTGATGAAGATGAAAAACAGGGGAGGAAAATAATTTACTTTACTTACTATTATTAATAAGGACGTGTTGACTGAAATAAAACTATTACGTTTTTTGTTGCTAACCCAACTGTTTTCCTTAAGAAGGAAAACTCGTCATTTACTTGAAAATTTTATTATTGGAAGATTAGAAGAATAATGAACCTCATCATTAGGGGGAAAATACTGTGATTTGACTAAAGCATACTTACTAGAGCTTTCCTCAGGCACACCCTAGTTCTGGTGTTTTTTTCCCCCATTTTTTTTTAAATTCCATACACAACGCTGTCCATTGTTATCTACTTGAAACTTCTTCATTACTTTATATTAAAAGGAGCAGGGGAAATCAGATTGATTGCCTGTTTACTATTATTAATAAAGAAGACTGCTTTTATTAATTTTTAAGAAGACTACTACAGTCCCTTCCTAACCATTATCAACTCATTTTTTATTCATTTTTTTTAATTTACGGGTTGAAAAGAATCATTATAATGACTATTATGATTTTTTTAAATAATTTTTTTTCTCGAAACTATTCTTCGGTGATTACTTTATCATGAGTAGTAATAATTACTCAAGTTCTGTAGCTTGTAGTTCTTTATACTTTACGTTCAGAGTTTTTAACGAGAATGAAGTTTTTATGCGACAGTATGTGTGTTTTTTTAATTCGTATTCATTGCTGTTAAATCCCAAATAATAAAGCACAGTTAATAATAACCAATTTCTTAATACTTGATTGCAGGAGAGTTCTTCATAACAGGAAAGTTGTAGAATATTCTTACATGTATTTATTCCTTTTGAAAGAAAAATATCTCACTTGATAGTATAGAGGTAGGTACTTGACCACTGCTGATAAGTGCTATTTTGGGTCTGATTTCTTGCGTCAATAATGGATTATCTCAAGTATTTGATGAATTTTACTAGATCAGTAGAAAATGAAGAGGAAAGGAAGCTACTTTAAAGTACCATAGGCTAGGTAGACTGTTTCATGATTGTGTACAAGCAGCAGATAAGAGAAAAAAGTGTTGATGGGTCTTTGATAAGCCAAAAAGGGAGATGAAAAACCTTTAAAACCGATTTACCAAAACCAGGTCTCTTGACTTAAACCAGTCTTGTTTCGGGGGTGCGAAATCAGGTATGGGTACTTTTTTGCACTATTACTTATGATGGAAATAGATTGTTAAATCCAAGTTTTAGAACTCGGAGGACAATCGGATCATTATCAAAAATAAAGAAAACCTCGAAATCGCATAAATCTCGAGTCTTTGTCGATTTGGACACTGAAGGACTGGATTTTCATCAATAAATGTCAATATGGTTTGTATAGTGCAGAAAATTTGCAGCAATTTGAGACCTGAGCTGTTATTGTAGGATCATTACCTAGTTTTTGGGGGGTATTTTTTTTTTGGTCGATTAAATAATAAACCAAAAACTATACCCAATCATATACCTACTTATACTGGCGGGCGTTTTCGAAAGAATCAATATTGCTAACTATTATTTATGATGTCATTACTTAGTTGACTTAATATCATCATTATTAATATAAGTAATCAAATTCATGCATTATTTAGTGTGGTCTAGGTCTTGCATATTTCTTTGTCATACATGTATTTTTCCACGGAGAGCTGCTGCTGTCAATTTCGGATTATTGTTTTCCGATACGCCTTCTTCAGCAAATAATGTATACGGATATCTCGTTCACTCGTTTCAATAAAATTCATGAATCTGCAATGAGATACTGGGATTCAAAAACGTTTGTATCCCTCTTGCCAAAACTCAAATTTCTAATACAACAAGTAAAACAAAAAAATCCCAAACTCTGAGGCTCCGAATTTGAGATACATTAGGTATCAAAACATCCCACACTACGCTTACCAGTCTTTCTTACAAGCTTTTAAAAAATTTAGAGTCATGCAGCATGATGGTATGAGCGAATTTGCGTAAATTATCGTACCATGTTATGTTGCACTGTAATGAAAATTGAAGACTTTACTTTTTTTCCTCTGCAGACTTCAGAATCGCTGAGACTGGACGGGAAATATGAGAGGGCGCATCAGTGTCAGTGACACGAATATCAAAGATGGCTTCTCTCTGCCTTTCCATACACCTCTGCACGCCAGATCGCCCCTGAGCCCTGCTGAGGTATTGGACGCTTCCACTATGACGGGTTCTTTAACAACATTTCCCCAGGCTTCAAACATGAGTTCGCCCAATACATCACGTACTTCGATATGGCGTCTGGATATTAGGCCTCCTGTTTTGCATGTTAGAGCGTGCTCAACATCGAACGTGCTTGCACCACATCCTATTGAAATTGGTCCAAGGGGGTAGGGGACAACCCAAGCATGAAAAAAAGTTCCAGTCGTGCAGCATAATCGTATGAGCGACTTTTCGTAAATAATCTTATTATATTATACTAGCCGCTCCGGCTCGTTACGCTCGCCTCCACGTCCAGCCGGGGGGCAAGCCCCCCGGACCCCCCATTAAGTTGCTCGCTTCGCTCGCAACGTGTGGCATGTAGGGAATATTGCTCGCTTCGCTCGCAAAGTCTGGCATGTAGGATATGTTGCTCGCTTCGCTCGCAAAGTCTGGCATGTGGAAAATGTTGCTCGCTTCGCTCGCAAAGTATGGCATTTAGGGGATGTTGCTCGGTTCGCTCGCAAACGGTAGATCTCTAAGGGTAGGTTTAACTTCTGTAGGGGATGCTGCTCGCTTCGCTCGCAAACGGTAGATCTCTAAGGGTAGGCTTAACTTCTGTAGGGGATGCTGCTCGCTTCGCTCGCTTGAGGAAGTTATACTGCCCACCCAACTTGGCAGACGTTTTTTTCAGTTGGGAATTATTACAAACAAATTAAATCTTATAAAACTACGTGGAACCACGAAAAGTTTATTCGGGGATGTTGCTCGCTTCGCTCGCAAGGTATACCTGTATATGTGTAGGACAAAGTCCGTATTTATTATTTGAAATGGCTCTCGCTTCGCTCGCAAGGTAGGTACCTATGTAGGCATACCTGCTCGCCTCGCAATGTTGTGACATCGAACCCTTCACGTCAATTCTTGAGCCTTCTCTCGTCCACGGCAGAGAGTCATCGACTCCCTTCAAGATTTAACTGCGTAGGCTAAGTCCCTTCCCTCGCAAGGTATACCTGTATATGAGTAGGGCACCTCGCCACCTGCTCGCACCCCAAACACGTCTTCCCAGAGCCTTCTCGCGAACACGGCAAAATTAATTTCTGATGTTAAACGCTTCTTCTCGCTTCCGCTCGCGATTTGACCGACTTAACGTCACTTTTTTCGATATCCGATTTCGGATTCAGATTCGGCGGACCCAAAGCTGTATTTCGCCCGCGAAAACCGTTCCGAAAAACGTACCTTTACGGGGTATATTTTAATGGGAAAAAACCAAGTTTTTCGGCGGACTTTTTGAGAAAACGGGTCCGTACTCTCGCATTTTTTTGACGCATTTCCCGATACTTTTTTCGCGATCCGATTGCGCCGTCGTCTTTCTCGTTCAAAAACCTACAAAACCGGTATTTTTCCAGAATTTTCCACGCCCGTTTAGAGGGGTAGGGGAAGCGGGGAAGTCCAAAAAGCGCACATTAATTCTTACTTCGACCCCCCTCCCGCCCTACGGCCCATGGTTCGGGTGGGATTAGAAAATTTTAAATTCGCTCGCTCCCCCTTTCGGAAAATCCCAAGAAGATCCCCCCACTCGTAGACTCCCCCCACTCAGCCGTTTGGCCGTGCATAGACACGACAAACAAACAAACAGACAAACAGACAAACGGAGTTTCATTCTTATTAATAGTATATATGATAAAACATATTGTTTTGGAATACATTGTTTTGAAATTTGTTGTACTGTTTTGAAATTCGAGCCTTTTGAGTGCACAGAATTTGCACAACATAACATATTGTTAACTACTATTTAAGGCAACAAAACTTGTTCAAAATAATATTCTGCAATTCAAAGAAGATTCGGAAATTTTAGCTCTTTCTGGGAGGTTTTTATAGATTTTTCAGCAAGTGTGAATGAAATTTGAGTACAAATTTCTGCAAAATTTTGTGCGTAAATTTATGTTTTAGTTCGTTGTTGATAAACTTTTTTTTGGCTAAAATCCTGCTAAAAATATAAATATGACAATTTTTAGCCATTTTTAGTGATTTTTTAAATACAATTTTTGGAATTTGACCAATTAAATGTACTCAAAAAGTGTTGGCCAACAAATCTTCCTTTCGTTTCGAATGCTTGATTTTTTGACGCAAGAACGGAATTTTTTAATCAATCCTAAGGAGATACGAAGAACTGTTAAATTCTAGAATTCGTTTCAGAATGTCTCAAAACGGATTTTAATCGAGAAATGTTCGAAAATTTTGATTTTAAAATTTTTGGAGCCATTGCAATAGCTTAATTTTTTACGAAAATTCGCTAAAAATGACCGCATACAAATCCGTTTCAGACCATTCTAAGACCGAATCCGTGAATATAACCATAGGTATATATATATATTAATTGCTATGCAATTCTTAGGCCGACCCCCAATAATTTTTTTAAAATGTCCACTTTTTTTGTGTAACGTTTTTTGTCCCCGAGATGGGAAGCGAGAGGTCGTGGGTTCGAATCCCGGCCAGGCCTGAAATTTTTTTTTTTTTTTTCATGTGAGACAAAGGTTGTGGGTTCGAATCCCGGCCAGGCCTGACATTTTTTTTTTCTCGTGAGACGAAGGTTGTGGGTTCGAATCCCGGCCAGGCCTTTTTTTTTCTCGTGAGACGAATTGCATAGCAAGGGCAAGAAGGGGAAAGCCGTAATAACCCGTTTTTCGACAAATTTTGTCGACGCTACTCAGGCTACAATTCTCAACCGATTTTCGTGATTCTCATCTTGTTCGATTTTAGTTTGTCTATTTGTGGAGTATAACTCGAAAAGTTTGAATTTGCTGTCGTGGTGGGGGGTGGAGGGGTTAATTACAAACTTTCTCTATTGCAACCCAAGCTACTAGACTCTACCGATTTTCGTGATTCTTATTCCATTTTGAATTCGATATAGTTTTGGAAATGTGAGAATTATTTAATTTCACCAAGAGATGGGGTGAATGGAGGGATAAATCATGATGTTCAACTATTCTCGTCCAATTTTTGTGATTATTTTTTTGTTCAACTTTGAATTTGGTCTAGTTTAGGGAATTGTAACTGGCGTTTCAAATTTCATGATGGAAGGGGGTGAATGGAGGGGGTAATAAATATAAATCGTGATATTTTTATTATATTCATCAGAATTTTCGTGACTGTTTTTATTGTTTGTTCGATCCAGATTTCAGTCCAGTTATGCAACCTCGGAAGTTTCAAATTTACTGTCGGTGAGGGGCTTAAATGTTGGGAGGGGTGGGGATTTCCAAGAAACCATGGTACTCTTTTTTTCTTTAATTTAAATTTTCACCAAAATTATATCCAATCCATTCATAGGGACGTCCCTGTAATGCATGTATTACTTATCAATATGTATGATAACGATCCGGTCGTCCTCCGAGATCTAAAACTTGGATTTAACATTCCATTTCCATCATATGTAACATACCAAAAAAGTACCCATACCTGATTTGATGTACCGTACAGCTCCTTTCCATGTCCAATGTGACTGGACTACAACAGAAGCTGAGAAAATGTACCGAAAAAACACCAGATTTCTGGGTAGTACAGAATCCCCTTTAATCAATCTTGAGCCCAGTAAGTGCAAATATTTCAGTAAGAATAAGCTGAAGTGTTCGCACATAAGAGGTAAAAAATCCTTAAAATAAAAATGATACGAGCTCTTGGCTTTGTCACAAATCCTGTCCACATCAATTTCTGTGGGCTGACCTCAGATTGCGTACCGTCTACAACGTCAATGCAAAAACAACTAAAAACTAATTAATCAATCCAATATGAGTTTTAGAGCACGTGAGACACCATCTTATCGACGTTTCCTATCAGTTTTTCAATTCTTGACTCGTCTGCCGGCAGGAACATTGAAAATGTTTTTTTAATCCATTTTGTGAATTTATACTGGATATTTTCAATAGTTTAAAGAACCATGTGATCACTAATAAAGACAATGAATGAACCTTTGGAGGGAATATCATCATGCAGGTAAATGGACCACATAATCCTGTGTCGCCTAAATATTATTCACAGGGCGAGGCTGTCAAAAGTCATTTGCATACATTTTCATAAATGAAACCATCGAACTCGTTGCATACTTTCAATAAATCACTTTCCATAACATCCAGTGATAATCAAATTATTGTTTTCGAATACAATCTCAAAGTATAATCTTCATTTAAATATGATTGGAATAATACCCGCACCCTGATGGAGTTCCATCGTTAACATGAAATAATGATAGGTACTTTATTTACTACGTATGGGTTTAGAATCAATAACTACGCGTGTGAATGCTTGCGAATGGTTATTTATTTCTTACGAAGAATGGATTTTTTATTTGTTCGTTCACTTCAGAGCGTCGAGGTTCTCATTGAAAATATATTAAGATAGTTTACTAACGTACCAGCTTATGTATTTTCTACCTTTAGACAATTTCCGGGAATACGCAGATGAGTTGAAAAGGAGTTGAATTTACTGCACTTTATCTAGAGATTTTCAAAAATGTGCAATGTGATAGGTACACATTGGTTTAAAATGGGTGGAAACAGGTGATATTAACCAAAACTAGCTGGGTAGCTTTGCCCTCAAATGGCCCCATTCGCGCAGCATGAGCAATTATTTTCCAATTTTTAAAATAAGTTACCTATTAGTAGAGCTGTAAATTACTCAAAATAATACATTTTTGGATCCGACTACATTTTTTCCAAGTTAATCTTTGGAGCACATTCTATAAAATTCAAGCACATCTTATTTATACTCCTATACCGGCACTTGAATAATATGATACTTTTTCTTTGTCTCGGCTTTTTAATTGAGGGGGTCCGATCCGGTCGGGAGGACCAATGACTCTCGTCTGAGCCTGATAAGGCCCTTGTCTGTTTGTACGAGTATTGTGTTGGCTTATAATTTCTCAAAACCGAAACTACGAGGACGGATTCCATATTTAACCCTTTTGGTGGTGAGAGAGGAGGATATATTATTACAACTACAATTACAAAGTAGATACATGTTTTACGGTACAACAAAAAATAATAATCATCTTCTTAATTGAAGAAAATAGGTCTACTTATGAACAATGCGTGAGTACTATGGCAGTCCTGTATGCAAAAGCCTGTGGTGGAAGGCAAGAGCTGATCAGCAAATGACGCCACTCCTTTAGGATTCATGCTTTTTTTTTAAACATTCATTCAAATCTCCTATTACGTCTATTACATATATCGATATTTCTAATTACTTAAATCATCTAATAATATTATCTAATACTTCCAAGAATTAGTTAAATGCTATGGCTATGTTTCAACAAGTAGAATGAATATTTTTGACCTATACATAATACACGCTAGAGATGATATAATTTATTTGGTTTGATCCAATGTCAATCAACCAAGCATACACTAGTTTTTAGGACGTCCCTCTGAAGCTAGGCTTTGTCAATAGAGAGACAACCTATGTATTGGAACTGATCCAAGGGGTGTGGGACAATCAAAGCATGACAAAAAAATAACCGCATCTCCGTTTCGGATCCTTCCAAGACCGAATCTATGAAAAAAACCATATGTGTATGTCTGATTGAAAAACTTTGTCGACGCTGCCTAGGCTAGAACTCTCAACCGATTTTCTAGATTCTTTCTTTGTGTTTAGCTGATTTGAAACTGGGTGTGTTCAATTTCACCTATCACACTAACCTCCATAGGTGCTTAACAAAGGACCTCGCAAATTAAAAATGAAAAACAAACGGCAGATTGCTGGCTTCAGTGATTTTCAATAATTGGAAATATGAAATGAATAAAACCTCCATGTATTAAATATACTACCAAAACCTCTTGTATTTAAAATAAATAAAAAGAAACAAAGGAAATAGCAGTAAATGAAAATAGTTCTGTGTATGGTAAATAATAAATGTTAAAACTAAAGCGCTTGTTGGGGCCCTGATGCTGGAGATAGTAAACTCGTTGAGGATGATATGGTAGGTTTATGTGGTGGCTATATTCAAAATGGGTCGTAAATGCTGTCTTACCGCAGTTGATGGAGAGTTGAACTTCCTCCCAAAGTCAGCTCAAATTCGGGGCTTGGTATGCAATTTGGGGATGGGGATGGCTGGTCCGACTCAACGATCACTGAAGAGGTGTCCCAAAGTCTGATTCGCAGTAGCCGTGGATAAGTAAATTGCTGAATTGATTGGCGAAATTAAATTAGCTTGCTACACGTGTGTAAATTGCTTATGGTTTTAGCATAGGTTCGGCCTTGACCTCTAGCAGGGAACTGAGCTGGGGAGATTTGAACGCAGTCGAATTTAGAAGATCTAGTGGGGAAGCGAAGAAGGGGCAGCGATGGTTACAGGTGACGGACGTTGTGATGATGGACGTTGGTCGTTGATAAGATGAACAACATCAACCTACCTACCTAATCTATCGACTCGAATGCTCACAATAAAAGAGCCTTGAAATTTTCTAATCAAGTTCGCTCACTTTGTTCCATCCCAATTTGTCTAGTTGTGACAAATCCCAGGGAGTTTTGATTTCATAATTGTAAAGGGGGAATGGAGAAGATAAAGCCGAAAAAAAGTGGTTTTATTCAACATACTCGTATTTTGTTGACGCCATCCAGGCTACAATTCTCAACCGATTTTCAAGATTCTTTCTTTGTGCCATCCCAATTCTAGTCTAGTTGTGCAATAAACCTAAGGAATTCTGGATTTGTTGTGATAATGGGCGTCTTTAAGCAATGCCCCTTATTTTGTTCCCTTACGAATTCGATATAGTTTTGGAACTTATGTCAGGAATTTCAAATTTCATAATGAGGAATTGAGAGGTTAATACTGATAAATCATGATGTTTCAACTATTCCCGTCAGATTTTCGAGATTCGTTGTTTGTTAAATTCTGAATTCGGTCTAGTTTTGGAAAATGTTCCAGGAGTTTCAAATTTCATGAGGAAAGGGGGTGTTAAATCGTAATATTTTTACTACATTCATCTGATTTTGGGAGTTTTTATTATTTGTTCGATACAGATTTTAGTCCATTGATGCAACCACGGAAGTTTCAGCTTTACTATTAGTGAAGGGAGTAGACGGAGGGGGGGGGGGGGAATTCCTAGAAATCATAGTTTCATTTTGTTTTCTCATTTTAATTGTCACCAAAATTAGATACAGTTCATTCATAGGGACGTCCCTGTAATGCGTGCATTACTTACCAATATACTTTTATGATTTTACTAGACTCCCTTGTAGTCTGAAGGAGATTTTAGGACTGGGCCGTATCATTGTAGACAATACGGATAATATACGAAGGAACTGTCGTAGGAAGTGCCGAACGAGGTTAAGGATTAATCATATTATGTATAGAATTTAAGGATCTTGAGGACGGCTGGAAACAATTGCTAGGGATTTATGAAAGTGAAGGATCATTCCACTTTCAAGTAGGTCGGTACTTTGTAACATATAACCTAATGATTATAGTAGACACCCTATAATATCTATGCAATCGAGTCAATAAAATCAACTAAAACTCTTCTGCGAGTGCCCTCATGCCTAGCATACTCGTAGTTTGATATTCACGAAGTCCGATTTAATAAAGTAGATATTGCACCAATTCATGAGACCCACTCCTACCTTTCCGGTTAAAATATGTGCAATTTTGACAAGTTTAAGTGCATCTGACTGAGATCAGGCACCAACCTGATCGTCTAGCGATATTTTTCTTCCATTCAGGATTCAATATTCTGTTTATTTATTTATTTATTTATTTTTTCAATATTCTTTATTGCACCAAGTGTTACTTATTAACAATATTATTTTGAAAATATGGACTTTAATTCAAAACTAAGATACATCACTGAGTTTTGTTGATTATGGTGGATGTTTCACTTCACTGCTTCACAAGTAAGCAAGGTCGAGTGGTTTGGTACGCTTCAATCTTCTGATGATATCACTTGTATCAAGGAGTTGGACAGCTTCCTCGTTGATGTGACATCTTAACCGCTGTAGGTGTCTCACAGCTTGTCGCTTTATAGCATCGTTTATTGTTTCGATCCGAAGCTCATGATGGAGACGTTCGTTTCGAAAGTACCATGGTGCATTGACCACCGTTCTTAGCACATTGTTCTGGAATTTTTGGATGATGTCTCGATTTGACTGAGCCGTACAGCCCCAAAGCTGAGCTCCATAAGTCCAGACTGGTTTAAGGACTTGGTTATACAATGTTAGCTTGTTCTGGATTGACAACTTCGACCGTCTCCCCATTAGCCAATGCATTTTTCTGAATTTTAGAAGGAGTTCTTCCTTCTTTTTCTTGACATGGGCTTTCCATCTAAGTTTGGCGTCCAGTGTCATGCCTAGGTATTTGGCTTCATTAGCATTTGGAATAACTTTTCCCATGAAATGTACCGGAATATACTCGATTCTCTTGTTGGTGAAATCGACATGTACCGACTTAGTTTCATTTATCTTGACTCTCCATTTTGCTGTCCACTTTTGTATGCTAGATATTGATTGATTTAACTTGTTGGTGGATTCAGTGTTACATTCTCCGACTGCCAAAATTGCTGTATCATCTGCGAAGGTGGCTGTGGTGTTCATTCCAATTTCTGGGAGATCACTGGTATAAAGGACATACAAGAGCGGTCCAAGAACACTCCCTTGTGGGACTCCTGCCTTGATTAGCTTTGGCTCTGAGTAGGCGTCTTCTTGCTTTATTCTGAAATAGCGATTGGTGAGATAAGACTGAAGCAGCTCAGCATACTTTATTGGTAGATTTTTGCGCAGCTTGTAGTTGAGTCCCTCATGCCAAACTTTGTCAAACGCCTGAGCGACGTCTAGGAAGACGGCTGAGCAGACTTTCTTTTCTTCAAGGGCTTGTTCAATTATATGTGTTATTCTATGGACTTGATCGATAGTGGAATGTTTCTGTCGAAAGCCAAACTGGTGCCTTGGGAACAGCTTACGTTCTTCGATTATGGGTACTAGTCGCTTGTGGATTAGTTTTTCAAATAATTTTGATAATACTGGTAGAAGTGAGATTGGTCTGTACGAACTTGGCTCCGTGGGAGGCTTTCCAGGTTTAGGAATCATTATGACCTCGGCAATCTTCCACAACTGAGGAATGCAACGGTGTTTTATAATTGCATTAATAATCATGGTTATTTTTGCAATGGCTTTACGCGGGAGATGCTTAAGGATCTGACCAGTGATAAGGTCGTAGCCAGGAGCCTTTTTTGGACTGATTTCCTTATCGATTATGAGCTTAATCTCTTTGATAGTAACGGGTGGAATGTCGACATCTTGATCAATACCATTTGCGACCTCTAGAGTCAGTTCATCTGTCATAGCAATGTTTGGAGTGAATATTTTTGCTAGGTAATCAGCAAAAATCGCGGCTTTGTCTTGATTACTCTTAGCCCAACTCCCATCGGAATTTTTTATGGGTGAAGCTTGTATTATTGGTCTTTTAAGATATTTGGTAGCCTTCCAGAGTGAGTAATCAGTATCACGATGACTTGTGAGTCCCATGATATAGTGCTCTTGGGTTTCTTCATTGATCTCCTGTGTCAAAGACCTCAGTTCACTTCCTGCCTTGTACCATTCTGATTTATGGCTGGGTACTCTAGTTACTTGCCATCGTTTTCTGGCCTTGCGTTTTTCTTTTATTGCAGTGACTATTTCCCGAGGGTAATTGATCCCTCGGAGTCGCCTTGTAAGTGTTGGTGTATTTTCCCAAGCAACAGTTTGTATACTGCAAACAAGATGCTCGAGCTCGTGTTCAATTTCTTCTTACTCAAGTCGATATGTCTGCATATTTCTTGCTTGAAGAGCTCCCAGTTGGTCTTCTGATTGACTAGGGCAGGGTTGGATGGCTTCTGAATGATTCGATCACTAAGTGTCAGTATGATGGGTGAATGATCTGAACTGAGATCAAAGTTTTCTTCGACTAGCAGGTAGTTCGCTGAAATGTTTTTCGTAATGAAAAAGTCAATCAGATCGGGTGTCTTGTCGGGGTCTTGTGGCCAGTATGTTGGTTTCCCGGTTGAAAATGCTTCGCAGTTTTTATCATTGATTGCTTGAATCAATCTACGACCTTTTGTAGTAGTTAGTCTTGAACCCCAAAGTGTATTTTTAGCATTGAAATCCCCTCCTAGGATGAAACGATTCCCAAGTTGGGAGAGTATACCCATGTATTCATCGTATGTCGTTTGGTGCCTCGGCGGACAATATATGCTTGCAACATTAATCATGAATGAAGTGGTCCTGATTGCGATGGCACATATCTGGAACGCTTCAGTTTCTATTTTGACTTGCTCATGGTGATAAAGGCTTTCTTTAATCAATACTGCACTGCCGCCGCGCGCTTGATTGCTTGGATGAATGGCGTGGTAGCACTTGTAGCCTTTGATTCGGAGGTACGATTCGTTGGTAAAATGTGTCTCATAAATGAGACAAATGTCAATCCGGTTGAAGTCTAGAGCCAACTGAAGCTCAGTTTTTCGTGACATGAGCCCATTGGCATTCCAGCAGAGTATTTTGACACTATTCATGTTGATCTTTCCGGACGAGTGCTTTCGATTCTACGAACACGCTCATCCAGGTTGCTGATACTCTGGCTGAGTTTTGTGACTATTTCGAAAATCTGATTTATTTTTGAGTGGGTGTCTTTGTTGACGGGATCGACCGATTGCCCGGTTGGCAGTTGTTGTAGCTTTTTCTGATTTTGCAGAACTTTCGAGTATGACAGGAGATTAGAGACCTGACTGGCGGCCA
Source organism: Adelphocoris suturalis (assembly GCA_030762985.1). Lineage (NCBI taxonomy): Eukaryota > Metazoa > Arthropoda > Insecta > Hemiptera > Miridae > Adelphocoris > Adelphocoris suturalis. The sequence continues at coordinate 26,189,555 of CM061051.1, forward strand.
CCTGGGCCGTTTTTTTATTACAGAGTGATTCTCCTAACAGCAAAAAACCATGGTACGACTGGGATTGCGAAAGGGCCAGAAGGAGATCCATGAGTTTACTCAATCTACACAGAAAAACCGCCTCAGATATAGCTAGAGAAGATTATGTTATGGCCAACCAAATATACAAGGATATGGTGCTCAAGAAGAAAAAAGAATTCTACTGTGGCTTGGCGGCGAGGTTCAGGGAAGTTGTTGCCAACGGCTTTTTTGGTATGAATGTTTCTTTATTGGGTTTTACTTGCTCTAACTTTTCCATCTGTTGTTGATGAGGAATTTTCTTGTTTCTATTAATAGCTTCAATAGCTACTGGGCAACCGCGATAATTTGCAGTGTGGTCTCCAGAGCAGTTGGCGCATTTTGCATGTGTATCTCTGGCCTTGGTGCATTCTTCAGTGAAGTGGCCCTTAGCACACTTAACCTTTTTCTTCTTCTTCTTCTTCCTCACATCTAGGTGGCTTGGAGCAGTAGTTTTTGGTGTGGTTAAATTCTTGACATCTTTTACATTGGGATGGATGTTTCGAAGATTTGATCGGATGCACTGTCACACGCCCTTTGAGAACCTGCTTAATTTCATAGATTTTCTCGGGATCTAAATCGTTACGAAAATCGACAATGCACATATCTAATGGATTTTTAGATTTCCATTCGAGTTTTCTGTCTACTTGAAGTACACTGTGGGAACCAAATTGGTTTCTCAGATCATCAAGGACCTCCTCATTTGTCCATGATTTGTGGATTCCTTTAATCATGACTTTGATGGGCCTGTCCTGTTTATTTTGGTATGTATAGTGCGGAACTTTTTTGTCCGCAAAACACTTAGTGATAGCACGAAAGCCATCTGAATCCATCGTGTTAATTTTGACCACATCATTTGACATAGTGGTAAAACTAACTTCGCCGGTTTGTTCCTCGACCATTTTCTTGAGGGCTGGAAAGGAAGTAACCCTTTCAATATAAACGGGAGGAGGTTTTGGATCTTTTTTTGGTTTTGGCTTGGCAATAGAATTTATGATTAGTGGACGTGAAATAGATTTTTTTCTTTTGTGTCCTCTTTGAATGACGTTATCCCATTCGCCCGTCTCTTCGGCTAGGATTTCTTCGTCTGTTGAATAGGACTCAATGGGAGGGGCTGGCTGATTTGTTTTGCTCAGTGTTTTAGTTTTGATTGTGTCGATCTCAATCTCCAGTTGATTGACTCGAGCACGTTCCTGTAGACCAGCGTCATTAGCTTCCTTCAAAATATCACATAAATGGGTAATGATTTTTAATAACTCACTAACTGTGCTATGAACAGCAGGCGAATTACGAAGCTCTGGAGAGGTGTTGACAAATTCTTGTTGTTGTTTTGCTTGGGCTAGCGCTCGCGATATCACTTCGAGGACAGTGACCTCCATTCCGCAAACGCGCGAAAACACTCGCGGAAACAACTGACATTCGTTTTTTGTTTCGCTCTCCAATGTTACCTCTTCGGCAGTTCGAACAAGACTTTCTGTTTATTAGAAGACTTCCATTCGTACATTCAGTTATGAACTTATATACCTTCTCGTATCTTTTCGGGTTAATTGAGTGCAATGCATTGAGTGAATTTTAGATCACTTTGGTACGTCTGGGTGCGCTCTACCTCCAACTTGATTGTCTGGCGATATTTTTTCACATTCAGGATGCAATATACTTTATATTATTGGAACTTGCATCCGTGTATTCAGTTCAGTTCTCAAATACTCGTATCTTTTTACGGCATCTGGAAACTACTTCCTTTGTGTGTTTTGGAAAAGTGATCCGTGGATGTGAAATTGAGAACATGTTGAACAAAACGAAAAAAGGAATATGAAAATTGATTAAATGGAAGCTGAGAATGAGGTACCCAAAATTACATCTTTTAAGGGCGGCAGGGGGATGTTTGTAAGGTGACCTTTATATTAACTTATTTACATAAGTTAATATCTTATATCAATTTATTTGTTTGTTACCTCGCTGCGTTACTATATTTGTAACATCGACCATTACTACTAAGCGATTAATTCCTAGCAATAAATAACTCCATTTATTTAATCTAGAAATCCAGGTTATCTAATCATCAAGGTTATCTAATCTAGAAATCCTTACTTCAATCTACAGTGAATTACACCAGTAATCGTGGATGAGAGCAATCGTCCTGGGGTTTTATGAGTAATTACCGAGTTTAAATCGCTCTTCATTTCACCTTCTCTTCTGAATAGGCGACAGCCCGGTAATGGGATCTAGGAGCAACGAGACCAAAGTGAGCTCAGTAGGAGACGAGGTAAGTGGTGAGAAGGCTGTTCTTGAGCCGTGGGTGGGGATGAGAGGGTGATAGAAGGGTAGCGTGGTGGTGATGGGGGCGACGGGGGGTGGGGGCAGTAGGGCGGAATCTCGTTTAGCAGAAGGAAATTGAATCGGATTACAGGAGTGTCTATCAACATGAGTAACTAGTACCTTCACCGCGTAATCACCATCGCAGTGTTCATCCGCCGGTGAATAGTCATAGCCGGGGAGCCCTTGAGGGGGGACGGAAAGGGCAGAGTCTCTCATCCCATCAGGAGAGTGGGCCCAGCCTCAGCCTCCTCGCTGCCCTTTATCATATACCGAGTTCTACAGAAACCTTCGAGACTGGTTTCTCACTTCAATTGCTACCGCTTCGTCGAAAGATGAATAGCCGCGGAGTTCTCAACAACCCTTCCAACAACTCCTCAAGAGAAGTCCGTCTCTTCATGTTGCCAAGGTGCTCATTTTAGAACTTACCCACCGACAGATCAAATACGAAATCAGATGAGGTAGAGAGACAACGTTCTCGATGACGGACTGTCGTATCCAAGGAGTAGTGCGGGAGAAGATGGAAACAGGAAATATAAGAGTAACATAACGCGACAAATATAACATAAATAATTATGCTAAAAATTATAACTATCATAATGGTAACATATCTAATGTAATATTTATAGGCTTAACCAAAAAATTATAATACCTTCCCTGTGACGCCATAAACATTACTAGATTATCTATCTATATATATAAAGATCAATTGCTGTTCATTAGTCTCGCTAAAAATCGAGAACGGTTGGACCGATGACCATTCGCCACCGTATGCCACTAGACTGACCAGACCTTTCACGATTCCCCACCAAGCCCACCTGCCTTCTCAACGAGAGCGGAGCGAGCTCAATCGTCTTATGTGTATTTCGGACTTCATTAACCTGATCGGTCTCATTGCGGTAGCTTGCAAGCAATGATATCAAGTATAATGTTATAGTGTTGTTTTGTTAAATTGTGAAATATATTATTCTTATATACAAGGAAAAAATAATATTTATGTTTAGGTTGACTGTGATAAACCTTTATTTTGAATAACAATTGGTAGTTCTCATTTTTGATCCATAATGAAACATCTGGTGCAAATGGTCACAACTTAGTTTACTTTGATTGCGGTTAGATTGTGTTTTTCGTCGGTTTTGGCCTTGTTCGAAGTTCCAAAATTGGTTGTAAAATCCACAAACACAAAAAATTGAGAGATATCTGGGTGCAGGGGAATTCTATTGCACTTCTTAGTTCGTATCTATGCTTATTGAGTTTAAACTAAGCCTTCTGAACCAGTCCTCATCTTAAAATCAAAATTCTGACAATTACCATCCATGTGAGGCTTCAATTATTAGATCCTTTCCTTTATTGTTTGTAGGAAACACGGTAGCGTAAAATAACATGAAGTAAACTTGAAACAACAACTCTTGAATACAATTTCTTGTTTGCAATACAGATGTATTACGTATTACGAGTATTACATGAGGATTGGGATTTTTTTTTCAATTTTCGGAGGTTCGTATCTTGAACATTTAAGAATCAGATGCATTATATCTGCTATACTGAGCTCATTTACTTTCAATACAATCACCTTTTAGTTACGAAAGGATCAACATTGATAGAATGGGAAATGTAGGCATCGTTCAGATTTTGGATTGCAAACTTTTAACCATATATACGATAGTAAGTGGTTAGTCAGAAGATAATATGAATTGAAACAAGAAAAAAGCGATGTCAAAGATGTTATTAGTGTTAGAGGCTGTAAAGGACTTCAAAAGAGCGGTCTAGTGACCAGTGACCGGAAGTGGTTGAATAGTATTATGGATCAGGTCAGGGCAGGCTTCCAGTAGCCTTGAAGAAATATAGGATTGGGGTCGCATTTATTCCTCAATAGCCGCTCCGTCTCGCTTCGCTCGCCTCCACGTCCAGCCGGGGGGCAAGCCCCCCTCTGGACCCCCCGTTGAGGTGTATTACAATCGAAACATGTAGGGGATGTTGCTCGCTTCGCTCGCACACGGTAGATCACAAAGGGTAGGTTTAACGTGTGTAGGGGATGTTGCTCGCTTCGCTCGCTCGGTATGGCTGTACATGTGTAGGAAAAACCTCGTTGAAATTGGACGTGTGTAGGGAATGTTGCTTGCTTCGCTCGCTTGGTATGGCTGTAAATGTGTAGGAAAAACCTCGTTGAAATTCGACGTGGGTACCTAGGGAATGTTGTTCGCTTCGCTCACTCGTTATGGGATGTAAAGGGGCGATGGGATACAGTGGTATACCATCGAGACCTATACAGCCCATGTTACAATATGTCAAAAAGTTATACTGCCCACCCAACTTGGCAGACCACGAAAAGGAACCACGTTAAGTTAATTAGATTTAATAAAGATAGGCCATTATTTTATCTGCGTAGAAGGGCTCTCCTTTTCCCCGTCTAATATTCTGTAGAAATGCCTTTCAAACGTAGAGGTTCCATCCTTCAAGAGGTTCCGAATACAAGTTCAGAACAACTATGTTTTGGCGGAATAAGGTATAAAAACCAATGTTTTCGTCTACGCTTTCGTTCACTACAATCAGAAAAAAAAAATTCATATCTCGAAACTCGCATGGAATCAAACTGGAACTTCAACAAACATTTTAAGACCAATCCGAGCAAAAACTGTGGAAATTCACTCGGTCTAAGGCGGAAAAAAACATAGCGGGGAACTCATCTTTTTCGTCATTTTCTGCAACCTTTTGCTGATTTCTCCAAGAAGACAGCATCTTTCAGTGGTTTTGACGGCATCATCGTATTTTACGGGTCCTGAAACGTAACTTCGTTGCTGACATCCGAAGTACTCTTGAAAATGTTTCAATTTGGCAGCAGATAGGAGATTGGGCGCTCGGGGAAAAAACGCGCATTATAAGAGCTCCCACCCCCCTCCCGCCCTCTAGCCGATGGTTCGGGTGGGATTAGAAAATTTCAAAATAGCCGATATTCTGACCAGGAGATTTCCGGTCACGATAAAAAAGACCGTTCGGAGATGTAGATTCATAATGACCAAGTGAAATGGGAGAGTGGTGATACGTTGGAAAAAAGCGCTGGTACCGAACCCGCCTTTCTCGTCCAAATTGTTTTCACCCCCCCCCCCCCCCCCCCCCCCCGCGGTAACGACCCGGTACCAAAAAATGTGAGAAAAATCGATTTTTTTTCTTCCATAAAACGATGTATTAACATCTAGGGAACAGTTGAATTCAATAACATTGTCAAATTTATGCTTACAAATGCGTAAATTTTTTGTTTAAGTACAGGCCGGCAGCATAGGCTGGCTTGATGGTTGCTCTGTCGTCTTTATTCTTGAATAACGGTTTACTGGTCCTTTCTTTTTTTTGACAATTCGTGTAGAACCACCCATTTTCAATAAATAATAAAAAAAACCTAAAAACGAAAATGGGCCACTAAAAATCACAAAATCATACATAAGATGTATGATAAGAGAAGAATGATAAGAGTCTCTTCATCTATTTCTTCTTTGTCTTTATTTGACTGGGCTACAGCCATTTGAATTATGTTTATATTATCCATGGATGACATAGTTGAGCTATCATGATACAACACTTCATTTCAGATAGGTCTAGGGAAAGCAAAAACAGCTTCTATTTGCATAATGCGTTGCGACGTCATGAAAAGATGGATGCTGTTGGTTTTTCTGCTCTCCTGTAAAGTAATATTTTTTCATGTTCACGGGCGTTTTTCTTCGGAACGGTCGACCCTATTTGGTTGATTTAGGTTTTGTTTTGAAGAAGAGATCTGGGCCAAGATATTAACGTAGCGGTTTTACAAAATGTTGATTTCAACTGCCGCTAGATGTTTCTGAAGTAAAAAAAAATATGACATTTATTCCATGATACCTACGAATTCGTGTTTTTGAGATACCTGGAAACCCCTATGTTAATTGAAAATTGAGAATATAAGGAACAAAAAGAAAAAAAAGCACTGAAATTGGTTGCAGGGAGGCTGAGGAAAACGCCTGTAAAAAGAGGTCTATTAAGGGCGGGAGGGGGGGGGGGTGGGTGCCTTGCCTGCCACGGAGTTCGCTCTTACCTCTGCTTCGTCACATGCAGCCTGGGTGTTTTAGTGCCGATGCTGCTGAAGGTATCCAATTAAAGAACGGATAAAATCATCTTTTCCGGGTGTGAATAATGCAACTAGAAACTACTCACGAAGGGAGTTTAATTTAAATAGAGTGAAGATTGAAACGCTTAAAAAAAATCATCAATATGAAAAATCCATCTTTGTTCAGAATGTGTGTACCGAAAGCCACGTCCACACCAGCGCTCCGAGGCCATGGAGGACTGGGGCTAATCCCCTCGGGTGGAGGAAGATTCGGCACAACTCCGAGGGGTCATAACCTCGCCGGCCCTAATCAGTAACAAGTTTCCCTTCTCTTGGTCCCAAGAGATAAGCGAGGTGGAACACTCGGCACTGGTCGAGGTCATTAGTGCCCCTGAAGCGATGTCACAGTACGAAGCGGGCATTGATTAGTGAATGCGGCTGCGTGATGTTGCAAATCGCTTCACCAACGAACGCTAAGCATAAATTTAAATGTAAAAGAAGTTGGGTGTTGGCGAGTGGCGAAATTAGTTGGTGGTAAGTACCTACCTATAATTGCAGTATTACCTATAAGGTGATTGGTGTCGTGTTGTGTTTGTATGAATTCGTGAATTTCTTGATTGCTTAGATGCAGCACTTCTGGCTGCTCTGCGTCCGTCAGAACTGTTGAGCCCAACTACAGCATCACAGAGATAAACAAAACGCATAATCACGAGCCGTTATCACGAATTCAAGTGGAGACCCAAGTGCTGAGTGCTTCTGCTAATAGGAAGACAATTGAACAGCTGTCAGAGAGACCTTCGAAAGAACTACGATCTCTTATTACTCAAAACAACGTTAAAACACTGAAGGTAACAATTGTTTTTACAACTAAACAGTGGCGGCCGGTGGTCTGCAAAATGAGTGGGGCACAAAAATATTTACCTATTTGACAGTCAAGGAGAGTATTGAGGTTTTTCTTCCATTTGTTTTGCTTTCAATGTGAATTAATTTTGATCTAAACACATGAAACATAAATCCCACTTGGGTCATGTCAAATGCCATGGGAAACCGTTATAAAAGAATATGACTACTAAATAATAATAAATCATGATCATAAAATATAACTGATAAATTAAATTAAAAATATTATCTTATAAGTACTTCTTACTAAGTATCTAAAAACTTTAGAATGGACTGTATTATTATTAAATTTATTAAACATCATCAAGGCTTCGATTGTATTGCACTAGTGAACTACGAGTACTTAGGATAAATAATTCTGAAGGAATATTAAAGAACAGCAGTGCGAACTTCACGATCTAACTTAAGCAGCCTCTCCATAGTAAGCCTACCAAAGACTAACCCATAAGTTAGGTTTGGCAGTAAGTACTTGCGAAGGAGGCGCAGTTTCTGCTGTGGCTTCAATGGAGCCTTGGTGACACGAGCTAATACTCCAACAAGGTCCACACCACTTGCGGCAATGGTGGCAGCACCCATGAAGTCAACTCCAAGGTACCGCCGAACCTCCACCACCGATCGGGTGGGGATGGGTGACTGTCCTATGACAAAATACTCCTCATCCACCACCTTCATCTGATGCTGGCGACCCGATGGGACCAACGAGACTGACCCAAACTTATCTGGGTTCACCATCAGACTACACCTGGCCAGCTGCTCAGTGGCTTTAGGAGGTCTTTCCGACAGAAGTAACTTAATTGGTTGTACCTCCTGCCCCCTTTCTTTTCTCTCGACCAATGGGATTCAATCTCCCTTTCACTTTGTATGCACTTGATTGGTTGTACCTCCTGCCCCTTTCCTTTCTCTCGACCAATGGGATTCAATCTCCCTTCACCTGTCTCTATATAAGCTGTGTCCTTTCTAATGTGTCTTCAGTTATTGTTTGTTACTGATGATGGCCTAACCGTCGAAATCGATTTAACATTGTAACTCTTTATTTTTCGTGGAAATAGACAACGTTTTTCACTAACTTCCGTTTTATAATGGGTTTCCACAACTTCGTCGCGAGTGATTTAGTTCGTAGAAGTAACAGATTGAGGATGAGCAACTTGACATTCTTTGGGACTTTATTCCAGCGTCGGGCAGAAATACCATTGGGTACAGCAGATGCGGAGTTTTGGACACGGCACTTATGTGCCTCGTCATACAGCACCGGTGTGCACATAATCCTGCATAAGAAATCCATGGTGGAAGCTGGGGGCACTACTGGCTCATGAGTGCTCCTGGAGAGGGGGTAAAACTTTGTCATCCCCAGCTCCCTCCAGTACCTCCTCAGCAACACAAGCCGGATGCTTCCTCCACAACTTCTGCGAGGCACCTATGTAGGAGGAACCCCTCCCTGATGCCCCGCCACGGTTGCTTCCTCAACCTGTGGGAAGTTCCTCTGCACATAGACCGTGACCTCGTCTTCCAAGCCATCAGGCCCCACAACAGCCCGCCTCGCCAGTTCCTGCGGGTAGGCACTCTCATAACCTTCAATACGGCCTTCCTGCTCCCTGAGCCTCAATACATCAGTCTACGAGAAGACTGGAGGTCCCGGGGGAGGATTGCTGAACGGCGGGCTGCTGCCCCACGCCTGTAGGAGATGCGGGAGAGGCCCCTGGGCTATTTGCCAGGATGGCATTCTCGACAAGCTGCTTGCAGTGGGGCCTCAGGCGAAGAGATTGAATGGCAGAAAGCGTGCGCATGGGAAAACGTTACTGCAAATAAACATTTATTTGACCCCATTACGCTCTGCTTTTGCCTCCTCTGCTGCCATTCGTCGCAAATCCTCAGAAGCATAACTGGGCCGCTCTCGCTCTATGTCAATTGCAGTGTTGGCCTCCATGGGATGCTTCTGCCAGACGTGGGCACTGAGGCCTCGCTTGGAGGTAAAGGCTCTATCAAAATGGGCACACTGGTGGGCATTTATTGGGGTTGTGGAAGAGATTGAGGGATAGGAAGATGAGGATGAAGAAGAGGGAGAGGATTTCCGACGCCCCTGCCTGGGGCGCCCCCGAGCACCCCCCCCCCCCCCCCCCCTAGAAACCCGCGGGCCAATGGTCTGGCGGGGGTTATGAGCCTGATCCATGTTGTCAATAACTGAGGAAGCGCATATATAAAAGGGACAGAAGACCCTTTGACACGAGGCTCCCGCCTAATCGCCATTGGGTCATTCTGCCACCCTCCAGTAAACTGGAGGGTGCCCGGTTTGCACGATGGGGACGTATGACCTTGACTTGGGTAGGGATATGAAGGAGCTCCGAAGAGATAAAAACACAAACACAAACACACACACGCGCACACACGTGCACACACACACGTACATACGCTCACGCGCATACACATGCGCACACACATGCGCACACACGCACACACACACCCACACACAAAACACTTATATACATATGATAAATCGCAGACTCAGGAAACGTTTCAGAATGCCTCAAGACGGATTTCCTTGAAGGCATTTTTTTTTAAATTTTGATCTTAAAAATTTTGGAGCCATTGCAACAGATGTATTTTCTACGAAAATTCAGTAAAATGCTTAACACAAACGAAGTGAATTTATTTTGGCACATACCTATTAAGTTTTTTCGTTGCAAATTTTAGGTTTCTAAACTGCTTCCTGAAGCTTGTATACTTCTTCCACTCCCATAATGTAAATTTCCCGATATATAGTTTTCTCATTAACGGATTTATTTTATGAAAAATCCAAAAACCCTTTCTATATGTTTTTATCGCATCATAACATCTACTATTCACTTAGAAAATACTTCAAATCGACGAGCCTTTTCAAAAGATTATGTTTCTCACCATCATTTCTATTCCCCTAATTTCATTACTAGGCTCGCCTTGGATTCCATGGAAAAGTTTTAGTGATCAATTGAAACGGTTGAGAGAAGATCTGTCCAAGAAGAACAACAAATCTATCAGGGTGGGAGAAATGAGTTTAGTTTCTTGCGGTATCACTGGCCGGGGTAAAATGATATAGAAACAAAAAACTTTCTCCTCGGTAATCCCGGTACACGGTTAGGAACAAAATGAATTGATTCGAGAAAGGATGTAAGTATTTGGTAAATAAATTGTGCAACGCGTATTTTAGTTGTTACACTCATATAACTAGAGGGGCTCGGGTATAGAGCTGGTATATCATCCATGTTTGGACGTGGGTTAACGGCCATTATCTGTTTGACCACTGACTTCGTTACAAACATGAAAAACACAAATCGTATGAGCAAATTGATCTAAAATCTCCGTATGTACTTTGAGCACAAAAATGGACATTAAAAAGTACTCAGTCATGCACCATGATTAATAGAGCGAATTTTCAAAGAAAAGTTGTGGATAACATTAAATTAGGCACTTAAATACTACGAACTAAATCACTCGCGACGACGTTGTGGGAACCCATTTCAAAACGAATGTTAGTGAAAAAACGGTGTCCATTTCCACTAAAAAGAAAGAGTAACACTGTTAAATCGATTTCGACGGTTAGGCCATCATCAGTAACAAAAAATAACTGAACAGTTCTGTTATTGTTGGTTACTGATGATGGCCTAACCGCCGAAATCGATTCATGTATTAGTTTTCGTGGAAATAGACAACGTTTTTTCTCTAACTTCCACTTAAATACAGATCATTGTGGTAAACCACGTCCTGAATTAAACTGAAGAAAATAATAAATCAGCCGAACTTGAAATTTCGCTCAATGATGGGTATTTTTCACATAAACATATTTTTCACTTATTTATGAATCAAAGAGATCTGAGAGTGGTCACAATCGACTCAGCATTAAAAAATACTTCAATGAGACACCCCACACGGCCTTTGGTCAAAAATCGATTTTTTAAAGCATTTTTAGGGACACTAAATTGTAAATTTGAGCCTGAAATTCTGGAGCGATCGGACTGGCGAACAAAATTGACCTCTCTTTTGCCAAGACGGATTTTTCTGCGTTGGAACGAATTTTTACTCCCTTTCTACAGGGACTTATCTTCTGGGAAAAAACCCTATATAAGTAGAGATACGATGTTAAGTATAGGATTGTGTTCTTTGATGTATGAAACGGATTTGTATGGGGTCCCCGACCCTTCGGAAATAACATAACTTGCTCAACCAGGAGACTTACAGTAGGGAGCTGCCCACTTTGGGGACTTACGAAAATGGGAACTATGCCCTGGGGAATTAACTTGCTCAACTTTGGAGACTTACAGTGGAAGGTGCCCACTATGGGGGACTTACGAAATCGGGAACGATGCCCTGGGTTTGGGAACAATGCCCTTGAAAATTAAGTATGTTAAATAGAAATAATATGAGGGGATAAATTGAGAAATTAATAATCATGAACCAATGAAAGTATTTATGTATCCAAGGGTATTCCTTCTGGAAACCCGGGCTGTTTCTTCTGAAACAGCCGTGCATAATCCTAACCACGGACCTCTGGGTTATGGGCCCAGCACGCTTCCACTGCGACTACTATAACACAAAATGTAACCCAAAACAAATACCACTCAAACAGTGCCCAGCTACAATACTCGTAACAGGGAATAAAACAACTGTGACCACTTCTTCGTAAACGCAAAACTAAAAATCAATCAACACACATGGACACACAAATTTTACGTAATTACCAATTTAGCCCAAGATGTGATCCTAGGACTTGATTTCCTAATCCGGGCACAGGTCGTATATGACATAGAAGACCATCAGATTTTCTTTAAATTCGACATGGGAGTGCCGGTCAACCCAAGTAACCAGCAACGCAAACAATAACCAACAAACAAATTTCACGCTACTCCAATCAGAAACGCAGTTCCAACAAGAATTGCAGCGGGAGTACCCACAAACCCTTACCGAGGAATTAGGATGCACCAATCTAATCACACACGAAATAAAATTAAAACCAGGTGCAAAATTACCTCGAGCGGCCCCAACTTATCAAACATCACCCGGCCTACAAAAGGTGATGAGAGCAGAAATACAAAAATTGCTAGACGCAAAAGTTATAAAACCTGCAATAACACCCAGCACCGCGCCATGCTTCCTCATCCCGAAAAGAAAATCAAATCCCAACGACAAACAAACGTATAGACTCGTAGTAGACTACAGAGGGTTGAACCAGGTGATCGAGGGCATAGACCATCCACTTTCGACGATATCAACACTTCTAAATCATTTACACGATGCGAAATACTTCACGTGGATAGACTTGAATAGCGCGTATCACCAAATACCCCTAACCACTGAGAGCCGAAAATTGGTAGCGTTCAAATGCCCCTTTGGCACATACACATGGAACAGAACGCCGTTTGGACTGTCGACGGGAGGGCAAATCTTGTCAGTTATCCAGGAACGCATTTTCGGCGATCTACACGCCAAGTACGTACTGTGGTTCCAAGCCGATCTCCTGGTATACTCACCAACATTAGCACAACACAAGACTCATGTGAAAGAAGTGCTAGTACGGTTACACAAAGCCAATCTCACCGTCAATCCCAATAAATGTCAATTCGCAGTAACGACCATAAAATACCTAGGACATGTCATAGAGGACGAAAAGGTGAAAATTGGCACAGAACGCATTGCAGATTTACTCGCCATTCCACCACCAACCACAGCGAAAAAGGTAGCACGATTCTTAGGAGCCGTAAATTTTTTCAACGCCTTCATACCAAATCACGCTCTGCTACCATGTAATGGACTTAGACGCCCCGTGGTGCAATGGGGGCCTAAATCCACACTCTTAGAGAGCGAGAGGAGAGTGACAGTACCATAAGAGATACAACTCGTATTAATAGCATATAAGCTACATTCGGAGAAGATAGATTTTCCAGTTCTAGGATCACCCATCCATCGCCAATCGCGGGCTTTCGAAAACATGGGAAGAAGCGCCCGACGCCCGTTGGGAAACAACGGCAGCGCATTCCCTTGGATCTCGCGGGAACTGTCACAGATTTCAAATAAATAAATAAGCATTTTTACTTAATGTATAAATCTTCAGCTTCCCTCTATTGTTTAAAGAGAAAGAAAGGAAAAAGAAAGGAAAATAAAAGCCTGAAGTCCCTTTCTAACGAAAACAATTAGGTTTTTCATTATTTTCGGTTCATTATGTTAATTCATGTTAGTTGATTACCTACGATTTTTGTTATGAGTTCGTGGCGGTTTTCGAAACGTCATATTTACTAGTTCCTTCAACATCTGTTGTTACTACCTAGTGGGTCCAGTGACCAGGTAACTCACGATTTATTGATGATTTGACAATGGCTAACGTCAGTGATAACAACGACAACGCCGTACTGTCGTCAACGACAATTTTTGAAGCTTATATAGTGGTTTCATTTGATGATGTGTGGCGAAAACTACTGAAAACAAATCGATTTTTGATGATTTGACAATGACCGATGTCAGTGATGACGACGTCGTATTGTCGTCAAGGACAACTTTTAAAGCTTTTATAGTGGTTTAAATCGATTCTGTTTGGCGAAAACAATTGAAAACGATGCCGAACTCGATTTTTGGTTGATTTGACGATGATCGTTGTGGTTCAAAAACCCAATCTAGCTTGACGAAATTAAACTTCCTCGTTGCAAAAGAAATATCATTGGTTCTGTGGGTTTTCAGTGGTACTCAATTCGAATCTGAAACTCGTTTTCCAGGATCAGCTGTAGTTTTTGAGATTTGCACGTTTTAATTGTGGAAAAATCGCTCAATTCCCAACTTTCTGATTAAAAAATAAAAAAAAAGAGGTTTATCATGCAGGATACTTAATGCTGAACAAATTTATGCTACACAATAGGTCAAAAATGGAGCGTTAAAAAAAAAGTTTCTTTTGCCCATTTCTCAAAATGTATGACGGTTTTTTTTCTTAAGTTTTAAGATGCCTTACTAAGTCTGGCTGGAATTAGAAGAAACATTAGAGTATACTAGATGCAAATATGCGTTGAATGAGATCAAACACAGCTCAGTAACTTTGTTTTGTAGGTATTTTAAAACACACATCTGACTCTTTTGCGATGATAAATTGGAAACAAATGTGAAATCGTGTTTTCCTCTCCTGCGAGAAAACACAATATAATCTTACTAACGGCAAGAAGAGGCAAACAATTTTAATCTGAATCTTTTTGTAGGCCTATGTGTTCCTTGTTCCAGTTTATATATATACTGACTTTATAGCAATAAATATCCAACAATTCATATAGTTTTTTCGCTTACCTCTATATAGATCATCAAGTGAAATTTCTCGTGTCTCAAGTTTACTCGTTGATCTGTTGAAGCGAACTTCTAACAAGTTGTTATTAATTGTCGTTTTTCCACATTCCTCAGCATACACTGACACGTCAGGTCATAAACGGTTGATAACGGCCTGAGTTCCACTAGTTCATGCCTACTAGAATACATGTCAAAACCGGCTGTGGCCGTACCTTTTAACTCGCAAATTTAATTTTTTCTATCTAGATTTGGTTTTTGAACCACTGTAAGACGGAAAGTTCCTGTCGGACCATTACCAAAACCTGTACAGTTAATTTCGGATGTTTAAAGAGTTTACCTACCAAATTTCAAGTTGATAGCTTCAAAATTATGGCCTGTAGCGCTATCACATGTACGCAGACAAGTGCTACCCAAGTCAAAGTAGAGACTCACTTCGTCTATCAATAATGTCTCTACCATTAGAGGTTCCGCTCAGTAGGTTCCTCAAGAGGTTTGAAATTCTGCTTGTCTTGTAAAATGTACTCGACTTGCTTCTTATTCACGTTTCTCCTTGACTCGATTTTTGGTGATTTGACAACCTTAGTGATGAAGACTCACTTGTTAATTTGTTTTATGATTTTCCAGAATTATATCATAGTATTTCCGTCGTCCTTCAATTTGATAAGTAAAACCTCCTATTTGAAATGAAAAACCACCAAATAGATCTGAAAAACCTCAAAACCGATGTGTAAAACCTCCAATTTGACGTGTAAATGCTACATAGACTAGTGATATACAGAGGGCTAACTACAACATAAACAATGAACCTCTATGTACTAATTTGCAGCCTTTAAAAAAAAATTCCTTCACGTTGTCCTTCAGATTTATCTGATCCCCTATAACTGCAGTATATTGTTTTGTTTGTAGTGCCTGACAATAAAGAAATCTACGGGAACAGTTCCATCGTTCTTACTGTAGCTGTCCCCCGACCCTTGACGAGTAATTGCCTTAAATATTTCCTTCGAGCGACGAGCTCAGCCCTCACCTCCTCCCTCGCGCTCACTTAAGAGCCTTGCAAATTGGATTTATTCTCCTTTTATTATAGCTATGAATATTTCATGATTTAGCAGCCACCTCCCTCCCCTTTACCCGTTAAAATAAAGCGTTTTTAAGATTAGCTGGGTAACTTTTTTTGAGGCTCCACTAGCCTAACTAACCGTGTAATACCGTAAAAAGGAAATTGCGATTTCCATCCACGGAAGGCTCACAATACGGCTTTGGGCGGTCGATCCGTTTTTCTGTCCTCTAATTGAGGATCCTTTGAACGATCTTATGTCTTCGTGAGTAGCGAAGACATCGATAAAGTCAGATTTAACCGTCAGAGCTCTCCTCAGTTGAACACTTCTGTTCTTCGTCGTCGTAGTTGGGAGTTTTGTTCAAGGTACCTCAAATTTTAAATTTGTACGATTCACACTAAAATATATTGTGATAAAAACTCTTCATGGATATTGTTAAACCGTATCAAGTCTAATTGGGGCACATCTACTCTAGCAGGGGCCATTAGCCTTCGTAATTAACGTTTATATCGCCACACTCGGCAAAGCGATCTCTCATTGCGTCTATGAAACCTCCATGAGCTTGGTAAAGCTTGAAGATAAGATCAAACTGATCTATACGGATTTGAAGTAGAGAAGCAAAATACATCCAGGTGAAGTACATACTTATGGCCATTAAAATGTGCTAAATAGTATTGCTAAAAAGAGGGAAAAGGGCTTAACCCTTGAAATTCGTTATTTGAGATCACCGTTAAATAAAAGTTTGTTTGCCATGCATTTGTTTACAATCAATTTTCTGGATACAAAAAATAACTATCTAATGAAAAACGCACTATAAGAAACTGCACGACTGTGTCCAACTGCATGTACGGATGCTGGTAGCTAGTTTGTATACGAAAGAATTATATCTGTACCATTGAGACCGCCAGGATTAAGCGGGTTGAGCCCTAGATTAATCTCTACAAAGTAATGGAATTGAAAATAGGTAATGCGCAAATGTGAAAGTTTGTGAACGCCCAAGTTTTCTTTTCCATATAATATCTGTGACATTTTCAGAAATATTTGGTTCTGAGTTACTGTGTAGATGGTTCCCTATGGGTTCTATCGAATTGGGTATATTTATATTATAACCGAAAATGTTCCAGAATGCTTAGCTCCTCCATTATTAACCCAGTTTCAATGAACTCTCTAGGAATCGGGCAAGCTAAGGTCCTTGATAGTTTCTTTTAGATTAATTAATTTTAATGAGTTAATTACATTCTAAACAAATGTAGCATTTTCGCATGTGCTACGCAAGATTATTGTAACGTGTATAAATTACTACGTCATACTACGTTTAAGTGATCAACTCTTTTAACAAGTTGTTTTTTGCTTTTATTTTCACTCTACCATTTCTTTTTATTGTTAGCTTTTGTATTCTCGTTGCATTAAAGTAAAAATTTCTAAACTTTGTAAAATCGGGCGCTACCCGTGTAAAATAAAACGTTGAATTAATGAACTAATTTGCCTATTACTGAGGAATCGATGGGACACGGCTGGCTTGGAAGGACTAGCTGGTCACCTATAAAGGCTTATCTATTTACTGTAAAGTTCCTCCGCTCAATAATTCTAGAAATTAACAAACTTGGGGGTTTTGAGTACAGGGAGATCAGCTGTGGAGAGTTGGGTGTGAGTTTCCGATTAATCCGCAACCCCCCTCTGCCCATCATCGTTAATCCAGCCCTTCATCTGGCCGTTTACTCTAGGAATGCTTCATCCAATGGCTCTGAAGATATTTCACCCCTTCGCTTTGCAGTTTCGCACTCCGCAGGAAAATCCATTGAGCTAATGTTGTTAGATGAGCTTTGTGCAGCGACTGCCACTAAAATACCGAACCACTGAATCGCGACTGTGGACTACCGTCGCTATTAATTGCGCTGAGCTGAAAAGGGAGTTGGGAATGTAGTTTTAAACATCCAACTCTGCACAATTAGTTCGTCTCCACCATTAGCGTGTTAGTGACTAGATTATTCAAGGACAGTTTTGTTTCAATTCATCGGCGAAAAGGGTAAAAGTATCTAGTTTTGTTGCATAAATGTTTAGGTTATCATGAATTAGAGGGGACAGACAAAGTGTGGTGAAATCATATTAAACTCCAATATCTCCCTCTATTTTATTTCCCTGGTATTCAAAATATACATTTAATCCCATAAATAGCGCTAAATAATACACTGCATGAGAGAAAAAAAATGGACTACACCAAGGCTTTATAAGAAAAGAACTGCACCTTAAAACTACTAAAACCTTGTAGGAGGTACTACGATCTTTCTACTCACAATGATATTTAATTTAAAAAAAAAAAAAAAAAAAAAAAAAAAAAAAAAAAAAAAAAAAAAACCGCCAAACTCGAATTGTCACTTTTTTTCAAGTCTGTGCAATCGTGTAATAGATATAAGGATGGAACCTGGAGAACCGAACTAGGGAGTCACTTTGTAAAGGTTTTGCGATGCCGCATTCCAAATCGAATCATAAATTTATAATTCATGTCATAAACATTATATACAAAAATTCATAAGATATCTGACGATGGAATCATATGAGGAATACCTGATCCGCATAATAAAATATGAGTTCAACAACATCTTAGATCAGTAATATCCTAAAAGTTAATTCATGACATCCGTGTCAGAAGTGGGGTCCAATAAATCATGAATGTGTTAGAAAATTTTAAATTCGCTTATACACCCTATCGGAAAATCCCAAGAAGATCCCCCCACTCGTAGATCCGGCCCACTCAGCCGTTTGGCCGTGCATAGCGCGGACAAACAGACAAACGGACGGAGTTTCATTCTTATTAATAGTATAGATAGAGATAGAGATTAATAAGAATGAAACTCCGTCTGTCTGTCTGTCGCTCGTGCCTATGCACGGCCAAACGGCTGAGTGGGCCGGATCTACGAGTGGGGGGATCTTTTTGGGATTTTCCGATAGGGTGTATAAGCGAATTTAAAATTTTCTAATCCCACCCGAACCATGGGCCGTAGGGCGGGAGGGGGGTCGAAGTAAGAATTAATGTGCGCTTTTTGGACTTCCCCGCTTCCCCTACCCCTCTAAACGGCCGTTGACAATTCCGGAAAAATACGGGTTTCGTAGGTTTTCCTACGAGGAAGACGACGGCGCGATCGGATCGCGAAAAAAGTGTTGGGAAATGCGTTAAAAAATCTCTATTATTAATAAGAATGAAACTCCGTCTGTCTGTCTGTCGCTCTTCTTGCCGAACAATGATCTCAAATGACGGAAAATAGTGCCAAAATAAATTAGTTGTAACGTCGAAAAGCATTAGAGGTCAACATCAGGAGCAACAATTGTATATTTTCGTTTGATGAGCCTGAACACAACAAGAAATGGGAAATGTGCAACTTGCTAAGTATATTTTTCCCCTACCAGCAATGGAAGCAACTAATTCGTTTCTAAAAGTGATCTTGAGGAAGTTTTCGTGCATTTGCAATCCAGTTTAAGTGAAGCTGTGAAGATCGAGTTAAACATTCGTATAGAGTTAAACATTCGACATGTATATTGTGAGGAGTTATAGAAACTCCATTGTTACCCGGATCACTTTTGTATTATTAACAATAAATATTCAGTTCGTGCTTGAATTGCAGTGTGTTTAGTTGTGGATAAAAGTTGATTCATGACATCCGTGTCAGAAGTGGGGTCCAATAAATCATGAATGTGTTATAACAGCTATATGGAGACTTGGACCGAGGCCTTAGTGAAGATTGAAGGCATGATGAACTTGGTTCCTAAGCAACATACGGTAGCTGGCGAATGGATGGTAACCAGGGGAGCTTAAATGATTATGAATTCGGCAATAAGAAGCACTTAATAGTAGCTAAATTTTCTGAAGCCCTCTGCTTGGCTTTTAGGATCAAAGTTAGTAAGAACGCAGAACTGCGTAAGGAAATGCTGGAATCGGTTGGATATCGTCGTTGGATCCAGGTACCATAGTTGGATACCACAGTGGGGCCGATGGGATAGCAAACTAATACACGGTTCATTTCCTCTTCGTACTGCAATAAAATGGGTGATAGTAGAAGATATCCAGAACGGAGTGGAACCAAAGATATGAAACATTGAAAAGAAAGCAAAATACTTTTTGTTGGACTTGTGATAAAAGTGGTCACCTAAGTAGTTAGGTACTGTATGATTAGTAGAAAAGATCATATCAGTGCAGGTGAACAAAGTACATGGCGAGAAAAAAAAGGAAAAAACAAACCAACGAATAGGAAAGACTATTGATATTAGAGGGACAGAAATTGCAACGAGAAGTGATTATCATTCACAAATTTATCTTATCTTTCAATATGATTGGTGGAGCAGGTTTGTCACGCATAGGCGAGTGCAATCCTGGTCAATGTCAACCCCTAAAGAAGTTCCCAGTAAAAAATCGCTCACAAGCAGTTCCCCCTGCTTTTCTTAGCCTCCTCCCAAAATATTAAAAAATAACTCAAATATTTAAAGCAGTTTTGAGCAGAGTTGATACGTAGATCGGATGCTGATGGAAATAAAAGGTTCCAATCATGCAGCATGATATGATGAATTTTCGTTAATTAACGTACTTATTTGTATGCTAAACTGCTTTGAAATGTGAGCTTTTGAGCGCAAAGAAATGGTTAACTATAAATTTTATGGCATAAAAAATTGTTCTAAATTATAATCTGCTATTCCAACAGCGAATTTGGATTTTGTTCTGGTGTGAATTTTGGACTGATGTTCTAGATATTTTCATCTTCAAAATCTATTCAATCTGTTTGATTTATTCTGATTTTCAGTAGGACATCGTTGAGGGTGTATCGTCATTTTCAGATATAGATCGAATAGAAAATCCAGAGAAGAGTTTTCTGAAGGTCTGTAGAATAGAAATATTTGACGATCTCCATCAGCACAATCTCATCAAGAACAAATCAGGACGAGTGCAAGAGTTTGTTCCATAGTTTATTTTGAGCCAACGGTACCATTCTCATCTAGTTGATTAATCTCACCTACCGGTTGAATTGAACGTCATTGCCATAGCCTTTCACGATGAACTTTTTCTAAGTAGTTAATTTACTTACAACGTTGAGAATGTGGATTACAAGCCTATTGGCTTTTAGCTAGCGTCATGAGAGTGGGATGCGATTTTGACACGCCCAATTGAGGAGGAATTGGAAGTATTTATGGTATCATCTGCTTAGCGGTCGACTTATTTGTCCTGATCATTACAATTTTTTATACTTTTTTCTACGGTCAGATTTGAGGAATCGTACAGTGGATATCTTCTCCAGGTACAGGATTATATTCCACATGAAATTAAATTATTTGAAACTTTGATGATACATGTTGCTGCATAATTTTCGTGCTCAACTCATACCTCCGTCCTCGCTTTGTTTCCCCATATTATCGTTTTTCTTTTGCTTTTTACTTTCGTGCTCACTTTTAGCGAATTTTTGAAGAAAATTAAGCTATTGCTCTCGCCTCAAAATTTGTAGAATGTGAATTTTTGAAAAAAATTTATGCAGAAATCCGTTTCAGGCTATTCTGAATCATATCCTGAAGTTTAACACATTTTTTTTAATGTATGTATGTATGTGTGTATGTATGTATGTATGTATGTATGTGTGTATATATGTATGTATCTCGGCAGGAGTACTCCGTGGTATCACCACCCGCGTCCTGAGGGGTTCTTACTTGAACTGGTGGTCATTTTATGGGGGCACTTCCTTTCATCCCATTCTTCCTCCTCGTCCTGCAACTTCCCTTATCCCTAGAGCCGGCGTCGGGTAAACCTGGGCGTCCTCCCCACTTTTTATTTCATTTGTTTATTTTTCAATTTATTGGCGTGCCCCCTCAATCTTTGAGGGGAGGTTTATTAAAAAAAAAAAAAAAAAAAAAAAAAAAAAATATATATATATATATATATATATATATATATATATATATATATATATATATATGTATGTATATAGAATTGTGCTAGAAACTTCAAACAAATTTTAAAATGTTAAGGACACAAAACGAAAGTTCAAGTTCGTTGGCCAGCATTATCAGATTACATCTTCGGGTTGAAATTTTCAAAAATGAAGTCAAAAATTTCAAAATTGCCTGTTTTTTTTGCGATTTATTGTGCGAAATATTTTTTTCAGCATACTAACATGTGGTATATTCGGAATCAGCGTAAAATTTCCTATAAGAATATGTATCAAGTTTTCTAAAATTTAAAAGTTGAAAAATCAGTCAAAAATCGAAATAATGCCGTTCGCTAGTTGTAAAAATCTTTAATATTTGCATGAAACATTGTCCAAATTCAGATTGAACTATTCTTATGGAAGTATCCCTGTATAACCAATGCTAGAACCATGCTGTTTAAAACGTAGGTAGTAGGTGCTTGTTTAAAAAAAAAAAAAAAATGTAATCACAACTGATGAGTTTACTCTTCAAAAATTCGCTCATGGGGTCATGCTGCATGACTGGACTTTTTGAGCCTCAACTCATTACTGAAATTTTCGCAATACTCTTCTCCTAAATTTTTAAACCCGAACCCTATCTAGTTTTTGGCCTGTAAACTATCTCGGGTGTGGAAGGTATTGGTGGGTTCGCTTTGTTGGTTTCGACATTAAGTCGGGTGTAGCCCTGATACCGTCCCACGCATCTCGTTAAAACACAGGTCAACCACATTTTAACATTTGATCTGGACATTTCCCCTCAAGATGGAAAACCTCTTCTAAAATGCTGCAAAATTATCAGTGGTAACCTACCATCAAACGATCCAACCATTGAGTGTCAGGTGAAGTAAACCCCACATAGAATCTCGCGATGTGCCAACCTCTTCTTAACTCTCAACTCTTAATTCGATAGCTTTCAATCCTTCTTGAACACACTTGAGTATCTAAGTGTCTCTTCCCCTTAAACTATCGTTAATCGCTGTTATATATAGTCAACATTTTGTATCGATGTCGTTATTCTTTATAGGTCAACTTGGACGACATCTTATCCTTTTTAGCGAATTTTTGAAGAAAATTAAGCTATTGCTCTCGCCTCAAAATTTGTAGAATGTGAATTTTTGAAAAAATTTTATGCAGAAATCCGTTTCAGGCTATTCTGAATCATATTCTGAAGTTTACCGCATTTTTTTATGTATGTATGTATGTATGTATGTATGTATGTATATATGTATGTATATATGTATGTATGTATGTGTCATTCCAGACGATAACTGTCCGTAGAATTGTGCTAGAAACTTCAAACAAATTTTAAAATGTTAAGGACACAAAACGAAAGTTCAAGTTCGTTGGCCAGCATGATCGGATTACATCTTCGGGTTGAAATTTTCAAAAATGTAGTCAAAAATTTCAAAATAGCCTGTTTTTTGCGATTTGTTGTGCGAAATAATTTTTTCAGCATACTAACATGTGGTATATTCGGAATCAGCGTAAACTTTCCTATAAGAATATGTATCAAGTTTTCAAAAATTTCAAAGTTGAAAAATCAGTCAAAAATCGAAATAATGCCGTTCGCTAGTTGTAAAAATCGGTAATATTTGCATGAAACATTTGCATGAAACATCTTAAAAAATTCGCTCATGGGGTCATGCTGCATGACTGGACTTTTTGTTAATGTGATTAGTTATCACATAACGGTATTGTATCTTGTAAGTTATTGCCTGTTATTGAATAAATGAGTGAATTTCTATATCGTTGAAATAGGAAGTAGGTACTTTACCTTCTTACGACTGCCAAATCCCATTCACGAGAATTTCACTGTTCTCGACGAACACGAAATCAAATGATCGAGTCTTATTACCTAGGAAATGGAGAGCAGGTTGTAGATCTCCCGGAACAGGGCATTAATGGTCAGGAAGTGTCGAAAGATTTACTGCGCATTTATTCATAGAGCGACGGAGATGGCGGCTTTTGTATCCAACAAGTTATGAGGAATCAACCATAAATATCCCAGGGCCGAGAGGCCAAATGCAATTCGCAAATATGGAAGCCGATTAGCGAGGATTAGGGTGGCGGCGGGTAGCAGGGAGGAATAACGGTAACAGAGAGGGGAATGGGTAACAGCAACGGGAATGGGCGTAGGCAAAATTGTGGTTAATTCTATTCACGTCTGAGCCCCGTCTATATAATCCATTCCGACCTGACAAGGGGAACTCGAAGGTACTTGGGTATCGCCAGTCGAGGGTAATCGGACGCAATCACGGGGCAACAGGAATTGTAGTTACCGTGTCGTAATCCGATTCTATTTCCGCTCGGCGAACTGTTTTGGGGGAAGCGTCCGAAGGGCGGGCGCGGTCTTTGTGACATGATGAATGTCACCGCGATCACACACGTACGACGCCCACCCCCCACGTACTGCAGCTCACTCAAACGCGCTTCTACTGCTCACAAGCCACCGTTCACACTTACTCATGTCAAGGTGATACGTGTACGGACGGCATTGGCCTTCAGAGCGCGTGACGACAATGCATCGTCGACGTCTGCGACGCGCATGTGATCCCAGACTGTGGATACTGTAAGAAAGTTTTGAGATTCAATCGTACCAGTCCTTCTTCGTGAACTTGAATTCGATTATTGCTGTGTATGAGTAGCTACTGTTTTGATACTATCTATTGGTGTACAAACATCACTTTACAAAGTAAATGACGCTGCAACGACTACGTCTGTGATATACACTTTGGTGCTACTGTTTCACGACAGTAGAAACTGGGGAGTAAATTCAAGATTGAATCGTACCTACCATTCCCACTTCATGATGTTGTATTCATTATGTATTCGATGATTGCAGTAACTTCTGTTTTGATACCTGTCTGTTGAACTACAGTCATCATTGTAAAAAGTGACTTCACTGCATTGACTTCGTATATGAAACATTTCGGTGACTCTGGCTCACACATCTGTGAAAACTAGGGAGTAGTTTCAAGATTCAATCGTACCTACCATTCCTACTTCATGAACTTATTGTCTTCAATGATTACCGACTTTGTATGCGTAACTTCTGTTTTGATAGTTTCTGCTGATGTATTGACAGCAGTTTAAAAAATGTGACACTGCCCTGCCTTCGTCTGTTAACATTTCGGTATCACTGGTTCACGACTGTGCAAACTGTGAGGAAGTATCTAAGTTAGAGGATGGCTAAGCATCTCCGATTCTAATGATAATTCTTTTCAACAGATGGCAGCACCTATGGAGTGAAATGTATTAAACACCTAATTTGATCAAGACGCTAATTATTGGTTCACTGTTTGTGGATTTGATTTCTGTACATCAATAGAAAATACAATAATTATTTTTGATTCAAATTATTATTGATTTTGATAGGGTAGTAAAAAATATTGCCTTACTTAAACGCAATTAGGAAAATGTGAGGTTATAGCGACTTAGATAAATATAGAACCATCCACAAATTGATTTTAAAATTCAAAAATAGCCAAATAGAGTGATCAGAAAAGTAATTTCAGATTTTACTAAATAATGTAAGATAGGCTTGGGTTCGGAGCCTCTACTCAGGGAAGACCAAATGAGGAGGGCAAAGGGTCTGTCGGGAGGTAGGTCGGTAGGTAGCTGAATGAGTCATAACTCTGAGCCCGAAAACGAGCTCTGCATTATCGTGAAGTAGCGAGACTTTGAAGCAAGCAGAATTTTCGTAGAAATCCGTGTTTTGTGATCATATGAGGCGAAGGGAAAGCATAACTATGATATCCTTATACACCATAATAATGAATGACATAATAATATAGTAGTCATTTCATCTATTAGTTTCACTAGTATACAATAGTTCATATCAAGAAGTATGATTTTATTTATAAACCTCAATGTACTTATTTTTGAACGCAAGTCAACAGCAAGAAAATGGCTACCAATTTTGTTTCGGACTTACCAAAATCATTTGTGAGTTCCTGGGTTGTACATGTTATCCATAATAGTCAATGTTCGCTGAATGTTACGCGACCATTGAAGTTATCAAAAATTATAACAAAAGTAATTCTAGATCTTTTCTAACCCAGAAATGATTGGCTTTTCTGGGCATATGGCGTCAGAATGGTTGCTACACTGCTGAATCAGAGTTGGGCGTAATCGTAATCATAATTACGATTACGATTACTATCATAGGGTTTTAGAGTTGTGATTACGATTACGATTATAATCACAGACCCTGAAGAAATGGTTACGATTACGATTACACTCACGATTACGATTATGATTACGTTCGTTATCACAGATTTTTTTTTTTATTCAACAAACATTTTAATATTCCGATTCTTCTTGAGATCATTCATTCCTCAAGCCGTAGGTAATCCTATTTTTTTTAAATATATTTCTTTATACCAAATCTGTTGATGATATGGTTGATGGTAATTTCGACATCAGCCCTCGGCCTAATTCAGCAATATCGGCCTTGGACTCAATAATGTACTACTGGAATGCTTGTCAGAATGGCTGCTGCAGTATAAATGTTACGGGGGTTTTGTCAGAATTGAAGAAAAATTGATAATGCATTTTTTAACAAGGTCCGAAGGGGAGGGGTCCGTAGCTGCGCCTATGCTGCGTTACTGGTCTGGTTAGTAACTAACTGGGAGCATTTTAGAATTAGTGGGCGGACGCACACTTTGGCCAAATTGCAATATTCTTTTTCTATGATTGTTAATTCCGCCTTTTGTCTGTGGAGACGGCAAAAATGTTGTAACAATGGAGTTGGGAACAATGAAATAGGTACGGGACCATCTACAAACTAATCCGCGCATTTGATGACTATTTCATCAAAATCGGACAAACACTGTGTAAATTAAGGTCGTAACAAGAATTTCACATTGGCGCATGCGCAGTAATACGAATATGTTAAAATTGATATGGGGTAATCAAATCGTCTTCTCCCCACTATCATACAAATTTAAACGAAATCGAACGACTAGGGTGTAAAAAGGGAAACATTATGGAATATACTTTTGCGCATGCGTAGAGTGAAGTATTGATTTGGCAACAATGAAACTGATCGGGGGTAATCTACAACCTAACCCTCGCATTCCCTGATAATTTCATCAAAATTGAATGAAAACTGTGGAAATGAAGGTCCCTACAAGGATTTCACATTGGCGCATGTGCATTAGCTATTAATGATACAATCATGTTGAAACTGATATGGGTTGATCAAATCGTTATTTTCAGACTATCCCAAATTTGAGCGAGATTGAACATGCCGTTAGAAAATTACGCTTGGTAGAATATACGTTTGCGCATGCGCAGAGTGAACTATGGAGTCAGGATTGATGAAACTGATAGGGAACGTCTACACCCTAGCCCACACAATCCCAGAAAATTTCATCCAAATCGGATGAAAACTGTGGAAAATAAGCTTGTTACAAGGATTTGCGGACGCTCGACAGACAGAAGACACGGAACCTAAGTTGTTCAGAATGGTCTAAAACGTAAAATGCAAGTAGAAATTTTGATTTTGGGGACCAAACATTTTTTTTCTTCCGAAAACGGATACAATGCTTCCGCTACCTATGGTGAGACTTGGAAGCAACAAGCCATTACAGAATGCAATTCATCAGGGAAAGGTTCTGAGTTTTTCCTCCTAATGATCAGCACTTTCAAAATCTAGTAATGAAATCGGCTGTGCCTGTTAGTATCCCGATTTTCTCCTCAGCGGGCCAAGAAATCGCACATACGGTCAACACTCTTTTGCCACTCTGTCCTGTCCACCGCCCGAGATTCCTCACTTTCCTACTCACCCAACCAATTAACTGAACCAGTTTTACACTGATGCTGATGAGACCGAAATCAAATTTCAAAATCTAATGCACTTTTCAGTATCTTCCTTATTGGCTTCATTTCGATCTTTAACCCCGATTTTTCTTATATTTTAGTTTCAAAGTACCCTAATTCCAATATTAAAAATCTGAAATGTAGTTATTACAACTTGTTAGTTATTGAAATTTAGTTATCGCTCAAAACAACTGACAATTTATATCGCTCAAAATAACTGAATGTCTTTTACAGAACTTGAATATCTCTCTCCGTTCACAATATATTTATTTATTAAAATCGGCTCATTTCAGGACGCTACTTGGCGGCGAATTGGGCAACTAAACCCGTGATACTTAGCCTCGATCAACTAAGATTCAATCGTCCAGTTCTACTTCATGAATTGTATTCGTTATATATTCGATGATTGCGGTGTTTGAGTGATTTCTGTTTTGATAGTCATCTGTTGATGAACAGGCAGCACTTTAATAAGTGAAGCGACCGTCAGGGCTATCGAGGACCATTATTTGGTTAATAAGAAAGGTTCACGCCTGTACTGGGGTACATTTGTCCAATCATCAAAGGGAGAAATTTAAACAACGATGGGCCGACAAAAGTGATAGTTGATGGAAGGTATAGTTCATTTTCTAGTTTTGGTTTCTCTTCTAGCCTTGATTTATTACCCAGCATTGTTTGGTATATTTAGGTAGCCGCCCGGAAGATTATTTGTCATTACTAAAGGTGAATCGAAGTTTCTATCCGGGGAATTAATTCATTCATTTTGTATATGTAAGAGCAAAGCACAATTACAACCTTATTGAAAAAATAGCAAAAACAAATCAACAAAATAACATCAAAACAGCGGAAAAGAAATTCGATTAATGAGAACAAATATAAAAGAAATTGGCAAAGAAAATATTTTTCTAGCGAATAGAAGATGCTTAAGTAATTTACAATTAGGATTGACGTCCAAAGCCATATTTGCCAGGTGAGGAATTCTGCTGAGTGATCGATGCTGCAGATAGTTCGTGGCGGAAAACTGAACGTCGATCAAGGCAGACGAACCGGTAATCAATGTCGCGACATGAAACTTCTAGCTCAAATCCAATATAGTAGAGAAACTTATGATGGCATTTTTCAGAGTTTATTTATACACAGAATAGTCCACACAGCGTACAGTACAGACCAGACTGGAGAGACAAATTCTAAAATTGGAAGTACAAGATTATTGTTGTCCGAGTTTCAGTGAATTCCCTTGTATTCTTCCTGATGAATCCCAAAACTTAACGGCCTTCTTCTAAATAACTTCAATATGAAGTTCACCCTTTTCGGTGCCTGCAGACAACACCCGACGACCTTTTCAGCTGCTTCAGAATGCTCTCAGTTCTAGAGCATCTCGAAGAGTTCAATCAGTTTCTTTAATTTTTTTTGTTTATTTTTTTATTTAAACGTACCATTGCTCCAAATCCAATTTTGTTCTCTGCAAGGATTGAGAGTCTGAACTCGATCAAATGTGATGGAGTATGTATAAATCGACTGGGGACATAATCATAGGTTGTTGGGCTTATATTATTTATATTATTATTAACAATATCCAACATGATGAGTTGCTGGTAAAGGGTTTAAAAGTAGTAAGAGTACTATTGCTGCATATAATCAGTTGTTAAATTCGTATGGGTGAGTTTTCTTACTTATTTTAGGCAATGTGGTCCGTTTCTATTTTCAAAGGTAGGCCTTAGATGGAGAGGCTACACATTTCCAGCTAATTACTTTGAAATGCGAGGAGAGTTAGAGGGTTGAGGATATGGATACCAATAATGAAATGGAGCGAGAAGCATTGTTCCGATTCTAGACTAGGGTTTCAGCGCCACATTAAGATCAAATCTGCACTATAAGGATTGATAATCGAGTACGGAAATGGAATTTTTCAATAATATTAATCACTTCGTAATGCTCTAGTTGGCCCTCAAAGGACCGGTAGGGGTCGAAAGATTTCCAATTCCATAATTTATTTTACGGAGTGTTTCAAAACTACGTGAGCTGCAAGTGGAGTAACGCCTAACTGAAGGTATTCCCTCGTCGCGTCGGTAGCAGTAAACTTCTGAGGGTGAGAACTAGTTCTTTGAGCTTTTGACAATTTCGGTCGGTTAGTTCGAGTTGTGAGAGTTGTTTGCTGACAACATGGTTGCTGTTAAAAATGAACTGACTTCCCGAAACGTGGAGATTGCGTAACTGTTTACTCATTGGTGTAGAGTGTGTTTGCCTTAAAAAGCATTTGTTGAATATTATTACTCATTGATCGGTGAGAAGCCAGGGGATCTGATGCCCCTTCCTCGGGTCAAACTGTGTCAAATAAATCCAACTTTTTCATTTCTCGTTCTGGGATTTCTGAACGTAATCTGAGGCCGGTGATTTGATGTTTCAACAGTAGCAGTAGTGCAGGTAATTGATGGTAAATCACGACGTTTTTGATGGTCTATTTTCTCAGGATCATCAGATGAAGGGACCAGGAGTTAACATCTACAAAGCAGATTCACCATCACTGGGGTGGTGACATAAATTACATCAGTATTTCAGCAATCCACAAATGAGATAGGTATAAGTAACATCAGGATCGTCTTACTGTTGTTGAGTAAATAACGATTTTTCTCTTCTTTTGAACTTTTTAATACTTCTTTAACCACCTAGTAGGTACATAGCATTTTAGTGGCGCATTCCATAAGCTGTCCTGACTACGGAAGTTAGTGAAAAACGTTGTCTATTTCCACGAAAATAAAGAGTTACAATGTTAAATCGATTTCGACGGTTAGGCCATCATCAGTAACAAACAATAACTGAAGACACATTAGAAAGGACACAGCTTATATAGTGACAGGTGAAGGGAGATTGAATCCCATTGGTCGAGAGAAAGGAAAGGGGCAGGAGGCACAATCAATTAAGTGCATACAAAGTGAAAGGGGATTATAGCTAATCAGAAGAAGTGAAAGGGGGAAATAACTAAATATGGTTTCAACATTGTGAAGTGATAATTCTAAGCTTTACAGAAATGGACATATCAGTGGTGAAATATATTGAGGTATATCCTCATTTAAACATTTACCAGACCTGTCACTTTTGATAATTTCGAATTTTTCAAGTACATTCAACATACCTCCCTTTGGGCAAAAATGAAGAAATTCTACAAACTGTCTATCTGTCAAATCATAATTGTAACTATGATTAGATTCCTTAAGATGTTTTGTAAATGTAGACTTACCCTTATTTTCCCTGAAATCCTCCAGATGCTCGTCTATTCTTTCCCTAAATTTCCTACCAGTCTGACCGCAATATTCATAGCCACAAGAACATTTTAATTTATAAACTCCACTTTTATCCTGAACACTAATTTTGTCCTTAACGGATCCTAGTAATGCTTTAAGACTATTTTTAGTTTTAAAACCTACTTTATAACCTCTCGATGATAGAATTTTGCCAATTTTATCAGAAATTTTCCCATAATAAGGTAAACTTATCCATTGCTTTTCTTCTAAAGTTACATCTTCCCGAGCCAGATTGGACACTTTTTCCCTACTCTTTTTCCTAAGAACCTTATCCCATATGGTATCAACGAGATCTCCTCCATATCCGTTACTAGCCGCTAAGCTTTTGATAATGGATTTTTCTTTTGATAAATTTTGTTCACTCATTGGAATAGATAGTGCTCGGTTGATCATACTATGGAAGGCTGCATGCTTATGTACTAAAGGGTGATTTGAAGTACTATGGATCGTTATATCGCTAAATGTATCTTTTCTATAGATTGAAAAATCATGCTTCTCATTTACCAAAGAGATGGACAGATCAAGAAAATTTAGTTTATTCCCGCCGAATTCGAGGGTGAATTTGATATAGGGATCTAATTTAATGATTTTTTCGTGAGAAGAATTTAGTTGTCTTTCTGTGCCCTTCCATAGAATGATAATATCATCGACATATCTATACCAATAGAGCAGATTATTTGTGTTAGAAGTTGTAAATATTTGTTGCTCAAGATAATCCATGTAAATATCTGCAAGCAGAGGAGATAACGGAGAACCCATAGCAACCCCTGGCTGTGTATAGCATTGCCCCTCGAATAAAAAGTAATTTTGATCCATACAGACAGAGATCAAGTTAAACAATTCATCTTTTTCGAAAATATTAAGTTTAGAGCCGTGAATCAGCCTGCATACCACATCTTTGCAGCTAGCTACATCGATATTGGTGAACAGACTAACCACATCAAAAGAGGCAAGTTTAGCATTTGGAGGCATCTGAATGTCCTTAATTTTGGAGACCAAATCATAAGAATTTAGTACAGTATGTTGAGGCCGAAAGTTGATTTTGTTTCTAAATAAAATATTAAGTTTTTTAGCCAATTTGTAGGCAGGAGCACCAATATAAGACACCACCGGTCTCATCGGCGCTCCTTCCTTATGAATTTTAGGGAGACAGGATAACCTGGGCTCATGAGGGTTCATTTCTACAAAACTTGGAATGTACATATTTTTTAGTAGGCTATCTTCTGATTGTTTAACTACTTTTCGAACTAATCTTTGAAATTTTGAAGTAGATCCTGACTACACCTTAAAATACAAGTTCAATTCTAAATAATCAGTCTTCAATTCCATAAAAAAAGTAAAGAGAGATGGGGGGAGGGAGAGAAAGAGAGAGAGAGAGAGAGAAGAGAAAAGAAAGGAAGGAGAGAGTGGATCTGAGTGAGGGGCTAGTGAATTAGTCTAGAGGTCAACGCATAGGAATGGGGACCACCAGTGATGATTTATTGGTTAGGCGACCCGAGTTATGGAGGGTGCGTCGCTGTCAGGGGGTTGACAGGTCCTCCCCAAAACTTTTCAACTATTGAGTAAGTGTTCCGCTTCCTTCCTCCAGCTCCCATGGCTACACCAACCCCCAACGCTAACCGATCAGACCAGGATAACCACCACCACACAAGTTATTAATCTGCGGCTCAACGACCGACTCACCAAACTCCCTCCGCTTCTCCATCCTTCCGTTCAGCTAATGGCTTTATATTGTTTCGAACGGGTTCCATTTGTAAATATAGCTAATTCGTAAATCATCTTGAAGTATCACACTTGGAGGACTTTGGATCTGTTTGAAGTACATTCATTTTCCGAATAATGGTAGATAAACAATATCCATGAGAGCTGCTGGAGCGATTTCAAAATAATAACACATGAATGTCAAATTACAACTATATCCAACATGTCCCAATCCTCAAAAATGTATATATACTGGCTGTACTCTGTACACTTCGTTGTGGTTCATTGTGGTTGGATCGCTGGTCCAATTATTTACAGAGCTCGGTAAGTTGGTTATAGTGGTTCACCATTTATAATTATACTATAGGTACCTACCACCCAGTGGGACCCCGTTCCTAATTTCACTATTTCACTTATCTTACGAAAAAATGTTGAAAAGAACTTGTAGACAATTCAAATACCTATAATTTGAGCACTAAACGGTGCCCCTCGTCCCTGCAGTTCTCTCGTAATTAGCAACTAACCAATAAATAGGTATTTGAAGGAAATTGAAATAAACGGTTCACATGATCCTTATGCTAAATTTAATTGAAAAATAATAAGATAATTAAAAATTTTCAGTGTAGAGTACATAAATTTGTAAAGGGGTTCAGTTTGGTTCTGTAAACTTTGGGCAATTTGAATGGCCCTGGCTGCGGATCTTTGACGGTAGACGTATTCACTGTCAATAATTAGAAACAATGAAAATAATCAATAATAAATTATATCGTAGTTTAGTAGTGTGATGTAATGATGAAGTAATGAAATGGGATTAGATTCACATCATTGTGTCAGAGGGAGAGTCCTCATCCTTAATCTCTTCAGAATCAATGGATAGGTTGGTGATTTTCTATCAGGATTGGCTACAGTAGAAGATGCACAAATTGGAGAACTTTAATCTAGCTTTGCGGCAGCTGCTCCCGCCATAACATACCATCTTTCATTCACAAGAAATCATTCGCAGCAGGGGAGTCCAGACAAACTCATTATAATGACTACAATTACATCTAGCGTCAAATTTATATGACAATGTAGATAATTATTATTATTACATAGTTCTATTGCTATTTAAATTAAGACGCTATGCAAGAAATATGGAATTTTTGTGAATATTTCGAGGTTTTGATTAGAATGGTTTTTACCTTTTTAATAAAAAATGTCATCAGTGCACCATTTTGTACCTGAAACTTGCAACTTCAATTTCCTTCAAATACAATTTTCCTATTAGTCGGTTATTGGCTAATTACGAGAGAACTGCAGGGACGATGGGTACCATATTTTCCCCAAATTACAGGTCCCTATCATCTAAACTGCCTTCAACGTCTTTTCAAAAACATTTCGTCATGAGACAAAATACCACAAAGTATCTCTAAACGTGACTAAAACGGTAAATTTTCACTTTTTGGAAAATGTTACCAATTTCGGAAAAGCTGTCTCTCAGGGACGAAACGTGCAGAGTTCATTTTAGGCTAAAACTGTAGAATGCTTTTGTACCTGAAAAAATGTGTGAATAGCATATTCGTTCAAATGCTTAGCTCAAGATATAATAAAAAACCAAAACAATTGTAAGAATTTCGCTGTTTCCCGACCACTACGCTGTCCCCACTAGTTTTAGAACTCGGGAAATCTGTATTCTTACTACCGATGGTGGTTTTTACGTCATATTAAAGAATCATCGATGCCTGATTTATCGTTCCAGGTATTACTTATTTCTGTACGTGTCTACTGGGCTAATAATACGTATTTGCACGGCACGAGCGACAGACCATGACAAGCGTCAGATTGCCGATATACCAACATCAAACATTTTTTCAATCCACTCCCTTTGAGCTTTTCTACATCACTCAATCACAGGAGCCGTTCAGTGGTAAAACCAGCCAGAATAGATGGACATTCAGGCATGTCAACGGAGTGACAAATGGACTCCATACTTTCACAGGGATGGTTGACAATATAGAAACTGCGAATAGTTTTGGTTTGTCAGTTCTTTATATGAATGTTAATAATTTCCTTTTGAGTGAACATAGTAGGGGAACAACATATTTAGCCTATCAACAGATGCACAGATGCTGAAAGGTCTGCCGTAATTAATGCCCTAAATGATGAAAAGAACTTTGTAAACGGAAAAAAAAAAATTACCCTCCCCCTTTCCTTACCCCCTAAAAATTGGTTGGTCTACGATTTAAGATACGTATATTCCAAAAATAGAATTAAATAAAAATTCATCCATCTGCCATCTGAAATTTGGCTCAAAACCATGCACCGGCTCGGGATGAGCCAGCAACATCGGCATCGATTTCGATCAACCTCAAAGGGTACCTAGTAATTAAGGGCCGAAATATTAAAAAAACGAGATCTCAATAACTTTCAGGGTAACAGTAACGTATTTTGAATTAGAATTGGATGCGGCATTGCTGGTGGACCAGAATGAACGGAGAGATGCACTCCTGAGAAAAGTGGGACCAAAAACGTTTCGCATGCTGATAGATCATTTTCGACCACGGGAAATCAGGGAATGCAGTTATAGTGAACTAACGGATACTATTAACAAGTTCTATGGAGAGGTCCGTAGTATCACCACGGAAAGAGTGGCATTTACCATGCGCAGAAGAGGGGCTACCGAAAAAATAAGGCACTATATCAATGATCTTCGAACGTTGGCAGGGCGCTGCGAATTCGGAGGATCTTTAATGGAACGTGTGCGAGACCAGATTATAGTGGGCATAAATAACTCAGATTGGCAGTATGAGCTGCTGAAATCATTTCCAGACAATAAACATACGTTAGCGCAAGTGGAAGCAGTAGTTGTACAGTTGGAACAAGGATTTACAGCGAAACAGAAATTAGATCAATTAGCTGGAACAAGGCTAGAGATCAATAAAGTTAGAGCTGATTTCGTTCGATACAGCGGTGGAAATGGAGGGAGAAGATCCCGGGTGATGTTGGACCCCAACAAACATTGTCTAAACTGTGGCTGGGAAAAGCATAAACAAGGAGACCTCTGCCGGGCTTTTGGACGCAAGTGTAACTGGTGTGGGAAGGAAAACCATTTTTCAAGGGTTTGTACACGGAAGGACCGAGCTGAAGGGAAAGAGGAGGCTAACCATGGAAGGATGAAGACGAATCAACTGCAAGCGCAACTCGTGAATGACGTGGACACAAACTCTGACAGCGACGAGAAGTCGTCCCTGGGGTGTCGGCAAATTAAAAAAGGTAACAAGGTAATGCTGAATGTACTGGTAAATAATAGACCACTAAAAATGTTGTATGACTCTGGCGCATACCAATCTGTGATTAGTAAGCGGACATGGAACATCATAGGCCGACCAAAATTGAAACCACATCCCAACTTGATAGCATATACCAACGTAGTGGTAGAAACAATGGGAGTAGGATATGTGCCAGTGGAGGCTTTTGGGATGAAATTGAGGTTACCCGTGATTGTGGTGGAAAAAGACGACGTTCCCTTATTTGGTTTAAAGTGGGCCCAGGAATTCAAGGTACCGATGCCAGAGGGTGCAGAGATTTGTGCGATGAAAAGCACAAGGGACAACGAGCAGACAAATGAATTTCCGTTTGAAATAAATGAGTTTATTAAGCAGTATTCAGGTCTTTTTGAGAATTCGAAAGGTACTATAAGAGGTCATAAAATACAGATTAAATTGAAACCAGGGACAGAACCAAAAATGTTTAGGCCAAGAACTGTTCCATTTGCATTGCAAACTGCGGTGGAGCAGGAGCTTGGTCGTCTCTTGTCGGAAGGAATTATTGAACGAGTTGATCCAGCTACAACGTCCATTGAATGGGCAACTCCTTTGGTAATAGCACCAAAACCAAATGGAAAGATTAGACTTTGTGCTGATTTTAGAATTACTATTAATAAACATATATTGACTGATATGCATCCGTTGCCCACGTTCGAAGAACTATGTGCTCAATTAGCAGGGGGGGAACAATTTTCAACAATTGACCTTCGTGACGCTTACCTACAAATGGAAGTAGAGGAGGAATCGAAAAAACTATTGGTGATCTCCACTCATAAAGGCTTTTTCAGGTATTGTCGCATGCCTTTTGGGATTAGTTCAGCTCCTGCAAAATTCCAAAAAACTATGGATAGCATCCTTCAGGGGATCCCTGGAGTCAAATGCTTTCTGGACGACATCATGATCACAGCAAGAAACCGAGAAGACCATTTAAACGTGATACGGTTGGTACTCGAAAGGTTGAACAGTGCAGGAATGAGGGTTCGCCAGGAAAAGTGTAAGTGGTTGAAAGATAGTGTAATATATCTTGGTCATAGAGTGGACAAGTTTGGAATACACCCTACAGAAGAGCGGATTGAAGCCATGAAGCAGTTAAAAGTACCAACGAACGTAAAAGAATTACGATCATTTCTAGGTTGCATAAATTATTACCAAAAATTTATTCACCATCTGCAAGGGGATTGTTCAATTTTACATCGACTACTTCAGAAAGGAATTAAATGGAGCTGGACAGAAGAGCATAGTAAGTTAGTGGAAAGACTGAAGAATATACTAACATCTGCAGATACATTGGTACACTACGACCCAAAACTTCCTTTGGTTTTATATACAGATGCAAGTGAGACTGGAACAGGAGCTGTCCTATGTCACAGGTTCCCCGGAGGCGTTGATCGTCCCATTGCATATTCGTCTAGGACTTTGAATGCTTCAGAAAAAAGGTATTCAGTAATTGATCGGGAGGCGTTGGCCATTATAGGAGGGGTAAGAAAGTTTGAACGGTACCTGTATGGACGGCAATTTATTTTAAAAACGGACCATAAACCATTGATGTTCATGTTGGGGGAAAAATCCGAATTACCAACATTAGCAATGAGTCGGGTTAGTAGGTGGGCTATCATGTTGAGGGAATTCGATTTCACGATAGAATATATTCCTGGGAAAGAAAATAGTCCAGCAGACGTGCTGTCGCGGTTACCAATAGGTAGTGGGGGTCCCGCGGCAATTGATTTTGGATTGAAAGTGGCCCACACCAAATTAAAGGACATAAGTATTTCAAAACGGCTCATGAGCGCGAGGACAGCTGCAGACCCTTGGTTGAGTAAAGTGATAAGGTTTATTCAAGATGGATGGCCGAGGAAGGAGAGTTTGGAAGAAACGCTGAGAACGTACTTTGAAAAAAAATACGAACTATCATTCGAAGAAGGAATTCTGCTTTGGAGGGGCCGAATAGTGGTTCCCAGTTCCCTAAGGAAAGAGGTAATGATGATCATCCACGAAGGACATCCGGGGTCGTCAGCAATGAGATCCATTGCACGGTTGCAGGTATGGTGGCCGTCATTAGACAAAGAAGTGGACGCATTTTTGAAAACATGCACGGCTTGTCAAGAACATCGCCCTTGGGATCCAGAATCACCTATATACTCATGGAATATCCCAGATGAACCGTGGAGTCGTGTACATATAGATTTTGCAGTTTCATTTGAGGGCTACAATTGGCTTATCGTAGTTGACGCCACCACGAAATGGATCGAAATAGTACCAATGAAACTTACAACCTCAGAAAAAACAATTCAAGTATTAGACGAAATTTTTGCCAGGTTTGGATTACCAAGAATGATCGTTTCGGATAATGGACCCCAGCTAGTTTCACAGGAATTTGAGGACTATTGCAAATGGAACAACATTAAACATGTAACATCCACCCCCTACCATCCGAAAACCAATGGACTTGCAGAACGAGCAGTACGGACATTCAAGCAACGGTTCGCAGCCTCCAAAAACAGTGGGAAGGATATCAAGACTCGTTTAAATCAGTACCTCACTTCATATCGAAATTCAGCACATCGCACGACAGGTAGAACCCCGGCTATGATGATGTTTGGGAGACAGCTGAGAAGTAACAGTAATTTTTTTTTTCATTTATAGATATTATCCTAAAGAATCGAATGAAATCACCCGGACATCCGTACGTTAATCTGTCCAATACGGTTTTGTGAAAGTAGGTAATTCGAAGTTTTCATATTAAGCATAGGTATGCAATTAGAATTCGCATCATGTTTTCACACTCCAGCTTAAATTTATCTAACAAATTCGAATGAAATCACAAAGTTGATCATACTGTTTGAAAGCTTGAGAATGCTTTAGTGAGATTTTAAAACCTCCATGATATTTTTCAAATGTACAGTTTCTAGGATTTTCAGAAGTTTTAATTTTTTGAAATCTTCCATGTTCCAGCAGGTAGTCTTTGATGAGAATTCTATTTTGTGAATCACAACGGACACTAATCTTTTATCGAATTTAACCCTGATTTCGAACATGTGGTTAAACGTAGAAATTGATTGAGTTAAAGAAGATAAATATGTTGATATTATGTAGCTTCCAAGATTCATAGAAACTTTGTCCATATAGAAGGAAATGGTGGCTCCGCTGAGTATGGAAACATAAACAACAACAACGACAGTGGGATGTTATCAAATTCTTATTGTGATTAATTTATTCCTTTGAATCAGGGAGAGTAAAAGTCACTACGCTTGAAAATCTTTTCCAATGGGAGCCCCGAGGAGTGAAGTAAAGTGAAACGAAATTAATCAGAAATATCTTTCTACTCTCTTGTCGGTCTGGACAGTATCCCAGTTACTCTTACCTTCCCATTCCAAGAAATTCGTATGTATGTAGGAGGATGGAAGCGTTGCGACACAGAAAACCATGGAAATATCATCAGATAAGAAGTTAATAAATATAATCTCAACGATGAAGTTAATATCTCAATCGAGGCGTGGTTGTCTTCCTCGCAGGCGGCTAGGGTTCGAATCCAGTCGGCGACAAAATTTTCTTTAAATCTTTCACAGTCACTTTCAAGGTCATTTTTGGATAGATACTTACCAAGCCAAGGTAGTAACTAATTTATGCTGGTCGAGTCAAAACACTTTGGTAACGCGAGTTTTCATCTAGCTGTCATCGATAATTCTTTTCCTTATGACTCGAGGTAGCCATTATTTTCACTTGGATAACATTTAAAACGATCAAAAAAAAAAAAAAAAAAAAAAAAAAACAAGTTGCAGAGCTGCCCGTAGATCCTTTGTGATCCCTGATGTCTTGGTTTCCTTTTCAACTAAGGCACAGTTAACTGAAATTTGTAATGGCGTTTCATACTTCTTTGATATTGATGCGAAACGATCTTGTGTACGGGAAAATTTGAAATGTTGCGTCTAGCTGAAAAAAATCCTGTCATGCTCGAGAATGGGGGGAAGAGGTGATGTGTGTCTATAACATTCTTTTTCCCAAGTGACTTGTGGCTTTAAAACCCAATGTGGAATTTAAATGTTCTAAATAATTATATGATATGCTTTTGTTTGTAATAAAAATGTAGAAATTGGAGGCTCCATATTCTGACAACAGAATGATAATCATTCGTTAACCTCTTAATACCTCAAGGTTCGAGTAGTTAAGCTAATCACCTTATGTAATCGGGACGTCAATTTTTAAAGATGAATTTAACCAGCAATGGGTGTTGGTGGGAAAAAAATCGCTCTAATTTGACTTAAGGCCCAAACATAATGCTGCGGTTACGCTAATTGTTGGTTAACTCAAATGGTGAAAGCGGCCTTTCAGTATTGATGTAGTTGAGCGAAACTGGCATCTAACAAGACTTCCTACGAGGAGTTTATTTTTTTCTACCATTACCAAAATGTTTTTGATCTACAGTTTCCCTGCAGCAGCCAGGTTAGGTACATAGCATTAGGTGTGTCTAAGCAGCGTGAGGAGATTGAAAATGTCTGGAATAGGTAGGTGGAAGAGTGATCAGATAAGGGGAGCCCAAGGCAGCTCGAGTTAATTTATCGTCCGTTTAGATAGCATCACTGCAAACCGGCGCTCGCAACCAGCCCACCCCACATCAGTGAAAGCTATTGGCAACTGGGAAAGGAATAGAAACACATAAAGGACATTACTACCTAATCCCATTTTTGGCCCACGATCGTTGTGATTTTACATCACAAGGTTCCTCTGCTCGCAAAAATATCCTAATGTTTTTGGTCTTATTGTTAGCTTTCTTTCAGTTGAATTTGTTTCAGTTGAATTTTTATATCGTTTTACTTATTTTTATCTAAAGTAGGTCGTGAACTGTACCGTTTGATTCTTAAAAGTACCTACATGACTTCGTACTCAAGTGTAAGTGTTTATTTAAAAAATACAATAAATAAATCCAAGTAATACCAAGGTTAATAACCTTTGCGGCGTTTTGTGAATTTTTATTTCATTTTTTAATTGTTGTTGCCCTATCTGCGGTTATAATATTTGTTTCTGAGAACAGGCTATTTTTTTAAGTTTTTAAAAATCCGGGTATGATGTTATTCCTAGTTTTGGCGCAGATTAATGTATTAACTGTGCGGAAAACAGTGAATATGCCGCAGAGAATGACAAACAGAAACCTAACAACAAACTGTTTGGTCAAAACCGTTTATCGGTGAATATATATTGCATACCAGGAGCGCATAGTATCTATAACATTTAATATGCATCTGTCGGAATCTGAAACAAAATTTTGAGTATTCACATAAATCTTAACTAATAGGTACCGTGTTTGAGTTGATCAATCGAAACATAAACATTGTTCTTATTAGTGAAAACGCTGATAATTATTACAAAAAGGTTGATTATTTCAGTGGAACAACATCGGCCTCGTGTATAGTATATCGTTGAAACCACGCAAAAGAGTTCACACCTTTACAGCTCCAGAACCCCACAATTTTACGCTTATGAACAAAACAATTTATGACAATGTCATCTTCCCATCATGTTGCATAGACTATACTGGCTTGAAACAATGTTAGCGAATTTTCGTAGAACATAAACTATTGCAATGGCTCACAAAAGTTTTGAAAAATTTCTTTATTGAAATCCTTTTTGAGGCATTCTGAAACGAATCCAAGAGTTTAACGCTTCAACGTTTAACGAGTTCAATGGCCAGCATTTTTTGAGTACATTAAATTGGTCAAACTAAAAAAAAAAAAGTGCTGAAAAAATCACTAAAAATAGCAAAAAAAAAAACGGCTAAAAACTGGTAATTTTTTATATTTTGGCAGAATATTGCTCATTTAAAGTTTATCAACTATAAAATGGAACATTTAAAAATTATGTGCAAAATTATGCTGAAAAATGTACGTAAATTTCATTAAAATGTGCTATATAATCGATAAAAACTCCACAAAAAGTTAAAAATCCAAAATCCCTTTTTGAATCGCAAAATATTATTTGGAACGAGTTTTTTTTTTGCCATAAAATTGGTAGTTAACAATTTCTTTTCACTCAAAGTCCTTAATTTTCAAAACAATGCAACATATTATACTTAGTACAATAATTGACGAAAATTCGCTCATACGATCATGCTGCATGACTGGAACTTTTTTTTTACACCAAATCCTTAATTTTAATTAATGTATTTCAATAGGCCGATTGGAAAAGGAATCAGTCTCAGGGAACTCTCAGCTGATAAGTGGTCCTCCGTATCTGTTGAAATGTTACAGGCCGATGAGGAAAGAATTTGGTCTGTGAGGTTCCTCAGCTATTCAGTGCCCCTCCGTACCTCGTGATTGTTTTCGACGTTCCCTAAAGGAGCTCCATCTAAATTCAGCACCTTACGATGATTAGGAGAGAAATTAGCCTCAGAGGTCCCACGGATGATCAGATCCCCTCCATACTTTGTAATTGTATTCTAGATATCCCAAAGGAGCTCATTTTAAGTTTCAGCACCATAAGTCGCATAACAAATTAGGCTCAGGAGTACTTAAGCTTATCAGTGCGTATAAAAAGAAAGAAGAACAGAACGTTGATGAAGTTGAATAAAACTTCCACCTACACTTTACTAATCACTATGATCTATGTATACCAACATTTACGAACGCATCGACTAAATGAAAATTTATAGATAAGATAAAACACCTACCAACGCTTCACTAGTCCATATATAGGTGACTAGAGTTGTATTTAACTCGATTTCACGAAGTCAGTAACGCTCAGATGTCATCAGCTGTTACGATCGTCTGAGTCTATGAGGCGATTTTTACTGTTTCTCCTACCAGTTCTTATTAGCGAATATTTGAAGAAAATTAAGCTATTGCTCTCGCCTCAAAATTTGCAGAATGTGAATTCTTGAAAAAATTTTATGCAGAAATCTGTTTTAGGCTATTCTGAATCATATTCTGAAGCTTAACGCATTTTAGCGAATTTTCGAAGAAAATTAAGCTATTGCTCTCGCCTCAAAATTTGTAGAATGTGAATTTTTGAAAAAATTTTATGCAGAAATCCGTTTCAGGCTATTCTGAATCATATTCTGAAGTTTAACGCATTTTTTTATGTATGTATGTATATATGTATGTATGTATATATGTATGTATATATGTATGTATGTATGTATGTATGTATGTGTCATTCCAGACGATAACTGTCCGTAGAATTGTGCTAGAAACTTCAAACAAATTTTAAAATGTTAAGGACACAAAACGAAAGTTCAAGTTCGTTGGCCAGCATGATCGGATTACATCTTCGGGTTGAAATTTTCAAAAATGTAATAAAAAATTTCAAAATAGCCTGTTTT
Source organism: Adelphocoris suturalis (assembly GCA_030762985.1). NCBI lineage: Eukaryota > Metazoa > Arthropoda > Insecta > Hemiptera > Miridae > Adelphocoris > Adelphocoris suturalis. The sequence goes on from CM061051.1 coordinate 26,232,624, forward strand.
TTGCGATTTGTTGTGCGAAATAATTTTTTCAGCACATTAACATGTGGTACATTCGGAATCAGCGTAAAATTTGCTATAAGAATATGTATCAAGTTTTGAAAAACTTCAAAGTTGAAAAATCAGTCAAAAATCGAAATAATGCCATTCGCTAGTTGTAAAAATTGGTAATATTTGCATGAAACATTGTCCAAATTCAGATTGAACTACTCTTATGGACTCTTATAACCAATCCTAGAACCATGCTATTTAAAACGTAGGTAATAGGTGCTTGTTAAAAAAAAAAAAAAAAAAAGTAATCACAACTGATGAGTTTACTCTGTGAAATATTCCGTCCTCCGATTCTCACGGTCGCTCTCTTCAATGTTTTACGCTCAACTGTTTTAGCACTTGATGTAGCTTTAATACTGACTGTGGCTTAGAAAATATCAGCCATGAAATTATGAAGAAGTTCTATTTATGTATATATACATACATAATACATACTCGCCGCGGGGCTTCGTCCCCCCTGGACCTCCCTAATCTATACTCGGCGCTTCGCGCCTCGCCGGATCTTTTCTCTTTTCTACTGCGTAGAAAACGAGGATAATTTGCTATGCAATTCTTAGCCTGAAAAAATTTGTATATAAAAAAATGTTCAAGCCTGGCTGGGATTCGAACCCACGATGCGAAAAAAATTGATATAAAAAATTTTTCAAGCCTGGCTGGGATTCGAACCCACGAACTCGCGCTTCCCGTCACGGACGATAGCAACGGTTGTACGTGAAAATCATGTTAAAAAAAGTTTGGGACATTTTAAAAAAATTATTGGGGGTCGGCCTAAGAATTGCATAGCAATTAATATACCTACTCGTAGTTACTACCTTGAAAGTATTCGAGATATAGATTTTTTTACAAATATTTCAGCCTCCAATTTCTCCCCTGATTGAAATTGATACCGAGGTTCTCGAACCAACTGGAGCCCATATGTGATTTTGATCCAAGTTTTATTAACATTGTTTCAGTATTCTTGGAGGATAGCGCTGGACGGCGTGGCGCACGGTGGGGCAAATTGCGTTTTTTATGGACATGACAATGTTACAAGCGATTCTTATAGGAAATTTCATGCTGTTAATAAATATTTTGATCGCCATCAACTGAATAGAGGTATCAAAGGCGAACTTTTGGCGATTTCAAAATTACCAGAAACATTTTTTTTTTTTTACTTCCCAGATTTTATTAGTTGAGAACAATTTCAATAGAACAACTGCTTTACTTTTAAATAGCTCCGGAATGGGCAAGCCTCAGCAAAATCGGACAACGGGATTTCATAGTTCAAATCCCGTGTGAGTTCATGGTATTAGTATTTTTTTACGCGATTTACGAAATTAAGCCTAAAATTTTAACGACTTCATTCTTCATAGAAGAAATAATCGAGCCAACATTTTTGTAATTTCTTCTAGTTCGGAACTCATGATTGTCCCAATAACTTTCACTCATGATGATGAACAAGGAATAGTTGCCCGATTCTAAAAATAAAATTGTTTTTGTGATTCGACCTCAAACTACATGGTCATATTCAATATTCGGTTGCCGCCTCATGAGTCGTACGAGCTAATTATGCAAAATGAACAATATTGAGGGGCATCTGTGTGGAATGCACAATATATATTTCCAAATCTCTCTCTCTCTCTCTCCCCCCCCCCCCCATGTACGACCCTCCCTATCACTCGCCGCACTGTGGGCGGGCGGAAGGATGTTTTTTGTTTTCTGGATTCTACGCAAGTTGAAACTTAAACCGACGAATTATGGGGAGGATAGGGGTTACAATTTTTTCTTCTAGGTCGATTACAAAGGTTCATTATTGAAAATCGGTACAATGATTCTCAAATTAACGGGATTCATATTGAGGCTGTATTACATACCTCTTTAATGGCTGTATTTCTTCAACATACTTATCTCGTACCTACTTAGGTACCTATTGAAAGCACTACTAAATGTACCTACTGCTAAATCGTAGCTATACTAAAGATGAGTAGTTTTGGTTGATTTCGACTACCTTCAGTTTCAGTTTACGAGCAAATACCAACAATCAAAATTTATAAATTCTGTTGCGTGCAAGCGTTCACAAATCATTGTTATACCTCCTTCTCAATTTTCATTAACTTTTTATCAAATTATCCGAGATTTTCAAATCAGGTCCTAGATGTTTTTTTCTTCTTTTTTTTTTTCAATCGCATTAAAATTGATGACCTCCGAGACTTTGAAAATATGAATTTCTCCTTCTCAAACAGGCATAGTTTTTTGGAAAATTTCCTGCAGCTCTCATATGCCAAATCAGGCCCAAAAGCGTTACTCACGCATTTATTTTATATTTTTGAATAAAGAAAGATTCAATCGTAGGAATCTTAACACTACCTGTACTCTCCTACAATGAGTTGTTTTTTCTGATTTTTCAAAGTTTCAAGTACAGGTGACGTCAAAGCACACCCCTATCTTTCTTTTCCATCTGGGCGTGACCCCCTGCGTAGTGTGACGTCATTGGTGCACAACACGTTGAATAACCATGGAAAGAAGACTACTTATTGTAGGAAAGTGCGCTTGTAGTTAAACTTCTAAGGATGAAATCCATTTCCATTTAAAAACAGTAAAAGTACTTTTTTCGTAACCATGGGTAGCCATGGGTCACTCTTATACGCTCGACGTTGAGATGACGGCTCATATGTCACTAAAGTTACATAATATGGCTACTTTTGTTTATTGTAAGATTATGTATTTTGTATGTATATTGTATTGTATATATTAATGTAAGAACTATTTCCGAATGTTATTTTCTTTAAATTTGATTCTAATCGTATCACTCTAACGTGAAATAATGTCTTTGTGATATAAATTTAAGATAACTCGGTCGTCGTTGAATTGGTTTAGATAACACACCTTTACTTGAGGAACATGGTAGTTATTCTTGGTCCATATATGAAATATTTAGAAGCTCATCAACAACAAAACATTCTTATACTGCTGTAACCATGACGCGTAGTAAGACACTGAACAGGAGCAGATATGGGTAATTTTATTGCTTTTCGTTCGAGGCTACCCGCGGATGGTTTTTTTTTCCGGGATCACCCTTCTGCCATTGGACAAGCAAATAGCTGAAGGATTGGTGTGGATCGAAGGCCTTATAAGATAATAATTCGTATAGGAACATAGAACAAAAGTCCTCCGTATACTGGTGAAACATGGAACATTCTGTTTGTTGAAGTCCGTTGTAAATGTTTCACTACTATTGTTAGAAATACTAAACACGCTAATTTGGTAGATTGAGTTCTGAATACATGCGTTCTGAGAGAACCATCGAAAACTTTATCTCATCACCCAGGCTTTATACAACTTTAACAAGCTGCTAAGGAATGATTTCAGGTTTGATGTGTGTCAGAATGGGTCGATGGTGTGGCTCATATAAGGATTCTATTTTATTCAATTCCGCGTTGTCTAACAACGATCGTTTGAGGAAGGGGCTTACTAAGAATAAATTACGTTCAATATTCTCTACGGCCGAGCAGTTACGTTCGTCTTTAGAGAGTGGATGTGGTTAGTATATGTGAGTATCAGAGGCAATAAACAAAGGAAAAAGAGAGCAGCCTAACTCCCCACCTCGTCTCTTCTCAATTATTACTGCTACCCAAGAGAGAAGGATGTAGTATAGGGTCATCGCTAAGGGCCAGTTCTTCTTAGTAATTCACTTCCTTGCGGCTTAGAAAAACTGGACGAAGAAATAAAGCTCACGACGAGCCTCGTCTGACTTATTGTAGTAACTGAACTACATTGTATGATCAACCTCCAATAAAAGATTCAGTTGCGGCTTCTTCAAAAATAAGCTTATTTTGACTTAAACGGTAGATGGTAGAGTGACAGATTTCAGAAAAACATTCATTCGGACGACCATTCAACTTCAAATTGGAAGATTAAATACAATTCACATGATGGATAAAAAAAGAAAAGCCTGCTCACGATTGTGAAAGTGAGTAGATGTTGCATGATAGTACGATCGATACCTTGCATCCTATAGGATGTTCCGCGAGTTATGCAAGGGCATGAGGATCTACGCAATTCTTGAGAATTTGAACAAATTACCAAGGTATGTTTCCCAATTTTATACGTAAAATACAATTGTTTCAATTTTTGGTCTCCATGAATATTGAACACCGCCTATGGAGAGAGTCTACTACGTTAGCTCCACTGTAGTCTATCCAAAGCCAGGAGAAACGTGTGTAGAACGAACACCTTTGCAGGACGAGCAACACCTTCTTCCTTGAAGCAGGGGGCAGGCCCATATGCCTCAAGGTGGAAGACCCCAATTGGCTTGGGCACTGTGGGCTAATAACCCTCATGCCTTAAATAAAATTGTTACTGAAAACATAACGAGAAATCGAAGCCAGACTGAGTAATCATATACGACCTTTGGCATGAAAAAACGACAAGGATTGTTTTTTCGGAATGTACAGACATTGAGACAAGGAGGCAAACTTGCTGAGCTCAGGGAATGTGCGGGTTAGGTTGTAGATCGTCCCCTATCATTTTCATTGTTGCCAAATAAATACTTCACTCTGCGCATGCGCAAACGTAAATTAGATTGAGAATCATTTTTTGTTTCCTAATTGACTAATTTTTACGTTTCACGCTAATTCTTGATTTACTCTTTTCCGCTATGGAATTTTTCAAGATCATTTAAACATTTTCAATGATCTCTACATTCATGATAGGTAAACGAGGAAGCTATGAGCCACAGCCAGCTTGGCAGACGTTTTATTGGGGTGTTTCTATCTACTGTAGGGGTTGCACAGTGGTCATCGCTAATCCCTTGTGACAGAGTGCGGCGATTGCTTACTCTGCGGGCTATTACTAATATTATTATCGCCCCTCCGATCTCAAAGTCAGGTCCATGATGGCAGTTCGTCAAGTGACGAATGTTCAACATGGTTTCCCTTTAAAATCCTTTCCCCTGCAGTTTTCTCTTTGTCAGTTTGCACAATGTCGCTAATAACTTTTCCGGTTGAGATGTAGGTAAAAACGCTGCAAATTATTTCACAAAGGTTTATTATTTTTTCAATTGAGTATGATCGTAGTTTTAGTTGGCTAGCGTACGTCATAAGGCCCGTCCAGACTCCTCGGCGTGTCCTATTTCGAGTTGCCACAACCTATACTTCTAAAATTATATACGCATGTTTATATTTCTCGATTTGAGCTCCTATCTATTCAAATAGTTATTGCCTTAATAATATCATTATCTAAGTACGTACGCAAAGTCGAGAGGATATGTTAAAAAAATAATAATAATAAAAAAAAAAATAATAATAATAATAATAATAAAAAAATAAAATAAAATAAAATAAAAAACAATAATAATAATAATAATAATAATAAAATAAAATGAAAACAAATAAATAAAAGGACTGAACAAATGAAGGAATGAACAAAACGAGGTTGGCAATGTAAGTAATGAGGCATGCTTAGGCTGCCGTTGTGAATTATCATAAATTTCAGAGCTTCAATGACTTAACTTTTTCTTCTTAACTTTCTCTAACTGTTACTATTTCTATGTAAGTTCGGTTATAAGTATTCACTGATTCACTGATGATATTATGACGCCAGTACAAACTGTATTTGTAGATACAGAATAATGGAGTTGTGATTTTACAGAAATCAGTGAGTTACAACAAAGTTCAATACCCATTCAGCCACCATTAGAAGAACGTAAATACACACTTGAATGAATCATAATCTTATATATATATATATATATATATATATATATATATATATATATATATATATATATATATATATATATATATATGTGTGTGTGTGTGTGTGTGTGTGTGTGTGTGTGTATAGGGCGTATATGTGATATATATATATATATATATATATATATATATATATACCATAAATACTTTGGTATAAACAACGGACAAGTTGATATAAGTAAATATACGTTTGGATAGTTCCAGCTAAATAAGTGTGTTCTGGAGGCCTGTTAAAATGTGGAAAATATGGTACATTTCGTGCATTTTCTATAATTTTTGAGATATCGAAGTGAAACTTGGAGAGAGTTTATGGGGTGCGTGATGCAATGTTAGAAGCAAATGAAAATCTGAAGAAAAAAGAAAAAAAATCCAAAAATTCTTGGACTACCCAATGGGGGGAGTATTGGGTGCCTATTTCGAAAAAAAAAAAAAAAAAAAAAAAATCCATTATTTGCCGGACGGCATCTGATTTTGAAGATTTTTTAATGTTGAACACGATGGTGAAAATTTTCGAAGAAAGTAAGATTTTTCCTAAAAGTACCTACCTTTAGAGAAAGTTGTGCTTCTTCATGGTTCATCAGCTCTAATCCAAGGACAAAATAAGATACCGCAATTTTGGTTTCACCATCGTGTTTAGCACTAAAAAATCTTTAACATGAGGTGTCTTTCTTTAATATTAAAATAATCTTTAAAATTTTTTCAAAGTACCCAATACTTTGGGTAGCTCACAAACTTTCTGATTTTTTGCTGGCTTTTATTTGCTTAACACTTAGTCGATCCCAAAAATGATCTCCAAGCTTCACTTCGATATTTCAAAAATTTCGTAAAAGGTTGAAGTGGGGTTAATTACGCACGTACTAACCATAAGGTTATCGTAACTCACAATTTATCCTTTTTTTCACAAAAGTTGGTGTCAATTTTAGGAATGTTATGAGTTACGCTAAATTTGGTATTCGATCAATTTTTTCGCCCTGAGATCGTTGTTCGAAATACCGCGTAAGATTTTTACATTACGCTGAGATTCCTCTAGTTTTATCTGATTCATTGGCATGTTCTCAGGTATTGTGCTAGTACGGTTCTAAATTAAATTTCAATTCATACAAACCAATCAAAGCTTCTATACATGCACATGCCTGTAATCGTTGTGACGCAAATAGCTTCTCTCATTGTTATTCAAATCCACTCAAGTTTATAGTAGTCGCTTTTAAATAGTAGGGCAAACAATTTACCCTTCATTTTGCTGGGAAAGTAAATTTTCATAATCGATCATTTTTTGAAGAAATTGAAATAACTGTAAAATTTTTTTCATAGAAAACGTATTTTATAGGCAGAAAATTGAGCTAGGGATGAAGCATGACGTATGAATATTCTTCAACGAGTTTAATTTTTCACTGGACTGGAATTATTAAATTACTAGCTTAGTTTTCTCGCTCGCTCGGTAGAATGATTCGAAACGGTGTATCGCCAAGGGTGATTTGAAATCTGTAGGGGATGTGGTTGTTTCGCTCGCTCTCTGTGGGATGTACAGATGCGATGGGAATAGTCCATCCGCGTTCGTAGGAAAAACCACGTTGAAATCCGACATGTGTAGGGGAAGTTGCTCGCTTCGCTTGCAAGGGGTGGGTTTTCTCGCTCGCGCGGTCACCTTGTCGTCGAGACCTACTACAGTCCATGGTGCAAGTGGGGGTGGAAAATATGAAAATTGCTTACAATTCTTTTCTATAGACAATCCCAAGGGAATGGAAAAAATAATAATAATAAAGATAAATAAATAAATGAATCTTATAAAAGAGCGAAAAAGAAAATAATAAATTGCTGTGTAATAATTTGCTGCGTTTTCTATGTGGAACCACGAAACGTTTAGTTTTAAGAACATTTCAATCCTTCAACTAATTCTATACCTACGGCCATGTTACAATATGCGAGAAAGTTATAATGCCCACCCAACTTGGCAGACGTTTATTTCTGTTGGAAATTATTTCCAAACAAATTAGATCTTATAAAATAATGTGGAACCACGAAAAGTTTAGTAAAGATAGGCCATTATTTTATCTGCGTAGAAGGGCAAACAGGAAGCTTCCCGAGATCAAGAGGTTCGAAGGCAAAGATCAGAATAACTGGTGACAGAATAAGGAGGAGCGATCAACGTTTTCATCTACATTTTCGTTCACTAAAATTGGAGGGAAAAAAAAAAAAAAAAAAAAAAAAAAAAAAAAAAAAAAAAAAAATTATGTCTCGAAACTTCCATGGGATCGAATTGGAACTTCAACGAACATTTTAAGATCAACCCGAGCAAAAACTGTCGAAATTTACTGGGTCTAAGGCGGAAAAAACCATAGCGGGGAACTAATTCTTTGTCGTCATTTCCCAAATAGTCTCGCTGCTTTCTCCGGGAAAACAGCATTTTTCGGAAATTTTGACGGTACCATCGTGTTCTACGGGTTCAGAATCGTAACTTTGTGGCTGACATACAAAGTGCTCTCGATCAAATTTAAATGTGGCAGCGGATAGAAGATCGAGCGCTCGGGCGAAAAACGCGCATTAAACCCCTCCTGCCTTACAGCCCATGGTTTGGTTGGGATTAGAACATTTTAAAATCGCTTAGGCTCCCTTTCTGAAAAATCCAAGAAGATCCCCCCACTCGTAGACACCCCCCACTCAGTCGTTTGGCCGTGCATAGCATAGACAAACAGACAGACAAACAGACAAACGGAGTTTCATTCTTAAAACTAAAAGAAATTTAATAACAATAATCTACTGTCTCTTGCGCAAGAATATTCCTATAACTTACAGGACAATCCGGTTGAGAAATGTGTAGGTTGTAACGTTTCCTCTAATAAGACTAACGAGCAACTTGAGTAAACATCATTAGGGAAGTACTAAATCTCTCTACATTTTCTGCAAAATGCTTATTCGAACGTGGATTCAGGTCCCCTAATCGCGCTTTGCTCTCAGGTTACAAATCGTTCGGAGAAAGAGGATTATCATGTTCGAAATCAGCGTCGAATTATCGGGGTCTTCCTTGTTGTGGTTCGACCGAGCGTGAGCTGAGTGTGTCTTTTAACGAATAAACTGGAATAATATGAAGATAAAATTTCTGGGTAATAAAACCTGAAAATTGGATACTCTTGGAAGGACGTACGTCTCAGCTCGGTATTTAAGCGATGACTGTGGAGGAATTTATCACTCGGTCCCTGTGCCGAAACCATTGGTAAAAAGGGGTTTTATAACCTGGTAGTAAGCCGTCGCACAGTGGGCAAAATGACTAATCTAGATGCTCAGAATTATTTTATGAGTCTATCATATAGGAAATTCATCATGATCACGAATATATCTCATGTAATCCTATAACAAAAATCACTCGTTAACGGATTTTCCATAAAACAAACGGTAAAAAAAGTTATTTTTTAACATTTTTTGCTGTGTTATTAAGAACAGAGAATTTTGCTATCCATAGAGAAGTTGTAGACAATCAAAGTTTGCGACGATAAAATCAACCTCAAACGATGGAAAAGTTGGAAAAATAAGGATGTTGTGCTGTTCCAATGTTTTCAACCTGATTGATTGATTCATGATCCATCCGTCAGGCTTTTATGGCCAATGGGGTTGTCAGGGTAAGACGGATATAAGCAGAAAAAATTTTTCTTCTCTGAGTTTATTGGCAAGCTTTCCACATCAAAATGTCATCTTCAGGCCTCTTCGTTTCTGTCCAGTATCCTCTATCGCTCATCCGCCTCTGCTACACGGCCAAGTACATCAGCCTCCGGGGGGGATCTTTAATTTCTTTAATTTCCATAGGAATTGCTGCCAGTCCCGAGATTAACTTCTTGGGTTGTCTTGTGTGATGTTGAAACTTGAGTCGAAATATGAAGGATTTTCTGCTGCGGTTATAGCTCTGACTTGTCAGAGATGATGAAGCTCAATTTTGTGTTGTGCGGATTCATGAAATTTACTGATTTAAGTATGGAGAAGAAATGTAAAAAAGGAAATTAAATTGAAAGGTAACCCTTCCTCCAAGAAGGTTGGGTGCCCTGTGCAGGGATTAGTTCCCCTAATGCTCTGCTGCAGAGCTATAACCGCAGCAGAAAATCCTTCATATTTCGACTCAAGTTTCAACATCACACAAGACAACCCAAGAAGTTAATCTCGGGACTGGCAGCAATTCCTATGGAAATTAAAGAAATTAAAGATCCCCCCAGAGACTGATGTACTTGGCCGTGCAGCAGAGGCGGATGAGCGATAGAGGATACTGGACAGAAACGAAGAGGCCTGAAGATGACATTTTGATGTGAAAGCTTGCCAATAAACTCAGAGAAGAAAATTTTTTTCTGCTTATATCCGTCTTACCCTGACAACCCCACTGTTTTCAACCTGGAAATTATGCAAAATGCTATTAAAAAAAAGAAGGAAAAGTTAAATTTTAATACACAAGAGTAAATAACACATTATGTTGCAAACAAGTAAATTTTTTGAATTATTTTCTTACATATGAGTAAATTTGGTGTAAAAATACCTTAAAACAAGTATCACGTTTATTATAATAACTCAAAATGCGCGGAAGATTGCAGCAATTCGAAGTCATATTTGAAAACCTGACCATCTAAGGATTCTACATGAGCTTCGATAAATCTGAGCAAAGTTAGCCGTCAAATTTTCCTTCTCCAGTGAATCTATTTGTATTACTACTAATAATCTTAAATTTCGTTTAATAATCACCATTATTTTATTTTCCTCCCCAAAACATATTATTTACCTGTACTGAAATTGTTCATCTGCGCAATCAATGCTGAATCACTTTGGGGGATGGTAGGGTACATATAACAAACGCAGCTCCTTATTGGGATGCATTCTGCCTTACTTGTTCAAACATGAAGTTTTATTGTTTAGTTTATTACCCAAGAAACACTCTGGCGATGAATGTGCTGAGATATTGTTATAACAGTCTTAAATCCTATAGATCTTAATTGTAAATGAAGTTGAGGGTTAGTGACGGTTGGTCAATAATTCAAACTTTCTTCTAGGCCGACGTATCGCATTTTCAGGGCTGCATTTCAACAAAGGACGACAAAATGATACTATATGGCACATACTTATTGACTATGAAGTCAGCAAACCTTAAACTATATAATATACTGTTAGTCTAATTACTAAAAATAATTATTAAATATATGAAATAAAGTGAATACTTTAATGGAAAATTAGACTAATAATGACTGTAAAAATATAGCAAAATAATAATGGTTAACAAGGTTGGTTAATGGTGGAGCCGGAAAAATGTAAGTCCTCATTGCACAGTTAATTTGCACATACACACAATCATCACAGTAGCACACTATTCATATACCAACTGGAGAAACTGTTTATATTGATAATCTAAACTCAATGATTATTGTGAAATGTTTTACAAAAGATATCTATTGAATAGGAGAAATCAATGGATAAATGTTATCAGGCAACAAACCCTTGTGCCATCCGCCTTGAGAAAGGCCGTTTGTGATTCTACGTGGTGGTGGCGGTTCATTTGTTCTCGATATCGTTTTGTTACTGGCCTGTGGTAGGTGAGAGTTGCTCCTCATTTAGAATTATCCAGGGGGCACGTGTATATGTATACGGAAGCGAACAGCATTAATCCCCCCCCCCCCCCCCCCAGCATTAATCCCTGGATGTGATGCGAGAACTGGAGCTTAGAATCTAACCACATGCTTATGAATTTGTGGCACAGAGTAAGTGGTAGCTTTTCTATTTCGTTTATTACCGAAAGGACGTGAATATCGTACCTCCGAGCAAGAGGCATCACCGCAGTTTAGCTGTGGTTCTTTACGCTAAGATTGAGTTCCTTGAGACTGTTAGTGAGTGTTGACAGTCCTGCTTGAACGATTTGTATGGCGTTTTCCAAAGTTTCAAGCATTGCATATATAAGGAAGTGACCAGCATATTGCTGCAGCATGCACCATGTTAATCCAGCTGATGGAGTGGCCCACACTAGATGTTGAAAAGATTGGGTGAAATCGGGACGTAAGTTTTGGATACGAGGATTGAGTGAATCCATTCCTGAATGTGAGCGGGTACTCCCCATTATTCGGAGCAGGATGCAGGAATTTACCCTGGAGTAGGTGCCTTCAGTATCAATGAATACTGCGATTGTATATTGCCGTTTGTCCATCGCAGTTTTGACGACATTAACAAATAGTTCCAATGCAGAAATTTAATCGCAGATTATTATTTAGAACGAGTTTTTGCTAAGGGTAGTTAACAAGTTCATTTCACTCAAAGTGCTCAAATTTCAAATCTATATAACACAAAATTATTTACGAAAATTTGCTCGTACGATCATGCTACAAGATTGGAACATTCACGTTCAGTTATTGATCAACAGTAGCTCAATATAAATTATTAATTACACAGTTGTTTGTTTTTACATTAGTTTATTTAATTAATAAAAATGAGTCTCGCCAGAAACACCAAAGAGTCAACTTCTCTATAAAAAAATAAGATTTATCATCATCGTACAAATAAGTACGAGAAAAAACTTGCCTTATTGTGATTGTATAGGCATCACAGACGTGGTGTGGCAGACAATAGACGGCATATGGCAAATGGATGATTTTATTCATTTTTTTATGTGAAGTTTGACTGTGAAATCTCAATACAAAACCGATTACTTAGTGAATTTCTTTGGAAAATACACTGCAGTTTTTTCTTCTCCGCAGTAACTATTATAGAGTAAATGTGTTGTACGTTGAAATAAGACACACCGCACTTCTTGTTTTTCAATGAGATCTCTCTCTGACCCTTTCTTCCCATCACCAGTTTATGGGAACATAAACTTCAATTCTACTACTCTTGTCCTCTTTACTGACACCGTTCTACAGCCTTGTCTATCCTCACACACGAAGTTACCAGAAAATAAACACTATACGATGCAAGGTGACAAATTTACGGTCGAGGTATAAAGTTCAGTTGACTGATGAGATAACACAGTCACTTGTTAGCTTTTTTAAGTGTATTATATTAAATTGATTATTTTCTAGTGAATGTGTTACCGACCGGAAGAACATTCGAATTTCGAGCTTCGTAATAGCGCTGTACACACACACACACACACACACACACACACACACACACACACACACACACACACACACACACACACACACACACACACACACATATACACACACACACACACACACACACACACACACACACACACACACACACACACACACACACACACACACACACACACACACACACACACACACACACATATATATATATATATATATATATATATATATATATATATATATATATATATGTGAATATAAATACTTGAAAACGCTGCAAATTAGTACACGATGGTTTATTATTTCTGTGTTAGCCCTTTAACGCAGATCATTGGTCTATAATAATAATTGTTCAATTTGCGTATATAATATATGATCAGAACGTGGCGCATCGTGTCTCCGAGAAGGGTTTTCCCACTCTTACAGTTCCAAGGCCCCGCAATTTTACGCTTCACAGTAAAAAAAGGTCGATAGGTAAGGAGAGAATACAGGTTCAGAGGCGCCTCAGCTGATCAGTGCGCCTCCGTACCAGAGGAACTCCGTCTAAATAACAACACCGTGAGTGAAAGTTAGGCTCGGAGGTTTCGAAGCTGATCTGTGTCCCTCCATATTTTATTATTGTATTCAAGATCTCCTAAAAGGAGCAACATTTCAGGTTTCAGCTTCTAAGTCAATTAAAAACAGATGAAGCTCAGAGGCCGCACAGCCTATGTGTGCACTGACATGAATTCTTGATATTACAAAAGAGGTCCATTCAAATTGCAGATATGTAGGTGGTTCACATCAGTATGCCTGCGTAGATATAGGCACCTGCAGAGGGAAAATTAATGCAATTAATTAAAACATCTACATTTTACCAGTCTCCCTTATCTCAGTTTAACGATATTTAATTAAGAAGGTTGAATTAAAAATAAAATAATTGCATAGATCATTGAAATGGTTTTAATAATTACTAAAAACTTCATAGGAGAATCAAGATGTAGGTAACGTAAAACTTCGAAATCGGTCATTTAGAAAACGAGAAAATGATGGTTGAAATAATTTACGTTAGCGCATGCGCAGGATGGAGTAATGATTTGAGAGAAATGAAATTGTTAGGGAACAATCTACAGCCTAACACACAAATTCCCAGAAAACGTCATCAAAATCTAATGAGTACTAGACCTTCTTCCTGGGAGTACACTTTCGCGCATGAGCAGGAGCTACTAATTATAAGGCTATGTTGAAATTTATAGGAAATACTCAAATTAACCTCATTCTCCTATCCTCCAAATTTGAGCGAGATCGAACTACGGGGGCGTGAGAAAATGATGCTTGATGGAGTTTACGTTTGCTCATGCGCCGAGTGAAGTATTGATTTGGGAAATACGGAGCTCACCCTAACCTGCACATTCCATGAAAATTTCACAAGAATCGGTTGAATATTGTGGAACAAGCTTGTTACAAGGATTTGCGGAGATCTACACACAGCCACCCACAGAGTGGGGTCCACGCCAGTTTGGGGTGGGTCACACCCCTGGGCCCATCCGTTTTTTCCATTTGTATCACCCTCTATTAAATTTTTATTAATTTTTCTGCCATGATCAATATGTAAATCAGCCAAAATGGTGGTTGTATCAAATTTGTACATGTGGCCTCCTGCTGTTAATTCATGTTTTTTTCCCCTGGGCCGGCGCCAATTTGTATACGTATGATACAAGTTATTTTCCCCGAGTTTCCCGGGAGAAATGAAAAAAATAGAACTCTACATTCAAAAGTGTATTGCAAAATTAGGAACTGGCAAAAAAAAAAAAAAAAAAAAAAAAATCACTATTCTTACTGCTAAATTTACCCCAGTGGCTTCACAAGTATTTGAAACAGACTCAGAAATGAAGAATTGTTGTTGCAAATTTTTGCTCGGGCCAACTATGCTAAGTGACAGTGTGAAGCCAGACAAGGTCAGAACTCCATTGAAATCAATGCAACCCTTGTATCTGGATGATTCAAGGAGCTTCAAACCGTCTCCAAACTCTTCTATCGTTTTGATATAATGGCCTCCTGGCGTGAACTAAGATTGTATCAGATTGATACGCGCGGCGCGTGGGTGACAACTTGATTTGAATCAATTTGACACACATGGCGCTTTAGGTGTTAATTTGTTGCCTTGTACATATGTCTACATACATTACATATGCCTAGCTTTTTTTATATGGCTGTAATACGTTCAGAAATTGAAGCTGTCAACAGATAAATTCCAACGAACCGTAAGGTACTGTTTTGGTAAACCATGCAGTGTGCAACCGTTTTTATTTTTTACTCTATGTTGGAAACGTAACTCCCAATTTCAGAACCTAAGGACTATTGGAAATATTCAAACTGAGCTGTTGTATAATATTTGATAAGTAAAGCCGTGTTTTTATTGAATGCTGTTTCACTTATTGGTTCAGTAAAGGTGGTGGAATGTGTGTAGCGATCAATAATCGACTATTCTCCAATGATTTGTATCGTCAAACTACGTGCCACACCCTTAGCAGAGAGTTTTGTTAGCGGTGGGACGCCCGTCAGATTGGTCGCTTTCGTTCTCTTTGGTCAATGATTGAATCGCGTGGGGTGGAACAATTACTACCGTGTTTCATGATTGCTGAGTCAGATGGGTCGGGATGATCTTTGAAATAGGGTCCGCGGATCAGACTCTCAATATGAGACATTTTAGACTATTCCAATCAACACTCATGGCGGCACGCCGCTATTGTGATTACTCGCTCATGGGCAGTTCGTTCAGAACGGATTTAATTTCATTCGGAGTTGGTAATGCCAATATCCATTACTCAACAATAAGATGACATTTCCTACGCTAAAAATAACTATCCTGTGGTTAATCGTTTTGTATTTTTACAATAATGCGTTATTCAGGGAAATATTAGGTGTCAAAACATGCTGCAGAAATGAATCGGCTGGCCAAATATGTCAGCTCTGTATTTTATTTCCAATTCCTGAGGTTGTGTCTCGTTCCTTTACTGCATAAATTCATGAGCCTCAGAAATCAAATTCGAATTTAGGTGAATTTTCTGTGATTATTCGTAAAGAACCCTTCTCAAATGTTTAAAAAACAATTCGATTTTTTTTTACTCGAACTTTATTTCTTTGTAGCTAGAAGAATGATAAACCCCGTTATTAATCAGGCATTAAACATGTTTTACTTAAGCCTAAGCATTCTTAATCAACTACCCATGGCCGTCTACCGAGGAAATTCCGAAAAATGCCAGATGTATCATTGATGTCGTTTATGGATGCGGGAATCCGCTGATCTGTCTCTTTTACAACCGGCTCAATAGCCTCGTCTCTAATGCCACCAGTGCACGCTCGCCGAGGTGACCCGAGGTCAGGCGTGGGCGAGGGGCATAGCTCGTGTAGGCTCGGGCAGGCTCCGATTCCTGTCGATTTGTTCGCTCGAACTTTTAGCTAGCCATACACCAGTGGGTTTTTTCGAAAGGTCGGAACTTCGGTCCAAGCCCGCGGGTTTTCGTGACGGGTCAGGCCTGCGGGTTTCGTGCCCGTTGTCGCACATACAAGAGCGGTTCTGGTCTGTTGAGGAAATCGGACAGCTGTTCAAAACCGTCTGTGGATAGGGAAATCAAGAGATCAGATTTTCCAAATAAAATTGCAAGTCTGGTTGGCCAGATTTTCAAAATAAAATATATATAGTCTGGTATATATATATATATATATATATATATATATATATATATATATATATATATATATATATATATATATATATATATATATGGGGGTTGGATGACCGGAAGAAGAAGATCGGGGGGCAGCAGCTGGAGGAATATGGTGCAATAAGGCAGGTAATATCCCGGTGGAAAAACCGAATAAGATTGGACAAAGAGAATACGAGATATCAGCCATATGGGTCTGGTCCAGGAATTTCGTGCGGAACAACCTGAAGATTTCAAAATTGTTTTAAAGTGTAACAGGATTACAACCCCTGACCCAAAAACACAAAGAAAACTGTGATCGAAACCCGAAGACGAAATCCTCTCGTTAGTTGCGCAAGGCAGGACTGTACTAGAGACTTCGGTCTGGACTGCGGGTCGCTCTCTTCATACACGAACATACGTGGCTTTCGGGCTTTATCAAAATTCTAGAAAATACCCTTGGCCTGTCGAGAAAAAAAGAAAAAAAATCGCTCGTGTATGAGGTTCACCTCTAGTACACGCTCATTTCCCCTCGTGACCACCCTTTCTGAAATCTCTCATTCATCTTTTGAATGTCTTGCGTATAATTTACGTGTTTTACTCATGGCGGAAATGGATTAAAATAATGAGGTTGTTCTCAAATTTGTAGACTGTACCAAGTGAAATTTTTCATATGGGACCTAGGTGATAGGGGTCACAAACACTGTCACAAAGATTGGTCACAAAGACCTCTTCATGTCTTCTCCACTTTTTTCGAGGATAGAATCCGTCATAACCCTCAGGATCAAAACAGTGTGTGGCGTTCCGTCTTCTAATAAATTTTTGATTTTCATGTGTATTTACGTGTTTTTATCATGGTGACAATAGAATGGAGCAATGAGGTGTTTCTACAATCGTTGGAGTACTACCGAGTGGATTCAGTCGTGTGGAACCCAATTGATCAGTTTTCATCCAGCATTTCCTGTCTGTTCGTGGCTTCAGTACTTTTTTGGAAGAAGGAATTTAAACATACTTATATGTAGTATGAATTCGCAGCAGTCCACCTGCACTTCCATATATATATCTACTGCACTGAAGGTATCCACTCGACCTTGTTACAACTACAACATTATGCAAATAAATAAACACTCACTTCTATTATATTTTGCACACGTTTGGCTTCGATCGTGGATCCAAAACTATCACTGAAGTTTTGTTTGGTGCGTACCAACTTCAATAGTTTGCTTGTAGAAAGGTGGAGGTGAGGGATATCAGGAGCACCTTTATTTTTAAAATACGATCCCTCTTGACACCTTTGTTTCTCTCATGAAGAATAACTTAACTAGGAAAAAAAAAAACTACTCATCATCTCTCTGCTTTCAATACCTTGTAATTATATACTTCTATAGGAGTTTTCTGGTGGTGCTTAAATCCCGAAGAGATGCCAGTCAAAATTGATGGTACTGACTAAAACTCTTTAAGGCGTCCAATATGAGCTTTCACCATATAGAGCAACCCCATTTCACCAAGTCCATGTGATGTGCCACAATTTGCTATCGTACTAATCCTTGTTGAGACTCACTCAATAATGGTGAGCTCTCAACAAATCCTCTTTCACAAGGATAAAAAATCATTTACATTTTCATTTATGTCTCTCTGAATATAAATCCACTGCAAGGATTTATTGGATGTGGTGGTAGCGGCATTAGGGCTGAAATCTGTTGGGAATGAGACCGTTTTGAATTCGTGGCCCATTTGTTGATTTCTTTTTTAACCGTCTTTCTTATCCCATTATGTTATGTTGCTACTTTGATCTTACTACCACTCCTAGAACCAATATGTGTAGATGATTTCGACATCCAAATCTTGAAGACCTTTGGATGCCCCTGTTCAAACACTCGCATTATAACAGTGTATCTCTTTGAGGTCTCCACCTTCTTAAGGAGATCAAACCACTGCTTTGATGTGATTGGTGATCCTCTTGGCGTGAATCCCCTTTCATATTATTGGTATGATATCCTAAATGGTACTCTCGGTACATTTGACTGTAAACTCCGAGAGTGGATCTCCTGTGAAGGATGAAATATTTCCTTGCACCTTTTTAGGGGTGCACGGTCTTTTTGTACTCCTTTGAACCACACGAACCACCACTATTTGAGTTATAATTTACAATCCAAACTTCGAGAACAAAATTATAAAATGAATCTTGCATTTAAATAGCTTAAAACATGCTTTGAATGAGAACCAATAATTTGCATGTAATGATTGGATTTTTGACAGTCATTTATATCAAAATCATATTCTGTTTATGCTGTAAAATTATAAATTTGCAGCATTAAGAAATGGAGAGGTACATCCGATTAGTGACAGTTTCAAACAGGAAATAACAAGTGGTAAAAAATTCATTTAACTGAAATAACCGATGCTGGGGAAGTTGGGAGTTTGGAGGTAAGGCGGGTGGGTGGATGATGCTGTTTGCCACTTCACAACATGTAAATATAGGAGCACCATCACCCCAGTGTTGTTAGCTTTGATGATACCCGACCTAATGTAATTATAATAGAGGGCGCGTTGGTTACAAACCTCAAGCCTCAAACCTCATTCAAGCCCAGCACACTCGATAAAATCCTCTTTCATTCGTTCTGTTAATTTGGCATCCTTTTACAGCTCAAGCTTTGGTAGTTTTGCTCTAGAAAAAACTCTATTCGCGAATCGGAAACGAGAATGAGCAGCTGTAGTCGACGTATAGGATTCGGGATGTAGATATTCGAATAAGCGGCTGCAGTATTGAATTGTTTTGAATGCGCCTATCAACAGTGGGTCATGACATTTAATTTCTTCGTTGCCAGTTCCAAATGTTTCCTTTCAACACTTGCGTGTCTGCCAATTTTTCGTGGTTGTTGTTCCCGTCTGTCTAAACTACAATATCATCCTAGGACACATATAACTTTGCACGACCCTTTTTTTGCGAGCACCTTCTCTTCCACGCATTTATCGGCTTCACAAATTCCGTCCTGTGAAACTTGAAATTATTCATAACAATAATCGAGGTGCTACGTTGGCTAAGAATCATTTGATATGCGGCTTCCTTCACTTACGCGGCCAGACGACAACTGACCTGCTGAACGGCCGGAGGAGATGATAACTCTTATGAGAATTTATACATTGCGGAGGAATTGACCTCTGACATTATTTACAAACCGAAATTACGGAGGAGCTGGGTGCGAGCCAGGGGCTCCGAACTAACAAGGTCCGCCGCTAGAAGCTCTAGGGAGTGAATCCCTTTTAGTGGGATTTGGAGTTTTGTGGAAATCCAAAACCTCGGACACCGATCTGCTTAGTTGGTAATGCGGCCTATAACGCATGCCTCAACCCGTTGGTTACGATTTGTAATTGGGTCAAACTTATGCTGAGAATAATCACTTACAATTTCAACAGTCTGCTCTCAGGTGGACCATCCCCATCTCGGTCACTTGTGATCTGGGGGGAGAGTACAAGGGAGATTGCCTCAGGACTCCCAAACACAACTTCTGGCGTTTCGGAAGAAGATATTGGATTGTTCTGATGCCATTGGATGTTCGCAGCAAGCCGTTTGGAATGACGTGGTTACAAGATATAAGAACCATTGTACGTAAAACGAGCCAAGGTTCCGTAACAGTGGGGTTCAACGGTAGGCAGAGGTATCTGGAAGGAACGAGGAATATTAGTATTATATAGAGGTCAGCTATTGACATAGTAGCGTGTGATGATACTACGTTATTAATTAGTCACGATTTCTAGGGAATCATATGTACTATATGTTGACGCACGGGTTTCTATGACTCTTTGTATAACAGTTCTAACGATAGTTCAAATCTCAAGTTAAAAAAAGCCATATTTCGAAAGGTTCGTTCACTCAACAGTTTATCTAACTTGTAAAAAGATTAAAAACCTTCAGATGGAGCGCTATTTGAAACCAGAACGATTCGGGATTGATCCTCACGACCATCTGGCTTTCAAGGAATGATCATTTTGGTTCATTACGTTCGAAAACTTCGTTAGTATGATTCGAGAGAATGAAAATACGGAACTCTCTGACCAAATTAAACTGCGACTCTTGACTAATCACATTTTGAGATCAGTTCATGAACTTATTACTGATTGCAAATCGTACAGAGAGGCGATAAACACTTTGAAAGGCATTTACGTCAAGCCTGCAAACGAAATGTTTGCCAGACACAAGTTAGCTACAAGGAAGCAAACCAGTGATGAATCTATAGTCAAGTACGTGCAAGCCCTCGAGGGTCTCAGTAAAGATTGCGAGTTCGCCGCTGTTTCAGCAGAAAAACACCGAAGTAGTTACATTCGAGTTTCCTTCATTCGAATACTGAAGTCCCCAGGTATCAGACTAAGATTTTTGGAATCAGACAAGTTAACCTTGGATGAAGCTGTTGAAAAGGCTCGGGCCTTAGAATCAGCAAAAATGCAATCCATCTCGTACTCTTAGGTGTCTAGAGGAGCTCTACGGATATGCAGTGCATATAGGACTGTATAAGGAGTAGCTGTACAAGTCATCGCCGGTGTAATACCCATCGACCTTCTAGCCAAGGAGAGACGAAAAATCTACTTAAGAAAGGAAAAAGAGAAGCAGGAAGAAAGGGAAGAAACCATGTAAAAATAGAACCAAAGGTGGGGCAAGGACAGTAGAGGGAGGAGTACATAACTTAATCCCTGAAGTAAAAACTTGGGTTCAAAGGAAACATGGCGAGACAGGATATTACCTGATACAGTTCCTTACTGGACATGTCTATTTCAGAGCCTACTTGTCCAAAATAAGAAAGGCGAGTGCGCCCACCTGTGTGCTCTGCCATACTGAAGATGATGACGCACACCATACTTCTTGTGTGTGCATGATGGGAAACTCCTCGAAGAGCGTTAAGAGAAGAGATAGGTGAAATGGACCCCGAAACGATTGTAGGAAAGATGGCTGAGTCTAGAAGAAACTGGGACGCTGTGGTGGGATATGTAACCACAGTCCTGAAAGCCAAAGAGACGATCAGAGAATGTAAAACAGAATATAAGGAAAACCAGAATAACAGGCTATCAAGGGAGCTATCCTGAAGGAGGGGGGGGGGGGGGGAAGCCCCGCGACAGTTCTTCATAGGAAGAGAGGGAATGGGTGTTTCAGTCGGTATGCCACTATGTGACTATGGTGTGGGCCTGACACAAAGGACGAGAAAGCCCAGCCTCGTTGTCAGTGCGAAAAGCATTTCCCCATCCTAATGGAAAATGAATAAATAAATAATTTAAAATAAAACAAAATAAAAATACTGCGATCGAGCCAAATGTGAGTCTGTGTGCGAGCCATCCTGTCCTAGGGAAAGACAACTTCCAGGAAGACAACTCGAAAGAGCCATCTGCAGGGGTCCTTTGAAGTAAATGCTTAGGCGTTCAAACGGATGCATGGCCTTTATAACTGTTCCGGTATTTCCTTTGAAGAATTTTGGCTTCAATTCATTGCAAGCTAAACAGGAGCCCGTCATCCTTCGAACTTCCTCAATGGAAAAAGGAAGGTTATGAGTTCTTACCCAACGTCACATCCGAGTGACTCCAGGTTGAGACAAGCGAGTGTGGAGGTCATACATTTTTTCTGGCTGCATAGCACTGAATACCCTAGAAAAAGCGTCTGCAACTGGATTCTCTTATCCAGGTCTATACAAACATTTTAAATTGCAAGCTAAATCAAGTTTCCATCTCTGAATATTTTCATTTACTGTTTTTGACTTGTGATTAGTGCTGAACATGAAGGTGACAGAATGTTGATCTGTAATGATTTTAAAATGGCGGTCCATTAGTCCCTAGACGATCGGCAAGGGTTCGCTGCTCTCCAGAATGGTTAAAGGAGTACATAACTTAATCAGCGAGGGCAAGAGTGTGATAATACAACGTTATTAATTAGTCACGGTTTCTAGTGAATCATATGTAATATATGTTGGCGCGTGGATTCCTAAAACTCTTTGTAAAACTGTTCTAACGATAGTTCAATTTTCAAGTTAAATATATCAAAACCTTGTACCGAAAGATTCGCTCAGTTAACAGCTTGTTAGCAGCGACTATCAAGGGAATGGACCAAAATGGGAATTTTCATAGTAATTTTTTATTTAATCAATGAAAAGATCTTAATGAGAGCTTTCCAAGAAATGCTATATGGCGGGTATCTGACCATTTGTACGGAATGGAATTTATTTGCAGGATGACGTCACGGCCGGCCTCCGCCCGCCCGCTCTTAGCTTCATTGCACTACTACGCCACGCCTCATCTTCCTACCCGTTTATTAGCCAAAGTAAATGGTAATTTGAGCTAAAAATTTGCATTAAGGGGTTTTCAAGTGCGATGAATCCGAATCTGGGGTCAAAAGTGTGAAATTCCAGAACACGCAAGTTCCCCATTATATTTCACTATAGGAAAAAAAGTTCACGTAACCCAACCCAGAAAACTGCACGGTCTGCATTCTCAAGATGCTTGAGACCCTGATCCACTTCTTATTTGATGAATGCCTGGACGGAGTCAGACTCATACTGCTTATTGCTTATCGCACAATATTCAATACGTTTTACCAAATTACCCTCCACTCACTCCTGCTGCATTTGTGGAGTGTGTGTATATACTAGTGACGATGAATAGTTTTAGAGAACGATCCATAGTATGTAACTGGTCTCTTTCAAGCATAATATCAATAGTGTCGCGGTATCTCATACTATGAATGCCTCCTGAATTTAATGCAGAATTGATATTTTTGTACTAAGAATGCGGATAGTAAAATTAAACCAATTATTTTGTTTTTTCAATTATAAGAGGATAAATGGAAAATTGTCTGTTGACATAAAGTCATGTTAATTTTGAGTTAGAGTTACTAACCCACTAAATAAGTTATGATTTCATTAAGAAAGATACTTTTTATGCTAAATACGTTATTGATTTATTTCATATTCATGCGGCAAGACCGAACTTTTTAACGGTCTTGCTAAATAATGCCGAAAAATTAGATATTTAGTTGTTGGAAATTCAAAGTCAAAAAGTGTGTATTTTGTAGTGTAAGGTTTCAGGAATGGGTAGAGCCGACACTTTAGCATAGGCTCAGCTTCAGGCGATTGGTTTTGGACTACTCATACCGCACTACATTACTACATAAAACAGTATATATCTATTGTAGAGTACTTGTAAACATTCGGTTCAACAAAGCTTCAGCCAAGTATTATGAAGTGATATTAGCGCTGGGGCATATTTGGTCGTACTTGATGCTGAAAGAAGGAGTAAAAACCAGTGCTTACTATCTTTTCCATCCAACACGAAGTTAGGCGTGAATGATTGATTAATCGTACAGCGATCCGAGTGGTTTTAAACAATCCATTCAGGTAAATTGAATTGTGTTGTCTCGTAAACAAAAATTGAATTGTGCCTCGTTTTGTGACAAAATGTCTCCAATAAAAACCCCTATACTTTACACCTTGCGATTGAATGGAAATGATTCTGAGATTGCATGTCAGTTAATGTTCAATATGTGATTTTTGAGCCGAAAAGCTAAACTTTATTCCAGTCATTTGGGAGGAAAATGGCAGATAACTGTCCGGTGGAAGGTTTTAAAACACATTTTTATTCGGAACCTACGTACCATGAAACGTAAACCAAAATAGTTTGAAAGATTCTTTTCTTTTTTGATTATTCAGATTCACTATGAAAACAAATCTACCGAAATTGAGTTCCTTCGAAAAAATTAAGGATAATTATAATCCAGGACAGCTACGATAAGGGAAGCATAACGTGAATGCGTCAGAGATGGTCACTAAAAATACAAATTCGGGTGTTGTTTCTTGAGAATGGTTTTCCGTGGATTCTGCCAGGCGCCAGAATCCACAAACATTGCGACATTCAGAGCTGATAACAAAGTGGCAGTGACAGCTAAACAATGGTTGGCATAAATAGTGCAGTCGTAGATGGTGCACCTTGTGAATTTTGCGTGGGGTCATGAATATTCGAGAAAAAAATCGTTAGGGGGGCATATTATAACCACCTGAGAACAGCTAAGGTGGGAGAGGGTTATGGTTACACTTGAAACCAGTAAATGAACTCACTCCGCTAATTGGAACCACTTCAACCTTCTGAAAACGCTGGCTTTTCTTTTAATCCCTTTCCGACCTCCACCCATCCCCTCGGCATCACCCCTTAATCGTATTCACCCTAGTTTTCCTTTCACTTTGAACTGAATGTATTTTGGAGTTCCCTGTAATGACGTGGACTAATTAACCTCTTTCTGAACTCTCAATTGAGATACTTTTGTTTATTTTTCATTGGGAATGAAGCGTCCTCTTCTCAACTACGTAAATAATATACTTATTCATAACAGGTAAGTTAGTGTGAGCCCATATTTGGATTCGTTCTCTTGAATGCACTCAACTCGCTAATGGTTAACCTTAGTAGTTGAATACTGCATAATTATTTTTTCTGGCCTCCTTTCTTTTATTCAACTTTTGTGGTGCTTTTTCGTACTTATAGGGTAAGCAGGACTTAAAGCCACCAAAGGATCCGTCTGACATGGTTCTCTGCAGTTCGCCTCATTGCAACCCATGCACATTATCCCAGAAAAGGGGTTTTTCGGTTCCACAAGATTACAAGAGTTCTGAAATACAAGGATACGACGAATAAGTAACTCTCCTGAAGAACAAACATGAAGTCCAACAAGATTTGTTATCTGTTTCCTTTGCTTTCACATTTCTTGATGTTCGCTCTGGAAACAATATTTTTGAATAGGTGACGGAATGAGTGTTACCCACATATTCATTTTATAAGTGAAAATAGATTCCATTCTATGAAATTCGATACCATCTGCACTCCTACGTCGAGTGGTTTTCTTTCTATGATTTTTCAAAGTTTGCTACATTGTTGACGTCACACTGTGCAGGGGGGGGGGGGGGGGGGGGGGTCGCCCAGGTGGGACGGATTCTTCGGCTTTCCATCCAATAAATCGTGAGCGTTTTATTTTGGTTTATTATTTTCAACAATGAATCTTTATAATCGCCCAAGGAAACAACACCCCCAGAAATTGATGATTTGTCAGTTTTTGTTTCCGTTGATTTAAAACACCAAATATGTGTATTAAAAGAAACTGTCTGTATGTTGTTTATAGATTTTTGATATAATTTGCGGACCAGACAAAACTTTCACCACATGTTCCTGTGACCATGTAGGAAAATTAAACTGTGACCAAGGGAAACAACTAAAACATAATTTACCTAACTATAAAAATGGATTCCGCACCATAATACCTTTAAAATGAGTGGTTGTTGATTACTTTAAGTGAAATGGTTCACAAGATAAGAGTGATCTTCGAAATCATGTTTTTTCCGTCCTAAATGGTGGATTTAGTGGTTGCCCGTTATTCCGAAATTGTTCAGTATTCTGGAAAATAATTTGGGCTATACTTTTGAGCCAAAAGTAAACCGAGTGTTTTACTTTTTAATTTGAAGTTTATATGATCTACCATTACTTTTATAGAGTAATATTTATTCGTTTCTAGCACAGATTTCTCGTGATCTACTAAAACAAAACTTGAAAATATTAATTTTACTTTTTCATTGTGAACTATTAAGTTTTCGGCTATTGTAATTTTTATTTCATCGAATGGTACCGACAATTAATTAAAAAGAAAAAAAAGTTTTGAGATCGGGCCAGATTTACAAAGTATTGGCAAGCGGCTATTTTGGACAATGAAATGTGTTGACAATTCAAGTTTTGATGATTATAACGGAAAGAGAGATAGTTTTGGGACCCAAAAAAATATTTAAGAAAAAGTCATTTTTTGACCCAATCTTCGTTTTTCATTCTCCTGAAAAAAAGCCTCAGCATGTTAAGCTCCATTTTTCCTTGCACGGTCACGTTTTTACATCGGTGGGTGGAAAGAAATTTTTAGGGGGAAAAATAAAACGTTCCAAAACTTTCTAACTTACCTAAAGAAATGCCTAACTTGTTGTAGTTGGTTTAGGGGCTCCCTAATAGTTTTCGTTTTGCTGCCTAGATAGACATATTCTCGGATTCTTTCAAACGGAATTGGTGGTGCACAAGCCGGGGCCAAATAAAGTGGGTACTTGCTACGCAGTTGTGGAGGCTTAGGTTATTAATTTTTTATGATAATCATATTTTTAGCGAGATATGAAACGACTCCGTCATCTTCACTGTCAATGGCGATTTGAAAACATATTGGTAAGTTATGCATGCATTACAGAGATCTATCCATTTATCAATGGATTTTATAAAATTTGGTGAGAGTTAAAATAAGAGAAAAGACATAAATATCATGTCTTCTTGGAATTACCCTTTCCTTTCAATAATCCCCTCCACCAACTGAAAATTTCTATCATAATACTTCCAGCATGAAATTTAAAACTCCTGACATATTTTCCAAAACTAGACCAAATTCATAATTGAACAAAAAGTGATCACGAAAATTCGACGGGATCAGTTAAAACATCATGATTTATTACTACCACCCCCTCCATTCACCCCCTTCCATAAAGAAATTTGAAATTCCTGATATACCTTCCGAAACTAGAACGAATTCATAGATGAACAAAAAATAATTACGAAAATTTGACGAGGTTAGTTGGAACATCATGATTTATTACTATTACCCCCTCTATTCACCCCTTTCTATAATGAAATTTATAACTCTCGATATACGGTCCAAAACTAAACCGAATTCATAGATGAAAAATTAAAAATCGGATGAGAATTGTTAAAACATCATGATTTCCCAGTCTTAACCCCTCCCATGATGAAATTTGAAACTCCTGACAAACGTTCCAAAACTATATTGAATTCTTAGTGGAACAAAATAAGAATCACGAAAATTGATAGAGATTTATAGCTAAGGTGTCGTTTGACAGAACCGTTAATTATCCTCTCCAACCCCCACCTCGACAGCAAATCCGAAATTCCCAAGGTTTGTTGCAAAACTAGACTAAAGTCGGAATCGAACCAAATAAGAATATCGAAAATCGGTTTAGAATCGTAGCTTGGGTAACGTCGACAAAATTTGACATGGATTCGGTCTTAGAATGCCTTAAACGGATTTGTACGCGGTTATTTTTTTCTCAGGCTTGGATTGTCCGCCATCCCTCCGGATAAATTCCAATGGGCGTCCCTCTTGTTAACTAAGCCTTGCCAATAAGACGTAGCTTCAGAGGGTCGTCCTAAAAAATTAGCTATGATACGATTTCACCAGCGAAACTGCAATACTGTTGCCAGAACCTAGCTACTTTTTCAGTTAGTAGGTAGTGAACACTCAGAGTTGTCAGTTAGTGGATCAGGTTAGTGAGCTGATGCTATAAGAATTTCTATCAAGGCTTTATTTGGTATGGAGCTTGGTTTAGTTGAAGTCTCATAAGAAGTCATAATCATAACACTACTTACCTAAGACCTGGGATGTCAGTCACTCGGTTATCAATGGCATCAAGCCACGAAATGGTAGGTTGAGGGACACCAGTTGCTTTGCAGTCTATGATAGCACCAGTTGAGTTCGTGAAGTCTAGCCAGTGAGGTGGCTCCTGGAGGAAGTGCGGTCCTTCCATGAGAACCGCCAGATTGAATACTGCAAAAGAACAGATGAAGATTTTGATTTGTAGATACCTAGGGAATGGCATGTATTTTTGTCTTTCGCAGCATAATGTTATACCCGAAAAGTGTGAATAAATATCAATAAATCCATACGAATATATAGCAGGAGAGTTGGATACCATGAGTGTTTGATTGGCCAGTGATAATGTTCAAGATTTAGTCTGCCATTTAAGATACCTATTTCACACATCCGAGTCGCCCGTGGTCTTCTTAGTCCTTCTTTCTAGTAAAGGGAAACCAAAAGGGAGTTCTCTGAGGCCATCTACCTTTTGGCATTTTTCTCACATACTTACTTATACGATTTCAAACTGCTTCTTTCGTGATGAGCCACAACTGACCCCTGTTATTCGATTATCTCTCGTGCATTGGCATTTGGTTAAGACTATAGCCATATCCTAATTTAGTAGACTAACAAGAATGTTGGAGATGGTTACTAGACTCCAGGAGGATCTCGTCTAGGTTATTTGGACACTCGTAGACATCAGTCTTTGTGGCGGTTTTCTATACTTTGCTAAATGTTTCTTGTGAGCTCTGTTGTTCTGAAGATGGTCCTCTGTAACCATCCGGCAGGGGATGGTCTACAACGTATCAACAACAAAACAGCAACGTAGTATAATAACGAATAATGTACTAGGCTTACATTTTAATTTAAGTTTTATCTTAATTGATTATCCCTTCGACGAGATCGAAGGAGATATGGAACTTTTAAGGATTATTTAAAATATTGATTGATTGATGATAGATTTATGATCCATAAATTCATGGATATAAAGAAGTTTTATGTTTATTTGAAATTAGCAGACATGTTTTGAAATTCACAGGAGCTACTCGAACAGAACTTGCACCCGAAAATGACACAAAGACTATCTTGAAAACAACAAAGCTAACTAGTTACCAATACTAGGTAACAATACTAGTTACCGCCAAATATAAAAATTAAGCAAAGATGTTGTGTGAGGCCTCGTATCAGATTTTTCGGAAGGGGGGGGGGGGGTTTGTTTACAAGACGTTGATACATGAAAAGGGGAAAAAATGTTGTGAATTATGTGGATTCACCTTTCTTTAAAGAGTTTCCATAGTTTGGAAGAAGCTATCATCTTGGAAGAAAAATGTTATCTGCAGTTGCTCAGCAATCTAGAAAGAAGAAAGTTATAAGAGGTTGAAACAAGGAATTATTAGGATTCCCGTAGCGAACCCCGGGAACTCAATGCTCATTCCACGTACTGCAGTAAATCATACGTGTCACCTCCCATATTTCCGTTCTTCAACATTTCTCTTGTAAGTGTGGCCAGTTTCCTAATGGAGTTAGTTGAGCAAACATCAAGGTTTACACGAAGGCATTGTGATGCGTGGAGGAGAGCAAGTAATCTAATGGAATTCGTTCTAAAAATGATGCGAGGATAATCATATGATATAAAAATAATAGTCCTTGTATTTATATGTATCCCCCGTTGACATTCGTGAGAAAGGGGGGGATATATACGTGTGGAGTAATCGTTCACTGAGCTAACGCATGTCTTAAATAGGGGCCTTAGGACGTCGGGCCCCTCACATTTATTGTATTGCATTATTTGCATTACTTTATAATTTTATTGGATTTATGCTACAAGTCGCAAACGAAGAATATTAGAACAAAACTTTAAAAAATGCCTTTTTGTTCTTATGTTCGTTATTAAGGACAGAAAGGCAATTTTTTTGTCATGTTTTGTACTAAGTTAAACGGTTCAAATAAAGAAACCCTTCAAAGAATATTAAAACCATTCAAAACGTCTGTCAAGTTGGTGTGGCACATAGCTTCCTCGTATCCGTAACATGAATGCATAGATTTGAATAATTTTAAAATATTTCATGGTGAGTGCTTGGGGAAATAGTAAATCAAAAGTTCCTGTCATGCAGCATGATCGTATGAGCGAATTTTCGTAAAATATCGTACTATATTATGTTACATCGTTTTGAAAATTAAGGGTTTTGAGGGAAAAGAAACTGTAAACTACCAATGTTATGGCAAAAAACTGATTCTAAATAATATCCCGCGATTCAACAAAGATTTTTTAAAATTTTTTGGAGTTTTTATCGATTTTTTTGTTAATAAACTTTATTTGAGCAATTTTCTGCTAAAAAAAAAAAAAAAAAATATATAAATCTAACAATTTTTAGCCGTTTTTTGCTATTTTTACTGATTTTTTCAGCACTTTTTTGGAAATTTGGCCAATTTAATGTGCTAAAAAATTGCTGGCTAACGAACTCATCCTTTCGTTCGGAAAGCTTGATTTTTTGGAGCAAGAACGGAATTTTTATCTCAACCCTAAGAAGAGTTGAAGAGTTATCGTCTGAAAGGACACACACACAGACACACACACTCACACACACACACACACACACACACACACACACACACACACACACACACACACACACACACACACACACACACACACACACACACACACACACACACACACACACACACACACACACACACACCCACACACACACACACACACACACACACACACACACACACACACACACACACACACACACACACACACACACACACACACACACACACACACACACACACACACACACATATATATACATATGAAAAAAATGATGAACTCTAGGATTCGTTTCAGAATGTCTCAAAACGGATTTCAATGGAGAAAATTTTCAAAAATTTATATTTTAAAATTTTTCGAGCCATTGCAATAGTTTCATTTTCTACGAAAATTCGCTAAATGTCAGAATCGGTTAAGTAGAAATCGAAAAAGTTATGCTTGATGTAATATACGTTTGCCCATGCGCAGAGTTAGGTATTGATTTGAGAACAATTAAAGGTGACCATCTACTCCCTAAATCGCACATTCTCTGAAAATTCCATCAAAATCAGATGATAACACTGAGAAAAGAAGGCTTGTTTCAAGGATTTAACATTCTCGCGTCTGCAGTAGCTACTAATCATACAATCATGTTAAAATTAATATGGAATGCTAAAATTGTTTTTTTAGCGAATTTTCGTAGAAAACGAAGCTATTTCAATGGCTCGGAAAGTTTTAAAATAAAATGTGTATGTGTCATTCCAGACGATCTCTCCTTAGGATTGAGATAAAAATTATGTTCTTGCGCCAAAAAATCATGCTTTCCATACCTACGAAAGGATGATTTTGTTAGCCAAAACTTTTTGAGCACATTAAATTGGTAAATTGTAAAAAATGTGCTAAAAAAATCACTAAAAACGGCCAAAACGGCTAAAAATAGGTAATTTTTTATATTTTGGCAGAATATTGCTCATATAAAGTTAATTAATAGAACGTTCTAAAATATATTTACAAAATCAAGCTGAAAAATGTACTTAAATTTCGTCAAAATTTGCCAAAAAATCTATAAAAACCAGCAATATCCTGGCACTCAAAAAGCTCAAATTTCAAAACAACTTAACATTATAACATAAGTTAATTTACGAAAATTCGCTCATATGGTCATGCTGCATGACTGCAATTTTCTCAGTTATCCTTTGAATTTGAGCGAGATCGGATGGCCAGGACGGGAGAAAATGCTGTTAGATGTAATTTACGCTCGCGCATGCACACAGTGAATTATTGATTTAGTGTCAAAACCTACACACCTACACCTATTTCATGCAGATATCTCTGATAGGGCTTCTGACTTTAGAAAATTTAGGGGAGACTGTAAAGATGATGAATGATTGTGTGGTTTTGTTTGCCCGCTTCACGCTGCAAGTCGACTCCTACAATCTCATCAATAACTGTTTTTCCAGGAAAAGGGTGATAGAAACATACGTCGTGTAATGGTACGAGTGGTTTTACGTTCTGCGGAGAATAACAAGAGTACACAGGATGGCTGGAAATAAAGTCCCAAAACAGAATAGGTACTGAAACGAGACCTCACCACTCTCCTCACGCACCCAACTCTCCGCTCTATACCGCGTACTGATGCTTGGCCATCTCCACCTCGAGTCAGTTGGCCAAAACTTGAATCAACCTAATGAAACATTGAGAAGCTGTAACCACTATATATCATTTGTGGTTAAGCGGCTAGTACGGATGTAATGAATCTTTGTGTAATAATTTCCAGCGTTTTTAAATTATGCTTACACACCTTCTTTTTTCCTTATAAAATTTAAATCTTTTTTGTTTGCATAAAATCTCGCAGTTTTACCACAAATCAAAACTTTAATGTCACTTATGAAGTTGCCAGAGATTTTCGTGAGTGATCAAAAGCTATAGTTTCTTCAAATTGAAGCTACTTTCAAATTGTAGATAGTACCAGCTTCATGGTTAAATCGCATCGTGACCTCACTCCGGAAAGGAAATTTTCGTATCGTATGCGACCGTCTAATGGAATTATTTAAAAAACTGCAGTGTTTATTGTACGGAAATCAGAAAGTGAAAAAATGATCTGCTGGACACTCCGCTTATCAGGGGCAGGGACGGGAATCTTTCAATTGCTCTACGAAATCAATTGCCTCCACTTCCCGACTCTCTCACGAATTCCTACATCGGCGAAATTCTAGCTAATGAAAATCTGAAGATAGTTCTACTCGGCTTATAGTTTGAAAAAATGACGATGATATATTATAAAGAGGTGTGTGAGAGGTAACATTTATGTATCTATGATCACGGAATACCGGGAACTATGTGGGACACTACATTCATCACTTGTTACCGGTAGAAACTGTCATATTGAAAATCCATGAGCGGCGTTACCCGGTTGACTCCCGAGGGACTCCTCTGAGGAGTCAAACGGGAATTTCAGTTTTGATTCCCTCGGGAGTCAACAGGGCCATAAGGCGTCCCCCGGATAGTTAACCAGGAAACTCCTTACCAAGGTCCTTCCCTGGAGGTATTCTTCATTTGTTTATATTTGGACGATATGGCATGTACGATAGTAGAAAAATTTTTGTTGGAGCGCATAAAGAGTGGTTTGTAATTGAATTGGGAGTTAATAGGGAGAATGTAAAAGAGAAAGGGAGGTATGTACTAGACTGACAACGAAAAAAACGGAAGTTCGAATTTTTGAGGGGCTCAAAGCTCAGATGATTGCATCAGATGCGAGGAACGACTCCAGAAAATTTCACTCCGAACCGATAACCCCTTGAGGTCTCCTAAACCCGTTTTTTGATAATTAAATTATCGATTTTAGAACACTAGACGCTTAGGACAAAACGACGGTTAGGACATGAAAGATCCATGCGTCTGGACACTTTTTATACTCTATTCCTATGTTTTCGGTGTCGCGGAACACGATGCCGCCATTATTGCAAGCGCAGAAGCTGTATTTCTTTTGATATTCAAGAAATCAGTCCAAACTAGTGATGGAAAAAAGGCATTTTTTGCCGTTTTTACCTCGTTTTGACTGGGAAAAAAATTGTTTGCGGGTCTTTTCTGCTTCGGACCTTGTTTCCTGGCTTGTTCCGAATGTAACAAGACCAATTTCGTCCTATAATATATTGTCCTTTTGGAAATATCTGCTCAAGAGCCGAGTTAGCTTTTTTAATAGTAACCGCTCTATACTTACCAGTAGCTACGAAATCAAAATTTAACGCCCTGAAACCCTTTTTATCCCATTATTTTATGTTTTTGGGCTCGTTGAACATTACGTGCTAGTAGTGGAGGCGTAGGACTCGTATTTCGGTTAATAATCAAGAGCTAGGTGTCAAAAATCGGTGAATAGTGGGATTTTTCTTGATGTTCAAAAAATCAGTTGACAAAATTAATAGAAAGGGCCCAAAACCTAAGGGCCCGAAACATAAAGCCCAAAAACATAAAATAATGGGATAAAAAGGGCTTCAGGGCGTTAAATTTTGATTTCGTAGCAACTGGTAAGTATAGAGCGGTTACCATTAAAAAAGCTAACTCGGCTCTTGAGCAGATATTTTCAGAAGGATAATATATTATAGGACGAAATTGGTCTTGTTACATTCGGAACAAGCCAGGAAACAAGGTCCGAAGCAGAAAAGACCCGCAAACAATTGTTTTCCCAGTCAAATCTAGGTAAAAACAGCAAAAAATGCCTTTTTTCCATAACTTATTTGGACTGATTTCTTGAATATCAAAAGAAATACAGCTTCTGCGGTTGCAATAATGGCGGCATCGTGTTCCGCGACACCGAAAACATAGGAATAGAGTATAAAAAGTGTCCAGACGCTTGGATCTTTCATGTCCTAACCGTCTTTTTGTCCTAAGCGTCTAGTGTTCTAAAATCGATAATTCAATTATCAAACAACGGGTTTAGGAGACCTCAAGGGGTTATCGGTTCGGACTGAAATTTTCAGGAGTTGTTCCTCGCATCTGATGCAATCATCTGAGCTTTGAGCCCCTCAAAAATTCGAACTTTCGTTTTTTTCGTTGTCAGTCCAGTATGTACCTATCACTATCATAGCGTTCGTCGTCTCATGGAACAACTGGGTTGATGGAGCAGTTGCGCGGATACTACGCTTCAGCGCGTCTTGATCGTTGAGAGGGAACACGATAGCGGTGGGAGGGGAGGGGTGGAGGGGGAGGGGGTCACTTGAAGAAGGTGTCATTAGCATAGCCTACCGTGGGTCTTCGGTAATATGCTCGGAATTATGTGAAGAAGAAGAAAGAAGAAAGAAGAAAAAAGTTTATTGACAAAATAAAAACAAAGCGAAAGATTCCTTCTGCATTACAAAATAAACAATACCGACATGGTTTTTCAAACCGTATGTCGGGGGTGTCAGCAGGTCAAACTAAAAACTACAATGAAAACAAAATACAATAAAATGAAAAGAAATTACAAATTAAACTCATCTACCAACGCAGAGCGATATCGCCAGGCTATTTTACTGAAAGCCACTAGTTGAGGCCTTCCACCACCATCCAGCAAAGCCACAGCCTCATTCCGAGAAAGCACGGGTTTATTGAAAACCTCAACTCTAAACTCTGCCAGTACTGGGCAAGTACAGATAAAGTGGTGCATGTCTTCCTTCTCGTGTCTATTGCACAGTGCACACTCCTCATTGCGGTCGGTGTCATATGGCTTTGCATTGAGATGCAACAGTTCTCCCCTCAACTTGAAAATCCACCTCGCCGAAAAAATATCCATCACTGGCTCACAAACCAAGCTCGCGGCCTTGAAGCGAGTGTCAAGCTCCCTATATAGCGTGAACCTCTCCGAGTCCATAGCCCTCTGCCAGAACCACTGCTTCTTGTGTTCCTTAAACTTCTCAAGGATGTCCTCGGAATTATGTGTTATATTAAAATATTATAGATGTGTGGAGGCGTTCGGGGTTTTTCGGATTCTGAGGTTACCGATAAGAATGGAAATTCACGGAATCGTGCCTCAATTTGAAGTGTTCATTGGGCTATGCTGCATTGCATTGCATTCGTTTATATATGAATTGCGATGTAAGGGCTTCAAAATAACGTAGATGTATTTCTAGGTTTTTAATGTAAATTATTTGAAGTTTTTAAAAATAACGAAAAAATCTTGAATAGCTTCATTGAAGATCATGTTTAAATGGGAGAGTTATATGACATAAAACATCTGGGAGGAAATTATTTAAATTTCCTGCATCCACTGATAGTTACTCATCTTCATGAACTTGAAGGTGTGAAATACAACCTTGAACCAAAGAAAGATTGTCTACATAAAACATTTAGGAGGAAGACGGGAAAACATTTGCATAGCGTTATCCTCAGCAGAGTGGGGAGGGAAGAAAGGAGAGGACTCATTGCTTGCGAGTTAAATGATGCATAAATAACGTGGCGTTTTCCTTGGGAAGCTCCTCGACTGAAACTTTGCGAGTGATGTATTATGAGAAATACTGCCGCTGATCGCAGTGATGAGCCAGTGATGTCGACATCCCAACATTCATCGTCTCAGTTCGTGCTTTAGCCTCGGATATTTCTTGATATATTATGAACACATCTCCCAGGAATTATCATGGTTGGGTTCGGAACTGTAAACGTGAAAATTTTACTTTGGTTGTTTGCTTTTCATTGGTCCGGCGCAACAAGTAGGGATCTAAATTAAATTTAAACAAGTAGTCTCATTCCTTTACCTGGCAGTAGACCTTACCTTTTCGTAAACGAACGATTAGGTTTTCCAGTCTACTAAATATTTGAATGCACAAAGAAAAAACAACCAGAAGGACATAAGCCCTATTTGACTAATATCAACTTTATATCTGTAATTTGCAAAACTCTCCGTTCGTTATAGCACGGAAATAGAAGTCGCAGCTTGCATTTGTACAAACAACGGTAATCATAGTACTTTGACGAGTGCCTTCGACGCGGAGTAGTTGGCAATCCAAACAATCATTGTTATGCAATATCCAATTGGTTAGGTGTTTGATCTATAAGGGCGACCGAATTGTGAGTTCATTAATATGCCGACAACCTACATCAATGTAGTATGTGACTCAATCAGTTGTAGTGCCAAGGGAGCGCTAGTATCACTCGCTAACGAGATTGAGTACGGTCTTAGTGTGAGTTGCTCAAGATCTAATTCTAAGGCTGGCTGTAATTCACATCGCTGGGATAATTAGACTGGAATAGATCTACTTATAACGCATTGCAAGAGGAATATCACGCATTGTCCACATAACCCCCTGCCCGAACTACCGCATAAGCTTATGCAACGCATCATATTCAAATGTATTTTCCACAGAGATTGCTAACTCGTTATGTGACTCGTCCTAGGAAAAGGGACCTTATCTTACCGGAGGTCAAATTTGAGTTATTGCAATTTCTAAATTTTTGAGACTCTGCTGAAAACACTGATATTTTCAAAAACAATTCTAGCTTTATAAGTCCAAAGATATATGATTTTTCAAAATCTGGTTTTCTGAAAACCTCATTTTGAGAAAAACGCGTTCGAAGTTTGAGCAACATTCAAAAGTAAATTGTGGCCGTCCTACTGGCGATATTAACTTTTTTTTTTTTAAAGATTCGTGCGCATGTTGGGTTCATTTCACCATCACTGCAGATAATTTTGGATGTGATAAAAATTACAATTTTGAAGAAGAAAAATAAAAAAAAAATGTGTTTGCTGAAGATAAATCACACAAAATCGAACATTTGCCAAACAATAAATTGAAAAAAAAACCGCAACTCATAACTATTTGTAAGAGAAAAATACGTAATTCCGGTCGTATTAAAACAATAATAAGTAAGATTATTCAAATGAAAAAAAAAAAAAAAAAAAAAAAAAAAAAAAAAAAAAACACTATTTTTGACGAGTACTGCGTCGTTTCGGTGGCGGAGGAGTGGGGTGTTCTACTTCAAAAACCTCACCTTCAAAGTCCACTTGGAACACCAAAACTTCCCCATCATCATTTTCTCCCGCAGGGTTGGTTGGGGCCAAAATGTCTTTAGTTGCATCAGTGCAATACGGTTTTATTTTTTTACGGTCTATTAGCCATGAGAGAGGAGGTTGGGTAAGATAAGGTCAGTTGTTACAGTTGTGTAATCGCAACTACTTCTCGTTTTTCGAGTTTTTCGATATCATAATCAGCTAAATATCGATAAGTCACAATTGTACTGTGTAAAGGGGTAGTTATTACTTCAGAAGCTATAAAACCCTAAAAATCGATATACTCGTATTCGACCATTTTATCGAAACACGCTCTCCTGAAAATTTTGCCAAAGTAAGATAATAGCCCTTTTGCTAGGACGGGTCACATCTGGTAATGAACAACTAATTTTATTGACAATTTTTATTGACAATAATTGGTGCATACGTACTTTTAAGTTTTTTCCAGTGTGACCATCCCTGAAATAGAGGGGTTTTCCTCACCTAAAAAGGTCTCTAATATTGAAGCGTTCAATAGCATTGAGCTCACAGTTATGCGCTTTCAGCAGCAGGCTATCAGCTCGCGGGCATGTTTCTAGAAGCGATAGTAGGTAGTCACTGTCTCTTTTTATAAATATATCTTCATGAAGAGCTGAGAGAGATTCGCATCTTTCAGCGATTTTGACGTTACATCTTGTTCTACGAGTCCTGAAACGTAACTTTGTCGCTGACATAGGAAGTGTTTTCGCTCATTAAAAGAGGCTCCCACCCCCTCCCGCACTACAGCCCATGGTTCGGGCGGGATTAGAAAATTTGAAAACCGCTTATGCACCCTTTCGGAAAAATCCAAGAAGATCCACTCACTCGTAGACTTCCCCCTTTCAGCCGTTTGGCCGTGCATAGCATGGACAGAAAAAAAAAGAAAAAAAAAACAAACAGACGGAGTTTCATTCTTATAAATGAGTATAGATAGAGATCTTCTCGTATTTACTATAACAAATTCTTGACCTTCTCGCAGGTTAAGCTCAGTAGGCTATTTGCTCGCGGGCATGTTTTTAGAGGGGATAGTAGGTAGTCACTCTCTCTTTTCATGAATTTATCTATTTACTATAACAAATTCTAAACCTTCTCGCAAGTTAAGCTTAGCAGGCTTTCAGCTCGTGGGCATGTTTCTAGAAGGGATAGTAGGTAGTAAATCTCTCATTTCACAAATAAGTATCATCACACAGAACACATACAGAGAAAAACATAAGTACTGACAGTTTCTTAGGCTAGGAAGTGACAAGCCTTGACCTTCTGCGAACTATCCGGCTCGTCCGACGAACAAGGGTTTAGAACAATAGGTTTTAGGGAAAGGAACTTGTGCTGACTCACGTGTTCGGTGTCACCAGTGTCATAGGTGAGGGAGGGGGGTCGATGCAAGTCTCTCGTCGTTGTAAACGACGATAGAACCAAATGCGACTTGGCGAGCAAACTGTAACCTTCATATAATGTACTACGCAGTAAGGCGAATGCGAATAATGGAAGCGGAGGCCGCGGCCATGAACGCATGTACAGAGCCGGAGTGTGGGGCTTCCCTATCGTCTTCCACTAAAAAATCTTTGAAATGAGGCGTCACTCGGCAAAAAAAATGGAAAAATTATTTTCTAAGTATCTAATAACTTCCTCCCCTTGGGTAGTCCAAAAAATTTTTGAATTTTTTCTGATTTTTATTTGCTTAAAACTTAGTATCAGGCAATAAACGCTCTCCAAGTTCCACTTCGATATCTCAAAAATTGTGGAAAAATTAGGGGTGAGGGGGTTACTTCTTTTGAGAAAAATGCTCAGATTTCATTCTGTTTTGGCTCAAGTCGGAGCGTGATATCGCTGGTCATTCTCAGTGTTTGAAATAAAACAAAAAGAACAGGGTGAATTCCATGACCATTAGGTACCTTCCTAATCATGAGATATAATGTGAACTTTGACCCACTGGTCTTTGACTTCTACAAGGAAAAATTATCCCTTAATTCTTTTGAGGTGTGTATGAATATTTTTTTCAATTTTTTTCCCCCACTGTAAAACGAAAAACTTCTTTTTTAAGATTGCGGGTAACGGGTTAGGGTGAAATATCCAAGAAGAAAGATGATTGAATTTGTTTAGCATGTCTTTTATATTATATTTCATTGCGGCGGTTAATGAGTTTATATGATTTTGTCAAAGTCTTTAATTATTTTAATCAGGCATTGAATTCAAAGCTAAATTAACAAAAAGTTTTAGTAATAATACAATTATGTTCTGGTAAACGTCATCATACAATTCATTTGTTTCACGGACTTTAATCAATCTGCACCATCACGGACAAATCTTTGATAAGGAAGACCTCCGCCTGAAACATCTGCACTGGAACTTGGATAAATCTCGCGAAACGTTCCTCCTTGTGGTAGGCTGGATTAGGTCCTGAAAGTTCGTTGAAGTTCTTTGATGAGGTGGACTGCACAATTGTTTGGATAGAAGAGGGTGTGAAGTGAGGAGTAATTACTAAGAAAGGTAGTTAGGCCAGTACGTGATTCGGAACTCGCCGTTCCCAGAACCCAAAAGTGCCCAACACGGTTACTCTTCGGCTTTCACGTCTTCTTCCCCCTTTAGTTCTTCACTTTCCGAAATTCCCACCGACAAACCTACTTCCTCCCTCCAGTTTAACGCCTGGCTTCTTGATTTTGCTGCTATATTCCCAAGTACGAGGATCTGACAGTATACAAGGCTGTCGGCGAATGAGTACAATTGTGATTGTCTTACGAGAAATCCCTCATCCAAACAACCACAGGTTCTAATTGACAGTTATTCAACCTTCCGCAGGCGCGCCCTAAAATGTTACGCAAACGGGCGCAAGTGCTTCTCAGATCCCTTATTGTACATTAGAGGGGTCACAAAAAGTCAACTTTCGAAACTCAATCGTGCCACCCTCCTTAAAAGGTGCCATTTGACTAGAAAATGAGATTCCCAAAGTTTTAGGTCGATCGGATAACAATGTACATCTCAGCTTAGATCCATCCTAATTCACAGGACCTGAACTTCTAACGAAATAACAACAGTAAACACAAATACAAACATTTATTTTACTTGGCAAAATTATCACGTTTTAGAACAAGTAAAGGACATTGAATGTCTTCATGTTATGTACAAGAAATGTACCAAATAGTCACTTAGCAGGATATTATCAAAATCACCACGTAGTTATTTAAAAAAAAAAAAAAAAAAAAAAAAAAAAACTACCTACGTAAATTGCATTGAGAATGCCAAAAGTAGATGACGAAATGTCTTGAGCATTGAAAAGTAATTTGAAAAATACTTCTGGAATATAAAGTTGAAATGCAAATAAATTTTAATAATAGAAAAACATGAAATGTCAAACAGTAAAATTCATATTGGGAACTAGAATTACCAAGCATCATTAGCATCTTCAGAATTGTAACATGTCGATTACAATCATTTTTTGAACTCACGAAAGACGAGTGTACGGCTTTCTTCCCTTTCAAACACGGTCTGTATTGTTTTACGAAAGGCGGTTGAAACTGTTGAAAATTGAACTCACGGAAGCGTAATGATTTTTGTTGTTGAGACACTTCGTATTCTCGACATTAATTTACATTTATTCCAGAACGTTTCGGAACGCTACTGGGAAATTTCATTTGCTTCTATCAAGTCCATATAAACTCAAGATACCAACAATAATCCTCAATCAGTTCTCTCAACAAAAAAAATCTCATTTCCTAAAAGTCAGCTAGCGAATTTCGGTTCTATTGACTCGTACTGTTTGGATGTGGAGTTCTATACACATATTCCACTATGAGAATACTGCTATTTCTGGGGCCTGTGGGTATACAGTGTCTGCCAGACGCTGCCCTCTTAAATAACCACTTATTGACGATTTTCAGTGGTTCAATAGTGAATGGGTCTGTAAAATGAAATTGTTTTAGGTTTTAAGACTTTGAACATTTTTTAATCATAAAAAAAAAGAAAAATTTGTATTTCTTCACTTTAAATGTTTTAGAAGAATCATAAAATCCACGCCCAACTGTATTTTTAAAAGTGTATTTTACACTTAGAATCGATAACCTCGAATAGGTATATTGTAACAGTAAACATTAACTCAATAATAAACATTATTGAGCAAAGAAAAATAAAGATATTCTTTTTACAAAAAGTATTAGAAGTTACTGATAATAAGAACTATAAATACCTACTGAAGTCGAAGAATGTCTACAATCATGTAGGTAGAATCTTTCATTAGTATAATCTCGAAACAACACCCCTTTTCGTAAAACGTGTAAAGATAAAAAAAAAGTAAAAATTATTCAGGATTTTACAAACAACGGACACGTATTCAGCGAGCATTTTACAAAAGTAGGGACTTTAAAATTTATGCACATGAAATAAAACGCGTAATTGATACGCGTTATATCATGTTCAAATTCTTTGGAGGAATGAACGCATTGATCCATGTCACCACGTGCGGTGCAAAACCGAATACCAAAGTGATGGAGTGGTTGTTGGTTGAAGGGTTCAGTGTGTGCTACATAACCAAGGATAGAAGGAGGGCTATTCATTTTGCATTAAGGCACGGAACCGCCTCCACGAGCTGGTTATAGCGAACCTTTAATTGCCAAGCAGTGACCACAAAGGGCGAGGGGTGTTTTCATTGTGCTACTCAAAATGCATCAAGTTTCAATTATCTAAGATGGTTGCTAGAGGGTTGTGACGTGACACTGCGTGACAAGGACAGTTTGATTGCGGCCCTTTGAGGTGAACCTTGTTAGATAGTATATTGGTAAAACGTTTCTGCATAGAACTTGAAGTAACTATTCAACGTACGGAGAGCATAATGGCAATATTTGCTAGTAAACTAGTGAAATAGTTTGTATTATATGTGAAGGGGAGAGCGACAAAAAATCATGCCATTAGCAGACGAATGGTTGAATGGCTTAATGCTATATTAATTGAATTAATAATCTATATAACATACTGGGGAACAAACGTAAAAGTACCGTAAGTTTTAAATTAAGAAAAAAAGAAAAAAAAATCGGACGATTTTTAGCACTTTATTCCGCATTGAAGTACGACTTCCATAGATTTTTCATCCGAATTCGACGAGAAATTGGAAATTTGAACTCTGATCCTGTGACTTCTAGATCATATTTTTCATAGACCAGCGTAATAAATAAATGTCATCATAATCAGAGAAAGAAAAAGGGCTCCATTCAATTGTCATAAAAAGCACTTAACATTCTTTGATCTGAGCGTCTCTCTCTTACCTTCAGCGAATTGTCATAGAAAATGAAACTATTGAATGGCTCCGAAAATTTTAAAATAAAAATGTTTGAAA
Source organism: Adelphocoris suturalis (assembly GCA_030762985.1). NCBI lineage: Eukaryota > Metazoa > Arthropoda > Insecta > Hemiptera > Miridae > Adelphocoris > Adelphocoris suturalis. Next base: position 26,275,432 of record CM061051.1, read on the forward strand.
AACGTCTTCATTGAAATCTGTTTTGAGGCATTCTGAAACGATTCCTGAAGTTTGTGATATATATATACTCGGCGCTTCGCTCCTCGCCGGGGGGCTTCGCCCCCCTGGACCCCCCCAATCTATACTCGGCGCTTCGTGCCTCGCCGGATCTTTTCTCTTTTGTACTGCGTATAAAACGAGGATAATTTGCTTTGCAATTCTTAGCCTGAATCAACTTAGTTTTGGAATGTAGCCAGGTACGTAAGGAGAGGGAAAGTGGTAGCTTGAAATGTGAACATTTATCACATAAATCAAGCGCTTTCCAACGAGTGGCGAACGATTTTTGTGCGATGAAAACTGCGGAAGTTTCATTCCACTAACAACGGCTGGGTTGTACGTGAAAAACACTGAAATTGTGACACAATCTATAGCAACTACTCAACTACTCGGTATTACGTGAAAATCATTGTTAATTTCGTCACGGACGTTACAAAAAAATTATTGGGGGTCGGCCTAAGAATTGCATAGCAATTAATATATATATATATATATATATATATATATATATATATATATATATATATATAAATCACAAACTTATATATGTGTGTGTGTGTGTGTGTGTGTCATTCCAGACAATAACTCTCCTCAGAATTGATATAAAAATTCCGTTCTTGCGCCAAAAAATCAAGCTTCCCTAATCAAAGGATGACTTCGTGTGCCAGCACTTTTTGAGCACATTAAATTGGCCAAATTTCATTAAACGTGCTAAAAAGAAATCACTAAAAATGGCTAAAAACAGCCAAGAATCGTTTAATTTATAATTTTTAGCAGAATTTTAGTCAAAACCAAATGATCATCGATTAACTAGGACATTGAAAATTTTACAATAAATTATGCTGAAAAACGTACTTAAATTTCATCAATATTCCCCGAAAAATTCATAAAAACAGCAAAAAAATCCAAAATCTCTTGAATCACTAAATTTTATTCAGAATGGGTTTTTGCCATAAAATTGGTTTTTGACATTTTCTTTGTGCCTAAATTGCTCAAATTTCAATACCATTTAACATATAATAATATGATAGGTAATTTAAGAAAATTCGCTCATTCGATCATGCTGCATGACTGGAACTTTTAGGTTGATATAATTGCTGATATCATTCGTGTACTAAAATGGATTATCTTGTTCGTGTTACTCGTTGTGTGACGGTTAGGATAGTACTTCTGTTTGATTCTTCGTTTTTTCCATTAACCGTGAGGAGTTTACCAACTGCCAGATGTTGGGGGAGTACTACCGTCCCTTGGAAGCGAAGGACTGTAGTTAGTCGAGATTAGATAATTAATTGAGAGGGTGCCCAGGAACGGAGGAAAAGCCATCATCTCCCGTGGAGCCGGTATACTTTGAGGACATTGAGGGAGTAGCAGCTACCTCAACCCCACTCCGTTTCCTGTGCCTGGAATCAAGTTAGGTAGGTAGATTTGTCATCTTGGGGAGTAAATGTTGACTCAACCACTCACTTGTGCTCCTCTCCGCTTATTTCCTCTTCCCCCACTACCGCCTCCATCCATCACTTCACCTACTGTTGTTCCTCTTGGATCCACCACCTCCCCAGCGAACTAAACCAACACCTTTACCCCAATCCTCAAGGGTAACTTTTCCTGAGATGTGTTTTTTGCTGTTTCTGACTATAGTCATTTTGATTCACGGCTTCGTTATCAAACATTTTTTACAGCACAAAATCCAAAGTTTGAATGATGCCTTTATACAACATTCTCATCATGTACCTAATTATTTTCCATAGTTCTCTTGGTTGTATTGGTTTAAACCATGGAAATTAATGTTTGGAGCGACATTTATGCACTTCTGGACCCCCTTGTTTTTCGTACAGTGGACGTTATGACACAAATGCGAGGTGGATGAAATTCTTCTCACATTTGGATCAAATTAAGTTAATTGTGGGAAAAAGTTCAAAACCGTTCGTGGGTTTTCCCATTCAATGTTTTAATGCCATGAATTTGGAGTTATTGTTTTGCAAAACCTATGCTGTTAAGTATTTAAAACCTACCCAGAAACGTTGATTAATGATATTTGAGAGATATCGTTCTTCATCATTACTACATGTTTATGGACACACATAAGTACAAATATTCCATAAATATATAGACAGGTAGGTGTTGAATTGACTGCACTTTTGAATGGTGTTATTTCAGAAATTATATTGTCAGTGTGTGTGGTCTGTGATACGTCGGGCTTTCGGAATAGTGAGCAACATAACCAGCTTCATAGATTTTTCGGGTTGTAACGTAATACGCATTTTACACAATTCCATCTGATGACTAATTAAATCAGGCCAAAGTCGATATCTTTGGTGTAATAGAAAATTTCGATATACCTTGTTTTAAGATTACCTTACAGATCACATTTCAAAAGCCGAAAGAAATATTGTTTGACCCCTATTTGCGGTGTGTTTTCAGCATGTCCTTCCGTATTGAGAGCTCAGTTTGCCTTTGATCTGGATGTTCATACAAAAACACTCAAACAAAAGAAAGAAACCATTAAAAAAATTAATTAATTAATTTGAAAAAATAAAAATAAAAAAATGAAAGGGAGTGGGGGGGGGGAGGGGGAGAGATCTGCAAACAACTGTAGTTGGAGCGTTGTACACCGACGTTAAAATTCGAGTTTTACTGAGCCCTAACTTCTCTCCAACATCCCCTGAAGCAGAATTTCAAAAGTTGTCAACGTAGTTTTTTTTTAAATTGAAATCTGGACAGCATAAACACTATTTAGAGTCAAAAACACATTTTTATTTTTATTTCAGCGAATATTCGTGGAAAATGAAGCTATTGCAATAGACCCAAACATTTTAAAATAAAAATTTTCGAAAATTTTCTTCATTGAAATCCGTTTTGTGACATTCTGGAACGATTCCTAGATTTTAACACTTTTTCATATACGTATATGAAAAAGGTTATATATGTATGTGTGATTCCTGACGATACCTCTCCTTAGGATTGAGATAAAAAATACGTTCTTGCGCCAAAGAATCAAGCATTCCAATTGAAAGAATGAGTTCGTTGGCCATCACTTTAAGTTGGCCAAATTTGAAAAAAATGTGCTAAAAAAAATCAATAAAAATGGCTAAAAACGGCTAAAAATCGTTAAATTTATATTTTTAAGCAGAGTTTTAGTCAACAAATGTCCATCGACGATGAACTAAACCATTAAAAAATGTATGCAGAAAATTATGCTGAAAAATGTACTTATCTACGTCTCATTAATATTTGCTGAAAAACCTATAAAATCGCAAAAAAGGTAAAGATCCAAAGTAAAAAATCCAATTGCAAAATATTATTTAGAACGAGTTGTTTTGCGACTATCTTAGTTATACAGACAATTTCTTTGCACTTGAAGTGTTCAAATTTCAAACAATGTAACTTAATATAGGTACTGAATAGGTACAATATTTTACGAAAATTCGCTCATACTAACGTGGAACTTTTCAATTCAATCCCCTCTTTCCGAGTTTCAAATTCAAGATACGTAATTCCGTCAAAGAAACGCACAATTACATTTTCCAGTTCAACAGTAAATTGAAGCCGGGGAAACATTAATTGAAGAGCTGCAAATTATTGCATAAGCTTTATGATAACTGTATTAGGTAGCTCTTCTACGGGAAGAAATCTATTACACATTATCTAGATGTAACTGCATAGGCGTTGTCGCCTACCTGGGAGACATTAATTAAAATAAATAACACACCCACACTTTACTAGTTCTTCTGTATCTAACAAGAGCTGACTTGCCAACTGGAAATTTGTGAGGTAAAATAAATCACCTACCTACACTTCACAAATCCATCTACGTATAGGTGACAGAAGTTATAATAAAATCCATTTCGTAAAATGAGAATTACAGTGGAATTATATCGGTTGATACGATCGTCGTAGCTTTCTAGGAGATTTCTACTATGTTTCACCAGTTGCGATTAAAAACCGTGTTGATGTATTTCATTCCTGTCAATGTACTTGCCCTTAGGAAGAGCGAACAGATGAACGTATAGCGGCTTGGGTAGTTTCATTCGAGTCTTTGGGATGATATCTGTAAATTACATCTCAAAAACATTTTTGTTACCATGAAAGTTTTCGAGATCTCGATTTTTTAATAGTTCAGCTCTTAAATTCTAACCTTTTTTTTTCTTTTTTTTCTTTTTTTTTTCCTTTACGTAGGCAGGTGAGAAAATCTTTAAGATCCTAAGGTGGTAATCGGAGCTCGTAAGATACCCAAGAGGGACCGCACTCCGGGTTATGTGGGATTCAAACCCACTAAAACCTCACCTTCCTTTTCCCACGTTGGGACTCAGCCTGGAACTGTTTAACACATTACTTCAGGCCGAAACATTACTTCAGGCCGAAAAAACATTACTTCGGGTGGTCCGATGCATCTAGTGGTCCCAAGCCTAACCTTACACTCGTATAATGTAAGGAAATCAATTTAACCTGCCCTAAATTGAATTCCCTCATTCTATGATGTTGTAAATGGTTAGTGGAAGGAGGAGTAGAACGTAATAAATTCTAACCTTAAGGGCTTATCGAATGTGATCTCAATGTTACTGGCATCTTCCCAGCCGATGTTTAATAGTTGAGCGAAGTTTCATGAAGTTTGGTTCATTAGTGGAGAAAAGATCTTCTCTCCACTAGGTACTCGAAAAAACCGAGCATTAGATAATGAGAAATCGACGTTATGTAAATTAAAGTTTACGCATACGCACAGACTAATATTTATGCAACGGTAATGTAAGTCTTAGGAGACCGCCGAGAAGCTAACCCGCACAATGCCTGAAAATTTCATCAAAATCGTTCCATTAGACTCGGAGTTTTGCCTGTGTTATTCGATATTAGTTTCTCGCGTGCGCAATGGTTATTTATTACTTCAGCAATCGCAATATAATTTATAGGGCATTTTTCTTGAACATATACCCAATTACCTACCGAGTTTGAACGAAATCGGACCAACAGATGATAAGAAATCGGCGAATAAGAAATTCACGTTTGCGCATGCGTACAGGCTACTGTTGATCCGACGGAATTGAAGATTATAGGAGACCGGCTAGGACCTAATCCGCACAATACCGGAAAATTCCATCGTAATCGGACGAAAACTTGGAATAGTTTTGGGCGCGACTAGGATCTACCGCAGACAGACAGACATCAGATAGACAGACAGACACTGAACCAAAATTGATAAGCAAGCTCTGAAACGCAAAAAGCAAGTGGACATTTTAATTTTGGAGGACAAACATTTTTCGACTAGTTTCACGATCACAAAGCTACCCTACTTTCGGTAGTGAGGAAGCAAAAAGTTCCAGTCATGCAGCAAGATCTTATGAGCGAATTTTCGAAAATTTTCATATTTTGTCATGTTAAATTGTTTAGAAATTTGAGTGAAAAGAAATTACAAACTATTAATTTTATGGCCAAAAAGAATTTTAAATAACAATCTGCCATTCAAAAAGAGATTTTGGATTTTTAGCTATTTTTATCGATTTTTACCAATTGTTTTTGAAATTTAGGTAAATTTTTGAGTATAATTTTGTACATAAATTTTTGAATGTCCTAATTTATAGTTGATAAACTTTATTTGATCAATATTATGCAAAAAATATCGATTTAACGATTTTTAGCCGCTTTTAGTCATTTTTAGTGATTTTTCAGCAAATTTTTTGAAATGCTGGCCAACAAACTCATCCTTCCATTTGGAAAGCTTGATTCTTTGGCGCAAGAACGTATTTTTTATCTCAATCCTAAGGAGAGTTATCGTCTGGAATGACACACACAGATATATATATCGTCTGGAATGACACACACACAGATATATATATATATATATATATATATATATATATATATATATATATATACATATATGAAAAAGCGCACACTTCTGGAATCGTTTTAGAATGCCCCAAAACGGATTTCAATGATGAAATTTCCCAAAAATTTTGATTTTAAAACTTACCGAGACATTTCAATAGCTTCAGTTTCTACGAAAATTAGGTAGCTGAAATCACCCAGTTCGTTTGAAGAAGGTTTTATTGACAAAGTCGTCTAGGATTCAATTGTAATAGAAACATATGTATCATGAATACCAATTTGAACCTTGTCCCATAATAACCACGGCGAGAGGAACATTCATTGAGCAGAAAGGCCGGGATGGAATCGGTGCACTTCGCCTAGCGTTAAGCCTAGCGTTATGTGGATTGTGGGCTAATAGAATGGACCTGAAGTACGCCGGTAGCGTTCGGTCCCCTTTGGTTCCCCTAGCAACACAAATATCCACTCGCGCCTGTATCAGGGAAGGTTAGGCCTGTAGTTTCGGGGGTGTTCAATGTCATTTTGGATTTTTTAAAAGCTTTTTTGAAAAGACGATTAGGGACTTAAACAGATGGTTAATGATGGGTGGTAGCGGTTCAGGCCTCTCTCAACCATCTCTAATCTCTCGACGTCCATAATTATATTTTTCCAATGTCTAAACAAATTCAACTGCTCCTGCTCAGAGAATCAACTCTTGTTTGGCGACAAGGGCAACAACATGTCAACAATAATATTGAAGAAAAACTGTAAAAAAGCATATTGTAAATCTCATATTGTAAGAAGACTTGACCTTCTTATCATGAAAAATGTGAAATCGGGGTATCGGTAGTAGTTGGCCGGCTATCTTCTGTTCGCTCCCAATAAGGGCTATTCTAGTGATATCGCTTTCCCTGGGAAGGAATCGGGCAATAGGCATCATCGGATTACTGGGAAGGAATCGGAATGGCCCTGTTTAGTTATGTCACATATTATTGTAGGGAATAATTATTTTTCTGAATAGAAATGCATGGAAACACTTTAATTATATGTTGGGGAGAAATGACAGTGTCAGCATAGAACATGTTCCTCTTGCACCCATTCTCAAGTATACTTATCCATAGTCAAGGCATAACACACTCATATTATGAAATCTGCACCTCATACATATTCAGGCTTCTTCTGTTTGAATCAATTACTCAAGCCAATCTGCACCAACCCAACCAGCTCACTGAATAACCTGTTATCTTCTATTCAATTAATTTGTGCTTTGTGAAAGCGATTACCTAGATATGTACCTTCAGTTGATTGGTAGAGGTATTCACGTGCCCTTAGGTCTCTCAATAATGACATCAGTCGATTAGCTGTCTTAATGTGATGTGCAATGATGTGGGCGGTGATGTGGTTGACCACGTGAGTTAACTTGATTGGAATTCGAAGGAAATGACCGAGGGTTGGCGACACTCAAGGCGATAGCAAATGATGTGATAACGCAGGACTTGGCCTGAGGATATCAGTTAAGCCCTGTGTGAGCAAGACTCTCCTGACACCACCCCAGGGTCTTCATCCGGGTAGCGGCAAGAGGTGGGGGAGAGAAGAGTAACGCGCGCAAATGATTAGTTTGGTGTGGTTTGAGGTGGGGGGGGGGGGTTGTAAAGGGTGGGCTTCGGGATAACTTGGGAAGCTGTAGGGTCGTTGCTCGCAGCTTGCCCCTGCGAGACGAAACATGAGGGCGGGGGTTAACTCATCATCCTTGTGCTTAAACTAACCCATTACTAAGAGCAGAGTAAAGGTAGGTAACCTAACATCGTCACAACTTGGCTCCAAACTAATCATGCCTTTAGGGATCCTGAGTCTTACCGTGCTCCAAGTATTGACAGAAATATTATGTCGGTAACATTAGGGAACAGAAAGTACGGCCGGAGATAGTTGTGATTGACTTGGCTAATGAATATTTTTTTCAAATTTTAATTTAAAAAAAAGATTGGATTCACGGAGCAAACCCAACATTTCACAATCCAAGAAATCCACAAAATCGGTTGGAAAAAAAAAATTGACGAGAAATAAGAAAATATCATAATCTATCGAAATCACTCACACCATTCTTCCCCACTGGTAATACAATTGAAATTCCCAAGGTTTGTTTCATAACTGAACCATACTTTTAATTAGGAAAAAAAAAATCTAGAATTATCGTTTGGATAGCGCATTTAAAAGGTTCAGCTGTTACCCCTTTCACCCTCCCCCCAATGGAAAATCAAAAATTTCCAATATTTGTTGCATAAATAGACTAAAATTGAGGTCATAAAAAAAAAGAAAGGCCGGTTGAAAATTGTACTTTGGGCAACGTTAACAAAATTATTCAAACCCACACACACGTGAAAAAAAAAAAAAAAAAAAATAAAAAAATAGATAAAAATGAAAAAAATAAAAATAAAAAAATAAAAATTTATTGGCGGAGGGGAGGACACCATTAAATAAATAAAAAACTAAATTAGCATGTGGGAAAGAAGCCTCCTTTCAGGAGAGAGGGATTAGAGGAAGTGCCTCCATAAAATGAACACCAGTTACGATATCCAGAGCTCCGGAGAACGCGGGTGGTGTTACCACGAAACTCTCCTGCAGAGTTACCCAACTAGAGTTACTCAATAACCTAACATTCAACCAATAACCTTCATTTCATTTTAACGGTGAGTTTCATGCCCATACATACTTGATCGAAATGTCCTTCGATGCGCCCCAAACAGAAATAATGTTTTAAAGTACTGAACAACTACATTAGGTACTACTATTTATTGAACACCTATTTATTGAAACGTGTATTTCCACTATAATCTAACGCATTTTAAATTTTAGGCGACAGTTTTTACTCTTTGTTAAAGTACAGTCCGTGAGCAATCAAAACGAGCCAAAACCGTTTTCAGTTTACATACCTTTCGGCGGAGTCTGTCGCCACATACAAGTTGAGTACCGGGGGCGAGCTCTTTCGAAGTAAGGACATCATCATCAGGCCGTCAAAACAGTTCTCAGTTTACGGAGAGAAATTGTGCCCGTTTTCGCACACTCAAAATTCGAGTGATGCATTCATTTTTCAATTAAACTTTACGAAGATTTAGCGGCTCGCTTCCGGTACTCGACTTGCTATTGACGACGGTGTCCTCCGAAACGTATGTAAATGATAATCAATTTTACTATTACTACTATCGGAAATAATCCCTTAGATTTAATAAAAAACCGTGAAGTATAGAAAACAAAGAAAAACCTTCTGGTCGTTAGTCTATTGTTTGATATTTTATTGTAGCTTTTCGCAGGCGTTTTGGAAAAAAAAAACTTTATCGGCATTGTGCACATTGATCGCTGCGCTCGCAGGCGACAGGTGGGCGCAACTGGGGTTACCATTTTCTGTTCGATGTATGTGATCCCTAGTCTATCACGCTGATTCTTCGTAGGTCTTCCAAAATTCTATTCATCCACGCTATCGTGTTTTAATACGAAACAACTATGGGTGGATTGAGAAACTTTATCAACAGTGAAACAAATGAATTTTATGTACCTACTTTGATACAGATATTCACGAAAAATTACGTTACTTCTTGAGAGGTGACAGTAGAAATTAGAGGTTTTAAAAACACTTTCTAATTTCACAACGTTTGATTTAACTTCACAGTATTTCAAGGGGTTACGGAACGTGGATCTGGCGAAGACGGGCTGTGAAAAATTACTGACTGTGTGCAGAGAATTGGGTCCAGTTTATTATCTGGGGGTGCTGATTAAGCTGGTTTTAAGATTAGTTAGTGGTCCAGGGCTATGTGATATATATACATGTATATATTATCCTTACTTACAAGGAATTGATGACAAGGTTTCTAGTATATTACGCCTGGGCACCGTCGGAAGCACCAGAATGCATACGAAATACATGAAGTGAGGGCTGTGTATTACTAGATACTAAATGTTGAATTTTCGAACATCGTGGATGACGATAAGCTGGAAGATGTTGAGTTGTGCTCGGGTACTGGCAGGACAGCTCGCTGAGATCGGGTAAGCGGTTATAACCCGGATAATAGATTGGCAATCAGGGTAGCGTATGGCCGAACACGGCTGCCACCAAACACCACCATTTATCTCCCATATTCCTCCCTCAGTGGCATCGTCTCCGAAAACATGGGCACGCTCCGAGGGTTTTAGAAAACGAAGCGTCAAGCGTTATTCCGCCACCCTAACAGCCCGTCGGTTGCGATATTAGTACGGAATAACCATAACATCGTTAATATAATTCGCTGTCAATACAGTTTCATGCCTTCTGAAACTACAGTATAAAATCAGTAGAACGCCCGCTTAAATACTCCCTAAGAAGATATAACTAAATGTGTAGTCACTCCTTTTAGCGAATTTTCGAAGAAAATTAAGCTATTGCTCTCGCCTCAAAATTTGTAGAATGTGAATTTTTGAAAAACTTTTATGCAGAAATCCGTTTCAGACTATTCTGAATCATATTGTGAAGTTTAACGCATTTTTTTATGTATGTATGTATATATGTATGTATGTATGTATGTATGTATGTATATATGTATGTATGTATGTATGTATGTGTCATTCCAGACGATAACTGCCCGTAGAATTGTGCTAGAAACTTCAAACAAATTTTAAAATGTCAAGGACACAAAACGAAAGTTCAAGTTCGTTGGCCAGCATGATCGGATTACATCTTCGGGTTGAAATTTTCAAAAATGTAGTCAAAAATTTCAAAATAGAATGTTTTTTGCGATTTGTTGTGCGAAATAATTTTTTCAGCATGCTAACATGTGGTATATTTGGAATCAGCGTAAAATTTCCTATAAGAATTTGTATCAAGTTTTCAAAAATTTCAAAGTTGAAAAATCAGTCAAAAATCGAAATGATGCCGTTCGCTAGTTGTAAATAGCGACTGAAATGTCGAAGATTTCTTCGAAAATTCGCTCATGGGGTCATGCTGCATGACTGGACTTTTTTTTTAACAAGAATAGAAAGACAGTAAAAAGTTTTGTTTTCAAAATGTGTTGGCAGTATCGTTCCAAAAAAGAAAACCAAATTAATAACTGCTGAACCAACTGATTACTATCCGATTTTGTAGGAACCGAAACATATTTTATGTATACCTAAATTTGCATAGAACGTGAAACGTGTGGAGGAAAGTGCACCATGTTTCATTGTCAACAAATAAAAACCACTGTTATACCAAAATTATATTGATATATGGTATGTTTCTATAATATAAAAACAATACCTCTGAACGTCAAGTTTTCCTCTAAAAAGATCTTCCTCTTCGAAGGTTGATTTTAACTAACTGTTGTTTGTAAACTACAGTAAACGCGTACTTTTGGGATTTGTTCTTATATCGTCAACGGTTGTTAACGATGATTGAGTCGTGGCATCGGAACGGATTGCTCTGAAAGTCGTATCAATCGTTTCAACACGTCAGAAACTATCAAAATCCCTATCAAACACATGTGTATGGTGTTTCGTTCGAAGACATTGACGATCTCGCCAGCACATCGAGACATTAACATACAAGGAGTCCCAAAAGTACACCCCCCCCCCCCCCCCTAACTTTCCTCCGTTACTCTCGGGATGTCGACGTCAAACTCAAACGGAGAGCGTTTATGGAGTGCCTGATACTAATGTTTAAGCAAAAGTAATTAAGAAAAAAATCCAAAAGTTTTTGGACTACCCAAAGGTGTGAGTATTGGGTAATAGGGGTAGGTATTTTTAGAATAAAAGTCTCGTTTCTTCATGGTTCATCAACTCCAATCCAAGAAGGGAATAAGATATCGCAATTCTTGTTTCACCATCGTGTTCAGCACTAAACAATCTTTAAAGTGAGGTGAGACAAAAAATGTTAACATTTTTTTCGAAGCACCCAATACTCCCCCCCCCCTCCCTTCGCCCAAAAACTTTTTAATTTTGGATTTTTTCCCTGATTTATTTGCTTGAAATAAAGTATCAGCATCCCAAAAACGCTCTCCAAGTTTCACATCCATATCTCAAAAATTGAGGGAAAAAAATTGTGTGTGGGGGGGGGGGGGGGGTTCCGGGACACCCTGTAATAAATAATAAAATCTATACAGCATATTCAGGGTGTTTAAGAAGTCTGCCCACCAAATAAAATCAAGATACACACGTACAGAAAAATGCAGGAATCTGTATTGTACAATCATAAATCCAAACGCATTTGTGTACCTCCGGCAAAACCCAAAAACACTGATAACGCGAAGTGAAAAGTTGATGAGGTTCATCACTAGTAAAAATGTTGGCATTGCAAGATTTAAACTACGGCGTTTTATTGAGGCTATAACCCATTGAATCAAATTGTGGTGAAAAATTTGCGAAAAATCGAATCAAATATCATCAGGTAATAATTTTGAGGTCATGCTTGTAGTTTTCTTTTGATATACCGCCAAAAACACACTTTTTCCGTTTTAGAATGCTCCAGAGAAGATTTCAATCAAGAAATGTTTTGGGAATTCTTTTTTTTTTTTTTTTCCAGATTTTAAAACATTGAATGTCTTACATTGGTTCCGGGATCGTTGATGCCATGCAAAATCATTCACCTGTCGTGTTTCGGTAGTATTGTTAAAAGTTAACTTCAGACAGTATATTGGTGAATTTGAGAAGTCACGCATTCACGTAGGCGTGATTTGTGCTAGGGTCATTATTTTTAAACCATCGCAAAACAGTCTCCCCGCTGCACCGCGCCCTATAGTGGTTTTATGGTCGACGCGATTGTTGGATTTATGTTCGATCCTTGCCTGGCCGGGTGCTTTGGTTCCACGGCCGCATTCATACAAGCACAGCGTTTGGCCCGCATCCAGAAAGAGAGGAAAAAGGTAAAAACTTCACCTCTTCCCACAACTCCTGATTTTACGTCACATCTCTCGCTTCAGAGCTGATGTTGGGCGTCATGTTCCGTTTTTCCATGTATGTACGTTTTCCTTTCCATTCAGGTCTTTCAAAGGAAAACGAAGAGGACAAAAAGTGGAAAATGATGATGAAGTGTGTTATAAAAAGCGAGGAAGAAAGTGGGAAAGGAGGTGACCGGAATGGGAGGTAAGGTTGCGTTTCTAAACCAGTCGTCCGGTATCCTGGACTCAGCAGTCCTTCAGTCGCTTTATGTTATCCACCGCCTCCTCGTGACTTCCTCGCTCTCCTATTCCCTTATTTATTCTTCGCCACCTTTCAGGGGAGAATTACCGGAGTATTGAGCACAGGATGGGTCCCATTGTGCGACGCGGGCTGTCGACAAAGGCTTGTTAGGCCGCCAAGCCAAGTCCGCACAGACCCCCGTCCGGGTGCCGCATCAGAGCTCGAATATCCTTTTATTATTTCGCCCTTCCCAGCCCTGCATGGCAAGTGGCTTCAAGCAAAGGGTGTCAAAACGTGGTGCTGGTTCAGACAATACTCCATCTCCAACAATGTGCGATTGCTCGTGAAACTCCGATTCCATTGCAAACAATAACCTTCATAATTTTCATTCACGCACTACCGATTGAGGTCACATGAAAGGAACCTACAAAACCCCATCAGGAAACACTTTTAACATCTAATGAAGATGATTATATAGAGACGTGTTTGTTCTTCACTAACGAAGGTAAAAAAAAAAAAAAACTTTTCTAGCAGAAATTTTACAATTTTTGTATCCTCCAAAATCGAAATTCCTAATATTTTATTGTGTATCACAACTTTCTGAACAATTTTGGTTCCATGTGTCAGTCAGTCCGTGGCCAATCCTTTTCCCGGGCTAAACTATACCTTAATATAGTTCAAAATTAACGAAATTATTAGGGATTATAGAAACTAGCCGTTCGAAAGTCCCGACAGGTTTCATCAGCGTCGCACAGTGAGGCAAGGCTCGAAAAAAAACCTAAAAGTTTTTATATTTTTATATTGACATTGTTTTCTTTGTTTTTCTACTCATTATTAGTTTATAAGGTGCGAGAGAAGTGGCTTTTTCATCAGATTGGATTTTTCTTCAGTAGGGGTGCTTCTGAAAGTTCAGTTTTTTCGAGATAGCTAAAAAACATCATTTATTAATACAAAATGAATACGTTCCGTATGCTTTTGTCTTTGGACCTAAAACTTTGGAACTTTTTAAGCTTTGTACAAATATCTACTGGATGGTAAAAAAAAATTAACCGGCGCCCACAGTCACTACTTTGCGGAGATAAATAACTGTAACAATAGACGTTAAAAAAGTAAGATTTGCACATATTCAATGGACTGCAAATTACATGCGCTGCCTTTCGCTGGACTGAAACTAATTTTCCTCTAAATTTGACATATTAATCTAGGTGACCCGTAAATTTCATTACCGGCCTACACCGGCTGTAGTGTCAGTACCATTTCAAACATTACCAGAAGGTGCGAACTTCCCATCACTCAACAAGTATGTTAGAACAAATTTTTTTGTATAGAAGAGAAGTTGTGGAAGATGAAATTCTACATCGAACGAGACCACTGCCAACTGCCTAACTCATTCCCTCGATTTTTAGCAATTTTTCAAAGTTTTTGTAACCTGCCACTACTTTTTTGAAGATTTCCATAAAAGCGGGTAGGTCACGAAAAATGTGAAAAATCGCCAAAAATAGAGGAAAAGAGTTAGAGAGCTGGCAGTGGTCGCACTCGATGCAGAATTCTTTACTCTACAACTTTAGATCAGTTCCAATGGTCAAAAAGTGAGAAAAATATTCAAAAATCGATTTTTTGGATCGAAGAAGCTATTTTAGGTATAGGGACATGTAGTATATTCAGAATCAGCGCAAATTTTCCTACAAAGATAGCTAAACTTAAGTTTATGTCATAAAAAACTCCTGTTATCCCTACTGTGCGTTTGACCATGAGCAACCGTGAATTTATGTAACTCCTATTTGTTAGGTCTATTGGCTTAAATTCGCTCAAAATCTGAGAGCAGTAGAAAGATGGATTCAAAATGATCGCTCATGAATTTCATTACGATTGGATCAAGGTTTGAAGTGTTTTTCAACATTAAAACTTAGTTTTCTTCTCTAATTAGCAAAGTAAAAGTAAGATTAACTACACTGTTGAAAAGGTGAGATTTGCGTGCAGTTTTTACCGCTCTGGCATTTTGAAAAAAATATTGGTTCTTATAGTTCAATTTCCGATAGGAAAACTCGAGGTTTCCAAATCAGGTAAAATTTGCTTTTCGGGGGGCTTTTTCAGGAGTCAAACATTAATTCTTAAAAAAGGCCAGGCATCTATCCAATAGAAAATTTAATGCTCTTTCCAACTGTATACTCAAATTTGAACTTACTTGGCAAATGAAGGGAGTTTTGATCGTTTTAGTGAAAAGCGATCGAAAACTCGAAAAAAATCTAAAAATTAAATTACTCGAAACTAAAAGTTTTAAAAAGTTCCAGTCATCCAGCATTATCGTATGAGCGAATACTCGTAAATTATCGTGCAAGATTGTTAAAATGTTTTGAAATTTTAGAACTTCAAGTGAAAAGAAATTGTTAACTACCAATTGTATGGTAGTTACGAATTTGCGAATACTCGTAAATTATCGTGCAAGATTGTTAAATTGTTTTGAAATTTTAGAACTTCAAGTGAAAAGAAATTGTTAACTACCAATTGTATGGTAAATAATTTTCGTCAATTCAAACAAAAATTTTCGTAGTTTTTATCAATTTTTCGGTAAATATTATTGAAATTTAAGTAAATTTTTCAGCATAAATTTTATAATGTTCTAGTTTATTGTTAGTAAACTTCTTTTGACTAGAACTCTGCAAAAATATAAATTTAACAACTTTGAGCCGTTTTAGCGAATTTTCTTAGAAAATAAAGCTATTGCAATGGCTCCAAAAATTTTAAAATAAAAATTTTCAAAAATTTTCTTCATCGAAATCTGTTTTGAGGCATTCTGAAATGATTCCTGGATTTTAACGCTTTTTTATATGTATATATGTATACATATGTATACATATGTATGCATATATATATATATATATATATATATATATATGTATGTGTCATTCCAGACGATAACTCTCGATAGAATTGAAATAAAAACTTCGTTCTTTCGCCAAAAAATCAAGCATTTCAAAAGAAAGGATGAGTTCGTTGGACAACAATTTTTGAGCACATTAAATTGGTCAAATTTCGAAAAATGGACCCAAAAAATCACTAAAAATCGCTAAAAACGGCCAAAAATAGTTAAATTTCTATTTTTTTGCAGAATTTTAGTCAAAACTAAATTTTCAACGATTAACTAGGACATTAAAAATGTTTGCTCAAAATTATGATGAAAAACGTACTTAAATATCATTAAAATTTGCTAAAATATCTACAAAAACTGCAAAAAAAATTAAAAATCAAAAATCCCTTTTGAATTCCCGAGTAATTCAATGTTTCATATTTTTTTCGTGTTTTCGACCTTAAATAACTGAAACAGCAATAACTACAATAATTAAAACAGTAGGTTTAGATTGTAGGATACCGTTGGAAAGAACGTTAAATTTAATTCCTATCTAATGCCGAATCAAATTTTTTTGATTTGGCATTAGATTGATTTTACCGTGTTTTCAACCTCGAGTCACTAAAACATCAATAGCTACAATAATTAAAACTAGGGATGAGTCGATTCCCGATACCGATTCTCGATACCACCGATTCTTAGGCATTGGTATCGGTATCGAGAATCGATCGCCTATAGCCGATACCGATACCGAGAGGTGATGGGCGTTTTATTGCGAAACATGAATTGTCCAAAACTCAACTTACAATTATAACTTTGTTTACAAGTAGGCTTGTGTTATTTTTTTTTGTGACAACAGGAGCATTAGACAAAGCTATGTTTTCCAAGTATAAAAGCCTAGAGCCAGTCTTATTTGGAAATACCTTACAGTTACCGACGAAAAACTAAAAAACCAAGTCAGTCTGCTTAACTTGTTTTATTCAGAAAGAAATCAATCCTAGGCAATAAAAGTTGCCTTTCAATGGATACTTGATAGATAACAAAAAAATATCAAATTTTGTACTTGCACAAATCAAATTAACTAAAGCTTTGAATGAAAATATAAATCTGAAATTTAAGAATTAATCTTTAAAATTTATTTAATTTTAATAAGTAACTAAAGCATTAAAGCTTCATTGGAACAAGAACTCCCAATGACAATAAATATAGATGGAAAATATATTAGCTAATTAGACTAATAACTTCATCTACCGCGGAACGGTAAGCTATTGGTGCCAGTATTCATTGCGAGAGGCTATCAATAGATGTGCAGTAACAACTTGCGGAACGTAACAACTTTGTGTAACCGTCCCACGCTCGTCGTGTAGGCGTTCCAGCCGCGACCGAAACGTAACAACTTCGCACACCTCTTATTATCCATGTTTTGTTTTTATTTAAAAATTA